>JASAOG010000252.1:0-600000 GCA_030265305.1 Biomphalaria pfeifferi
TCACAACTATGAGATGTTTCTAAATAAAGCCTTTATTATGGATAAATACTAAGAATGGGAGAAAGTGGGGATGGACTGACTGACTCACTGTGTGAGACCCTTAAAAATAACAAAGAATAGAAGGAGGAGGGGGATTTTGAAGGATAGGGGACTTTCCTAGTATTACACAAGTCATACCAAGTTATCCAACTGACTGTGGGAAAGGTGTCTAAATGGTCTACAAAACATAACAATCTGTTTCCTTTATTTCAAATGCTTTTGTAGTAAATGTTTATATATTAACTTTTTTTTCTTCTTATAAGTAACTACTGTTTTAACACTTGTTGCAAGATTTCCTTTTAATTTGTCTGTTGATATTTCAAATATACAATTTGCATTTCTCCTTAGAGTTTGGCAAGAATGGGAGATAGAGAACAATACCTTCACTTCTATGATGATGAAAGATGGAGATCCCTGTGGAAGTATTTTCAGATCAGTCAAAGTGAGACTTCTAAAGTTTAAGCATTTTTATGTACAAAAAGAAAGGAATAACACTAGAAATATTTCATTTCTTTTCCTAGACAACTTTTTACTACTGAGTTTGTAGGCAGTGTGTACCATAGAAAATTCTTCTCTTTTGCTCCAGCCTGGTATAAAGTGTTGGTTATACTTGGTTATTGGTCTGTTTCTAGTGGGATAATTTAGACTAGAACTTTAAACTTAAGACAAAAATTTTATTGTCACATTTTTTTTTTTCTTGTTAATTTGTATTTTTTTTTTAAGGAACTCAGAAATAAAAGAAAAAAAAATGTCATAGCATGATTACATTTCCAGTTTATAGTAAAAATATTGAATAAGATAGATAGAAGTACATACAAAACTAGACATTAGAAAATAGCATTGCTCCCTATATTTAGGGATTTCAAATAAATAAATAAATAGCTATATATATATATATATATATATATATATATATATATATATATATATATATATATATATATATATATATATATAGTATTTTCTTATTTGTGCTAAGGGGGAATTAGCTTTGAATCATGGTCACTTTGCTTTGAATAGATGGTTTAATTTAACATTATTAAAAAGAGGAATCATCTAGTTATATATATATATATATAACTATTATTATTATTATATAATATTTCTCATATCCTGTGAACACGAAGAGGACTGTAAAGTCCAAACCTCACTTTTAAAAACCGGCCGCATACATGGCATGGGGTAGGTTTGATTAGTTCTAGATAACAACAACAAATCATCTAGTTACTGTTGTTCTAGAACAAAAATTTCTGACGACAGTGTGGACCAAAAACTTGGAATTACATTGTAGTGGAGTACAGCTTATTTCAATGTAATGGTAAATGTACATTTAATAGAAACTGGACACCTCCATGTTAATACAAAGAAGTGCACAATTAAAATAAAGAGTTTAATTTATAACTCATTCTTATACTGTAATAATGGATATAAAATTTTTTGTGCTGTGAAATGCTTTAAAAAAAAACTCAATTTTGTGTGACTCTCTTTAGGTACTGAATTTTAGCTGGATTGAACAATTAATTCAACTCTAATTGGTTTTAAATTCAATAGTTTCTAAAGATTTCTTATCCAGTGGTTTGCATCTTTCCATTTTGTTCAACCTAAATTTCTTGATTACAGATTACATTCATGTGTGGAAACCACAGTGAGATAGTCAATGCTAGTGAGCCTCAGACTTGTCATTACCACCTGGTGTTTAGGACACCACTTGTCTGTCACCCAGATTCTATGCTAGTCTATCCAACCCTCAGCCCCTGAATTACAGAAAGAGTGGGATCATCTTGAGCATGTAATGGCAAGACAGGAGTTAACTGCAAAGGTGATTGGTTTTGAAACAATTGCATTTAGGGATGTGTGACTGAATGGTATAAACCATTTTTTCTACCTTACTCGGGGGGGGGGGGGGGGGGGGGGGGGGGGGGGGGGGGCTTGAGTTCAAATCCAAATTTTGTCAAGAAATTTTTTATTGGAGTTCAGACTCATGGTGAGTTTAATTTGTTGGACGCCTGCATGGAAAACTTTCATATCCCCCCCCCCCCCCCCCCCCCCCCCCCCCCCCCCCCCCCCCCCCCCCCCCCCCCCCCACCCCCCCCACTATGTCCACAAAAGAGTTTTGACCAGAGGGTAATGATCATATAGAAGCATGGATGAAATACTATATAAAAATTATATAAAAAAGATACTTGTAACATGCAAATGAACTGCAAAATAGCTCATTCTTTTTTATTTAATTAGAGAATTTTAAGTATCATTCAATGTCTAGTTCTATCTCACATAGTTGACATTTCCACTTGAAGTACTATCACTTTTTTACAAGTACAAAAGTAAGGTTTCTCTTTCAGACCTAAAAGCTAGTGTGGCAAAAAAAAGGAAAGGTCACTAAGTTATGTGGTTGTGATGCTGGCATTGGGTGGTAAATACAATTCTGTAAACTTTAGTTTTAGTGACTCAACATCCAAGCATAGCTGGGGATAGAACTGGTGAAAATATCCAACAAAATGTTCTTCAAGAATTGCATTATTTAATTATCCAAATCGTAATCATAAATTATTATGCACACACAAAGTTCTTAGTTAGAATGCACCATACAATTGAATATCAAAACTACATAAATAAATAAGTTACTATAAGATACTTATACATTAAGGAACGACCTCCTTTATTGTCTTCAACCCAAGAAAGTGTCATAACACTCCAGCAATGGAAGTTAAATTTTAGTTTTTTAATTACCTCTACAGCATTATTTTACTCTTCTTTTTGAAAACACATGAAACATCTAGAACCAATGTACAATTATTCTGTTTATGTTCTGGGCTGGACCCATTTGATTATATGACAGTGCAGTCAACAGTTTACTAAGGTGCTATGTAGCTAGATTATTGACCAAACAACTTTCAATTTCTCCAAAAGATATTAGGTATTCTGAAAAGCAAAACTTTGCTTCAAGATTTCCATTGGGGCCCTTGATTTATCAGTTTTGCACTCTGCCATCACATTATAATATATTTATATCAGTCATCAATGTTTCAAAGCACTCTGCCATCATATTATAGTACATTTATATGTCATCAAAGTTTCAAAGAGATGATCAAACACATTTTGTGAAACAATTTTTTTTGTTGCTTTGATTAACATTGATAAGGTATGAAATCTGCATCAATTACAGGGTTACCAGAAAAGGTTAAGAAAACTCTTTGAAAAGGCTGGCTTAATGTTGAGTAGAGAGCAACACACAACACTTTTAAAGAAAGCAGAACTAGTGGAGAAAGCAAAAATCAGTGAAGGAGAATTTGAATCTCTAGATACTTGTAAAGTGGTAAGCATTGATAGCTCAATCAGTGGGTTCATTTTAAAATTATTAACATAATTCCTGTAGAGAATTATTGATGTAGATGCATATTTTTTTACTTGGGTCATTTTGAAAACATACATATTAAATTTATCCTTTAGCTTGTATGGTTCAACATTTTTTCTTTATTTTTCAATCTTTAGGAATTCAAGAAACTCCAAGAGCGAATTAAACTCTTAGAAGCACAACTTACATTTGAAGGTAAAGATGGGAGCATGTTTGAAACTTACATTCAAAACATTAATTAGAAAATGTTACTTAGCTATACTATCTGTCTGTTACTATCAGTGAATCTTCACCTTCTTTGATAGAACTTTGGGGCACTACATGTTCTCCGCCAACCAATTTCGTCCATCCTTTTCCCATTGTTAATTCTTTTTTTCCCCCATTGTGTCTATTGCTTGTTAGTTAAACTTGTAGAGATCTTTGCAAGTCTTGAGGATTTTGCACCATGACCATATCACCTGAGCTTTTCTCTTTTGACTATTGTCTATTTCCTATGCAGAAGTATACTGACTAAAATGGTAGCCTACTCAGAGCTATTGGATAATTTCAGCTATTTTTCATCTGTGCCAGACTGTCAAGATCATTTGGGAATTAACAAAACATGGTACAATTTAGTAAATTATATAGATATTTAACTCTTTCTCTCCTGATCGACGATACCATCGTTGATTTTGACCTCATTAAAATGAATTAACGTTTAATTTTATAAGTTGACTTTGTGTTTATAAAACATTTCCCTTTAATTCTATACCAAATACAACGTTTTCTGATAACAAACAACAAAGCTATTGAATCTTAATCATAACAGGGGAGTGAAATAGTAATGAGCAAAATGAAGAATTCCTTCGTAACTTGGACAAATAATTACGGAGAGAAAGAGTTAAGATTTCTACACTTGGGTGGAATTTTTTATATCATCTTTTGGTGGTTAGCACTTGTCTTGAACTTTACCAGTCTTTTTAACAGTTAATATAAATTATTCACTTTTTTTTTGTTTCAAGCCATTCATATTTTTTTGTACATTGATTCATAACCTGAGGGGAGCAAATTGTTTGTGAGAAAAGCACACATTAAATAGTACCCAACCTTTTAATTATTTGACTTTTTGGATAGACCTAATCATCCTCTTTTCTGATCTGATCCACCTGGTTCAGTCTGCTGCTATTAAGATTTAAGGGTCTTGTGTTCATGTGTACAGGTAACTTGGTCTAATTTGGTAAGAATTGTTTTACATGACAAGATTGATAGATTCAAGACTTTTTCTTTCCTTTTATTATAAGAGAATGTAATCAGAATTAGTTCACTGAACTGTATATTATAAGGTAGGATAATAGTGTCAATTAGTTAGTTATTATACATAACATTCTATTCTCTTGATAACATTAACTACTTTGTATTTAGAACTATTACTACTGTCTTTATTTGAGCTCTTGTCTATGTATCCAATTGCGTCCTTTCAAAACAGTTAACTACATCTAAATTGTTTCCAACTTTTAAGAAATTCTTTAAAGGATTAGAGTTTTATTTTTAAAGTTCTCTTACTAACAAGTTATGTTCCCTAAAACTTAAATATTTTATGGCTCTTGATTTAGATCTATACCCCATAGCTTTTTATTAATTAGTAATAATAATTTACATAGCACTGTTAACAAACATAATGTAAGCTGAAGGCATAATGTATGCCTAGGGGCTATGAGAAGATAACAGAAACAAAGTATAGTTAAAATGGCAAACTAATCTAAATAAGTTTTGAACAGGTAGGTTGTAATGTTCTTTTTGGTTTGTCTTAGCTCCATGTACTGAAAAAGCCTGCAAATCATATTTTTTAAGGGAAAAATAAGGCACAGCTCAAAATAATTTTTTTATGTCACTAACTTTTAAATCTTGTTTCTATCTATTATGCTTAGTAATTTAGACTTCTCAAACTTCTAATGTCTCTTGTTGCCACTTTATCCCATTCAATTATTTTTCATAATTGTAACAGAAACATGGAAAAAAATGTCTCTTTTTTTTGGTCTTTATTACAGGGCCTGATGAAAATGATTTTTCAGATGACCATTTACCTGATAAATAGAAAGTATGTTGGCCTAACTTTATATGAATATTTATATTTACCAAAAAAAATGGACTGCTTTTTTGGTTTGATGTGAAAATGTTGGCTGTGTATTAAATCTGTTTACATAGGATTATTTATGTATTTCATTGATGATGACATGTTCTGTTATTAAAAAAATTAGTTAAGCCAACTACAATTCTTTGGCTCCAAGACAATATTATATAATGTGATATCATGGCTGCAATTTTGGTCTTTACGATATTATAATAATGGTTAAACTAAATGATAATGCAAGCTTTGTGTATTGTTTATGTCATATATTCAGAGGCTCATTGTAAATAATAGGGTTTATTAGTTGATGTTATTCTTGGATATGACATGACATTTATCCTGTGACTTGTACACACATTGTTTTTTGAATGATAAGTATTATTTAGTTTTGTCATGCATCAGTGACATATTTTTTTTCCACATGATAAGTGTATATTAGAAAGTTTTCGCATCATTTCCTTTTCCAAATAGTGGTTATTTTTATGTGTCAATATGTTTTGAAAAATAAAACAAACTTTACTTGTATTTACTTTGCTCAAATTTCCACTATGGTTATATAATAACCAGATTTTTTTGGGAAGTAATTTTTTCTACTTTGTATTTTTTCAAATGAAACCAGCACTGTAAAGTATAAATAGTATGTATTAATAAATAATTCATTAAACCATTAACCATGTGTTCTTGTTTAAATAGCATTGCAGTATATCAAGTTTCTTTTTTTTTGTAGTTCCTATTGTTAAAAGTTGTACATCACTCATTGGATCCTTATTTAAAATCTGGGATAATATAAACATTTTTGTTTCTGTTATTTCAAACAATAAAATGAAAGGAAAATGAAATACAATTGTTTTGTCTTTATTTCTAGGTAAAAACCTGATTCTCAATAACAAGCTTTTAGATCACAAACAGAAATGGTTTCAAACAAATAACAATCTAAACAGAAATCTCATTGAACAATGTTGATCACCAATGAGTAAGAACAAATGTAAATAGTGACATTTCTTCCTCAGTAAAAAGAAATAAAACTGCCATTGAGATAAAACCAGATAATCAACATAAGTGTACAGTACAGAGATGTGGGCACAGAGATCAAAGAGAATGAACTAAATAGTTTTCAACAACTTTAATATGCTCCAGCAAGTCAGTAAAAGTCTTTATAAACCAAACCTCATTCAACACATTCACTGAGAGCATACAAAGTAGAGATATTGTTTTAGAGGACATAACTTGTTAGGGAGAGAACTTTCAAAATAAAACTCTATTAAAGTTCAAAATGAACTTGGCAGACAAAATGAAGTCAAGGTAAAACAACTTTATTCACAAGATTTGGCTGCACAGGGATGAATACATGTAATGCTAAAATACTCCGGGTAGGTAAAAGTCACTAAGAGGTTTCAAATCAATAGTAATGGGAGATAATGATGATTATGTAATGACAGTAGGTTCCTCACGACCAGTTAATTCCTTCAGTTTCGATGTTCGTAAAGCAATAGTCACTAGAGGCTTAAGGACTTCCTGAAATAAAATAAAATAATTAAATGCAACATTGATTTCCATAAACTGAAGAATACTATTTATAAACTATTAAATTACACAGCTTTGTGGTTAGCTTTTGTATCACACTATTTTTATCATGTAGTAAGCGCTGTGATCTTACAACACAAATGGCCCAAGTTCAAATTCAAAAGCTACTAAGAGCCAGTTGCCTAGTCAAGGTTTAGGGAGAATGTTGTACTTCAGTGATACAATTTTTGTCAGTGGACAAGAAAAGCAGAAACTAATCTTACACAAGTTGAATAAGAATTTACATAATGAACCAAACAAACCTTTTTATTGTACATAATAAGAATGCTATGGTAAAACAGTTTCTATTTAAAAAAATGTCACAAGTTTTAAAAGTGGGCAACTATGTTTTCTCATATTTGTTTTTCTGGTTGTTTATATCATGCAGCAGTGCTGGACAAGTGACTTTATATCTGGTTGTTTATATCATGCAGCTGTGGTAGACAAGTGACTTTATATCTGGTTGTTTATATCATGCAGCTGTGCTGGACAAGTGAATTAAATTTGAGATTACAGAGTTTAAGACTCAGAAACATTTAGAGACCAAGCTGTTTTTTTTTTTTTAAATGATAGAATAAAAAGTATAAACATAAAGCACTTTGCAAGAGAAAAAAGAAATAATTGTTTTGCTGATCTAGTAAGATACATTTCATAACAGGTTTAAATTTAGAAACAGTAAGGTAAACAATTTGAAAAAAACTTGAACCTGTGCGTCCTGGTGATACAATTGTGGGTTTGGATATTTCTCATACCCCTCCACATAGATACGAATTGTGGCACCTGAGCTACCTGTTCCACTTAAACGATAAATGATTCTGGAGCCATCCTCAAACATAAATCGTATACCCTGCAAAACAATTCAGGCAATAGATTTCATTTCAAGATTGATCATAATTTTATTTAATATTTGAATCATAAACTGTAAAGGTGCTGGATCTTATGTAAAAATATTGGCTACAAAACATGAGTTTAAAACAGAAATAGATTGTGACCTCTTACTTGATTTTTACTAATGCTTCCATCTACTGGATCTTTGTATTCAAAGTTGTCCAAATTGGCCATCTTATAAGACTTGCCAGTTGGATCAGAGAAGGTCATGCCTTTTGTTTTAGGATCTTCTATCAGTTTGGTCAGGAGTTCCATCATTTTGTCTCCGGATTCAGATGAAACATTTTCATAGTCATATCTGAGTTAAAATACAATTTAATCATTAAACATTTATTTAAATATACCCTTTGATTACTAGCCTGTTCAACTATTTAAAAATTGTTCAACATAGCTAATGTGTATTGGCATACACTCAACAAAAAATTCTAAATGTGGGATTCAGCATGAAACTATTAATGTATATAAAAACAAACAAAAAAAGTATATAGGGGTAGTTCATTTGTTTAAACTGACATTGTGTTTTGATTTTGACTAAAACATTCAACTAGGAGCTTACCTGGTAAAAAAATTTCTTCCATAGACTACCCAGTGCTGTACTAGAACATCCTTGACACTTTTATTGGTGTGTTCTAAAACAGACAGCCAAGCCAAGGCTGCCCATATACCATCTTTTTCTCTAAAACCAAATGTGTAGTATATTAATTAAAAAGAGAAACATATAGCCACTGTGAAATTGGAATACATCTGGTATATAAATACTACTTTTGTTGAATTCTCTTTCGCTTGATGTTTGCATTACTGGGTCGGGTTTGTTAATTCTAAGTTAACATTTGTTTTATTTAACCAATATTGGACACATCACCATTGTATTATATCTGTCCAACTTATTAACAGTTAATGTTTCTCAAAAAAGAAAACTAACCTGATATGATCAGATCCTGTACCAAAACTCTCCTCACCACAAAGATTAATTTTGCCAGCATCCATAAGATTACCAAAAAATTTCCAGCCTGTTGGAACTTGGTAGCACTCTTTACCAGAAAGTTGTGCAACTCTTTAGTTTAACATTGAAATAAAAATGAAAATAAACTATTCCATGGGAATACAACCTAAGTTTAGATCAAATCATTAAAAAGCCAACTAGATTAAACAACACATTAGATCTCTTCTTAACCAACAGACCTGGATTAGTAGTTGATTATATTATCCCTGGTCTATCAGACCATGAGATCATAAAAATACACAGTCAGATAAAAGCAGTAGCCAATACAAAACCCAAAAGAAAAATCTTACTCTGGAATAAATGTAACCTAACACAACTACACCAAGCTGCATTAAACTTTCAACAAACATTCTTATTAGAAAAAGACATTAACCAACCAGTCGATGACCTCTGGAATTTCATCAAAAACCATCTTAAAAGCATTATAGAAAATTATATACCAACTAAATACACATCAAGCAAAATAAATAAATGCTGGTTTAATAATAGACTAAAGAAGCTTTGTAAACAGAAGGAAAACCTATATAGAAAATTTAAAGAAACCAAGGCAGAAAGAGTTCACAAAAAGTATATAAAAATTAAACACCTAACCCAAAAAGTAAGCAGACAGCTGCAGAGTGAATACATAAACAATGTAATATCTAAAGATAACAACAAAAACCTATGGTCTTACATTAAGTCTAAGAAAATGGAAACAACAGGCTTAGCGCCATTAAAAGATGAACATAACATAATACATAATGATAATGAAACTAAAGCAAACATCCTAAACAAATACTTTGCATCAGCATTCTCAGCCCCAGGAGACAAAGACATATTTCTTAATTTGAACCAAGTAGACAACATAGAAGATTTAGTAGTACAAGAAAATGGAATTCAAAAACTATTATCCAACACCAAACCAAATAAAGCATCTGGACCTGATGGTATTCCAGCTAGATTACTCAAAGAACTAAGCAATGAGCTAGCCCCAGTGTTCAAAATACTCTTTCAGGCATCGCTTAACCAGGGCAGAGTACCAAAGGACTGGAAAGAAGCTAATGTCACCCCCTTATTTAAAAAAGGAGAAAAATCTGATCCAGGAAACTACAGACCAGTATCACTTACCAGCATCACATGTAAAATCCTAGAACACATAATATGTAGCAACATCATAAACCACTTAGACAAACATAATGTTATCACCCCATACCAACATGGCTTTAGGAAATATAGATCATGTGAAACACAACTAATAGGACTAATTGATGATTTTTCAAAAGGTTTAGATAATAGTGAACAAATAGATGCTATTTTACTAGATTTTTCCAAGGCTTTTGACAAAGTTCACCACCATAGTTTGCTTAAAAAATTAAAATATTTCAGCATTAATGGTCCACTGCATCAGTGGATTAAAGATTTTCTGATAGGGAGAGAACAAACTGTAATAATAAATGGCTCTAAATCAACACCAATAACAGTAAACTCAGGTGTACCTCAAGGAACAGTCTTGGGTCCACTACTATTTTTAATTTACATAAATGATTTACCAAATTGCATTAGTTCAGGAACAAAAGTCAGATTATTTGCAGATGATTGCATAATATATAGAACAATAAAAACAACACAAGACACAGATATTTTACAAAGAGAATTAGATGAATTACAGAAATGGGAATCAAATTGGAGCATGTCTTTCCACCCAGAAAAATGTCAGTTGTTAAGAGTAACAAAAAAACTAAAACATATTAATTCCACTTATCTTATTCATGGCAAACCAGTAACACAGACTAAAAATGCAAAATACCTTGGTGTTATAATAAATGAAAAACTGTCATGGAATCCACATATTGATGAAACTATAAAAAAATCCAACAAAGCATTAGGGTTTATTAAAAGAAATTTCTATAAATCAAATAAGAACATAAAACTAAAATGTTATTTAACCTTGGTTAGGCCAATAATAGAATATGCATCCTCCGTTTGGGACCCCTCAACTCAAGATAACATTAAGAAACTGGAACAGACACAAAATAGAGCAGTGAGATTCATAACAAACAAATATTCACACTTAACCAGAGTAACACCTTTAGTAAAATCACTAAATTTAGAAAGCCTTCAGGACAGAAGACTCAAAAGTAAAGTAGCAATTATACATAAAACACTGAACCATAATCTTCCAATACAAAAGCAAAACTTAATAAAATACTCTGAAAGACACAAAAATAAAGGCACATTCCTTGTCCCCTATGCTAGGACAAATTTGTACAAATACTCCTTCTTCCCTAGTGCTATTAGAGCATGGAATGGGTTGCCTGAGCTAGCCAGAAAAACCAGTGACTTGGCAGAATTTAAGTCATTGGTTAATATGCATGACTAAATGCATGGCGCGTAGGATGTAATCATCTTCTTTTTTGAAGTAACGTCTGTATTATATAAGATAAGAAATACTTTGAAATATTTATTAATTACATTCACCATATACATTTAAGGTTGAATGATAATTTCAACCTTAAGTACTCATTGTAGTTTTATTATCTTAAAGCTGAAATACATATAATGTTGGTTATGTATTTATGGTACTACCCACCAGAGCAACCCCTGAAATAAACTTTCAATAAGTGACATATTCCCTATTTGGTACACAGGGATGAAGATGGGGAAAATCAAGAACTAATGGGTGGCCCATTAAATAAAAATAAAAAAATCAGACAGCAGTGGTAACTTCACTTTTGGACACAAGGATAGAAACTATAGCTTACATGTGAATGTTCTGTATTAAGAAATGCAAAAGAAGTAGATGCATATAAAAAAAAGAATTACTTGTCTACAGCTTCTGAAGTAGGCATGCTCCTAGCAAATCCTTTTATTCCATTAGTCTTGAAGTAAGGAATACATTCTAAGTTGGCAGCCAGCACAGCAAGGGAATCACAAGGTGTTACAAAAAATGCATTATGACCTAAAATCATATTTCGATCCTGAAAAAAGAAAAAAGCAAACCAAAATGTAATGAATTGATTCCTTCTTTTTTTAATGCAAATTACAAAAAAATCTATTTAAAATAATTTTAACTCCAAAATTATTAAATTTAGAAAATATTAAGGAAAGATTATTTGAAAGCAAAGTAGTACTATTACATTTATAAAGCATCAAACCAAATCAGGTGCAATAGAATACTTGACAAAGCTAATTTTGCAACTGGTTCCATGCTCAAATGTTATTAAGAAAAAAAGCGTTCTTTTAGGTGTTTCTTCCAGCATATGAAACGTGAAATCGACATGTTGATTTAGTTTAAATAATAATGTTCTCAGATGAATTTCATCAATAATTTTTACAGATTTAGCTAAATCAATAAGTGAACTCTCTAGAAAAAATGATGAGTGTATGATGTAAAAGCAAATATTACAACTTAGGACGTAATTATCTTTTCCTTTGAAGTAATCTATAAGTAATCTATAAGATAAGTTTAAAAAACCAATACAACTTTTGTTACCTTTACTAGTTGTAAGGCAACATGGGCATTACATAATGTTATTAATAACATATATTAGCAAAAACACAGATAAGAACATGACATTCAAACATACCCCATCACCATCAAAAGCTACTGCAAAATCATGTTTGCCCTGCTTCATAATATCGACCAAATCTTTGGCATAGGTTAGGTTAGGATCTGGGTGAGATCCTCCAAAATCTGGAAGGGGTTCAGCATTAAGGCAGCAATCAGCTGGTAAGCCCAACTCTTCAACAAAAATCTTTTTAAGGTAAGGACCGGTGACTGATAAATAAATATAAAAAGAAAAATTGAATACAAAACGTGTTAAGACACATATATTTCCTCTCTCTCTCTCTATATATATATAATAGTTAAGCATTCAAACTAGTCAAAATTGACTCAAAATACTTTTTCATAGAAAATGTTTGCCTCTGTCTTCTCTCACTTACATTGAAATATTTATAGAAAAAAAAAACAACAACACTGAATTAGAGAAAAAGGATAAAGGGCTTGAATAAGATAACCGAAAGAAAAACATAATTTTTACTACTAATAAATAAATTCTAATTACTATTCTATGATAGCAGATAGAAATACAAACATAAGTGTAGATTAGTCTTCCTTAAATATTGAACTAAATAAAGCATAAATATAACCATATGTACTTATACAATAAACATTGTGGTAGCAACTCTTGGCCAAACTAAAAGGAGTTAAGCTAGTCATGATATTTGTTTGTTACCTTCATGGAAAAACTGCTGTAATAATAGAAAAGAAATCATCAGTTGTCTCAACCACTAGCTTTTCTTTTGATTTAAAAGAATTCTAGGTAAAAATAGCTTAGATTTTGTCAATTCCAAAAGCTCAAGTATAGAAAGTTAAGCAAGTTCTCTTCTATATTTAACAGTTCCATTTTGTTTTCCCAACAAATGTTAGTGACTCAGATGAGTACACTTGCAAACACTTTGAAATTCTAATTGAAATTTCAGGTCTTCAACTTGATTCAAAGTTTGGATTCAGTTTACCATCAAAAGATTAAATCTACTTAATTTTTCAAATGTATCAGTTCACTAGTTCTACTCACACACCTCCGTTCATGCCATTTAAAAGCAGTCGTTTGGTTTGTGCATAGTTTTTTAGGGTTGTAAAATCAAATATTGACTTCATCAGCTGAACATAGTCAGTGGTGCTATCTATGACTTCCACAGTGAAATCATTTCCACATATTTTGAAAGCAATGGTGTTGAGTGTGGAGATGTCAACCTTTAAGTTAGGAACTATCTTGTATTCACTGATTGTTTTTGAGATTTCAAAGATTTTATTGGTGACAGATTCAGGAGCAGGACCTGGTTAAAAAACAAAACAAAAAAAAAATTACTTTTTGAATGTAAAAAACTTTGAAAGCTATAAACATTATTCTATGTTCTATAAATTTTAAAAAATTCATAGTAAAATTACATGCATCTGTGATTGAAAAAGAAAAAACAAAAACAACAAAGAAACAAGATTTAACAATACCCCTTGATTACCAATGCAACATCTCTCATGACATTAAGAAATTATTTTTTTTTTAAAGATGCTATTCATACTGGAAAAAAATGTTGTAGAATTAGCTCATTCATGGTTAGTACCTCCATTTTCAATATTGTATTTTATGCCAAAGTCTCCTTTGGGTCCCCCAGGGTTGTGACTTGCTGTGAGAATAAAGCCGCCATCGAGTTGATATTTGCGGATTATATGAGAGCAAGCTGGTGTAGATAATATTCCATTCTGGCCAATCACTACCTTGGAAACCTGGTAAAATGAGTCATCATATGAAAATATCTTCAACTATGATAAATAGTAATGTAGATTTCAAGTTTGAGACTTTACACCTGGAACTTTTAATATGGCAGTAATTAAAGAAAATTAGTAACTAAACTTAGGCTCAAATCTTTGGAGGTAAACATTTTCATTTTGATTATTAAGGCACTCCTAAACTAAACCATCTCTAGTTTACTTAACATTCTTTAACTCTTTTAGTGCATGCTTTATATTTTCTTTTCCGTGCAGTTTAAATTACTGAAAAAAATTTTTTTTTGAATAATTAATTTTAATTATTATAAATTTGTAGCAATTTCATTGTCCATTAAAATAAAATCTAATATGTTAGATTATTTAATAAAATAAAAAAGTTATGTAGCTTTTAATAACTCTACCCTCATGAAAATTTGTGTTCATCCCAGAAAACTCCATTTTTTTCTATCAAAATAATTCGCACTGAAAGAGTTAAAGAGAGTAAACTGTTAGGCCATAGTGCTTACCACACAGCAGCCTATATATATAGTGAGCCTAAGACAACAGAACTATGGGAACTTTATTTCACTTGCCTTCAAATCTCAAGGTCATAAAATGAAACTTTATTTGCAGAATGAGGGATTTAAATTTAACAATTTAAGTTTCAAGATAAAAAAAAAAAAAGTATTTATTATGCCCTAGGATCTTAACTTACATGACAGTGCTAGAAAACTTAAGGATAAACATAGGAGATGATCATGACTTAAAAGACTTTCCTTTTCTCTATTGGCTAAGTGGTGTCTTAGAGGAATTGTCTGCTGTTTTGTAAAAGTTAATGAGTTTATAACTTAAATATTGGTCTCATTTAATTAAAATATACTTTTTTTCTTTTTCTTAGAAACTTAACAAAGAACACTGATATTTTCTCTTTATAATAGAAACTTTCTGGAGCAGATTAGCTGTCTATCAGTGCAGTTTCTAACAAAAAAAACACCAACAACAAAACTATGCCAAATAGATACATTAGAGTGAATAAATAGATTGTGGTATATCTAGAAATTAGACCATTAAGAATAATATACATTTTTAAAAGTTATCCTTTTTCTTCATGTAGAATATAGTTATTATTAAATTAATATTGTTTAAACTACAGATTAAATATATAAATAAATAAATAGATATTAAAGGAGATAAAGAGAGCTATGAATATATATATATAAATATATATATATACTAGCAGTACACACCATCTATGCCTAAAACTGGAACAGACACAAAATAGAGCAGTGAGATTAAATAACAAACGAATATTCACATTTGATTAGAGTAACACCTTTAGTAAAATCATTAAATTTAGAGACCCTTCAGGATAGAAGACTTTAAAGTAAAGTAGCAATTATACCTAAAAAACTGAACCATAATCTTCAAATGCAAAAACAAAACCTAATAAAATACTCAGAAAGACACAAAAATAAAGGCACATTCCTTGTTCCATATAAGCTAGTGAAGGTATATAAATATCTAGGCGTCATCATTGATAACAAGCTTTCGTGGGAAGACCACCTTGGAACTTTGACAAAGAAAACAGCACAATGACTTTTTTTTCTATACAAACTCAATAGCTTTAAACTAAATAAGATCCTAGATACTTTATACGGTGCGACTATGCAAAATCTGCGAACATATGGAATAACTTGTTGGCAACGCAATGCTTCATTTAAACTGTTGCGCCATTTAAAAAAACATCATAAAAAGGGCATCAAAAATCACACTCACAACATTACCACATTTAAAGGAACTTTTTGAGCAAAAGTGTTTAAATAAAAAAATCTCAGAAGACAACGGCCACCTGCTCAATCAGAACTACATCAGATTGTCGCGAAGTGGGCGACTGCTGTCAATCAAAACAAGAACAGAGCGGTACAAAAACTTGTTAGTACCTTACTCAGTCAGACTATAACAACGCCACATGAACAGGACCAAGATGCCTGTGGGTAGTCGCTGAATGAAATCTTTATATTGTGTCTGTTCTATGTGTATGTTTCTGTTGTGTTGTCTTTATATGAGAAAGAGTCCTTGTAATCACCAACAAATTTCCATAAGGATCAATAAGGCAGTCTTAGTCTTATTTGTACAAATAATCATTCTTCCCTAGTGCTATTAGAGCATGGAATGAGTTTCCTAAGTCAGTCAGGAACACCAATGACTTGGCATTGATAACATGCATGACTTGATTGACCTAAATAGGGACACACAGATAAAATCATCATCTTTATTGAAGAAATCATCTTTTTCTGAAGTAACATCTGTTTTTTTTATATAAGTTATAAAAAGATCTATACATATCAGACACAAAGTCATACATAGAAGACCCAGACATTCTAGAATCTATCTAGATTTAGACCTAAAAGTGGCTGCAGTGAAAAAAAACTTACCCCATTAGCCGCAGCAATTTTTATAATCAGCTGGGCAGCTTCTTTGCAAAAGAATCTCCCATCTCCTCCAACTACCAAACTCGATCCCCTCAGCCTGTCTCCCAAGCCTGCTATTAATCCAGCCTGGATGAAGTTTTCGGAATAGTGAGGTTGCTGGAAGACGCCGACAGGCTTTCTGAGACCGCTTGTTCCTGGTTTTTGACCATCAAACGGCGCTGTTGAAATTACTTCAATGTTGTGAGGAGCCATGGGCTCGCGCGCACAGCAGCTCATAATGCTAGAGGGACCACTGGCAATGAAAATAAAAAGAAATGTGTGAGAAGAACTAGATTAGATTTAAAAAGCTGCAGTTGTTTTACCAGCAATGCTGTTGACACTTTGGTTTAATTGACGTTGACCTTTATTTCGGCCTTCAACTCCAAAATATCCATGACCTATGCCAAGGTATTTTGTAGTATCCACTTAGCTTCACATTTGTAGATCTAGATCTATTTGCTTTTTTAAAAATATTTTTTTATAAGAAGTTTAATAAGAACGTTAGACGGATCTAGACTCTAGATCTAAATTTATTTTAATGATAACCTATCATTTATTTATTATAAAAAACAAACAAACTCAAATGCTGCAGATGGAATAAAATTTAGAAATTCAGAAAAATGTAAAAATACTGTTGGCCATTAAAAAAAAAACTCTCACTAGCACTTACACGTTAAAATAGACACTCGACGTTTGACCCTCTTTGATGATAAACATACTAGATCCAGAGGTTTACCGCTGTACGCGAGCCACTCACAAGTGGTAAAAATTAACCATATCACCACCATAGATCTAGATTAAACTAGTTACAGTAGTCAAGATCTAGACTAGTGAGTCTGTATCAGCAGAAAGTAACAGCACAGTTGATTATTAATTAACAGAGAGATAGCCTTTTTTTTTTGTTATGAATGACCTAGATTTTCGTTCTACAACTTTTCAAGTCTTTTTTTTACTAAACTTTAAAACTTTTTATTCAACTTTTAGTTTAGTTAGATCTAGTAACTTACTTAAATATAGATTATAATAGATCTATCATGTCTACGATTGCATCTGAGTCTCAGAGTCAGACTGACCACAGTCACAATCACAACAATCAGACTCAGTCATCTATGACCAACGAACCCAATCAATCTGAATATTCTGAATCTAGATTTAGACCAATTTACACACAAAGGAAAAGGTACTTGGATCTATATAAATATACCTATATTTATATATTAATATAACTTTAGACTAGAATGCCTAGGCCTAGATCTATCTTGTCGCTAAATTTAAATTCTAGTGTCTCTTGATTCTAGATCTAGATTCTATTTCTAAATTAAATTTTTAAATTTTATATTTGTAACATAATAATAATTTTATTTATAAAACATTTAATAATTTTAAATTAATTTATTTATAGCTTTGAATTTTTTTTGTTTGATAACTTTTGGAATTTCTTTTACAAATAAAGATTATTGATACTAACTTAATATATACTACTAGTTAAAATCTCCAGCATATCAAACAAGAATTTAAAAAAGGAGAAAAATCTGATCCAGGAAACTACAGACCAGTATCACTTACCAGCATCACATGTAAAATCCTAGAACACATAATATGTAGCAACATCATAAACCACTTAGACAAACATAATGTTATCACCCCATACCAACATGGCTTTAGGAAATATAGATCATGTGAAACACAACTAATAGGACTAATTGATGATTTTTCAAAAGGTTTAGATAATAGTGAACAAATAGATGCTATTTTACTAGATTTTTCCAAGGCTTTTGACAAAGTTCACCACCATAGTTTGCTTAAAAAATTAAAATATTTCAGCATTAATGGTCCACTGCATCAGTGGATTAAAGATTTTCTGATAGGGAGAGAACAAACTGTAATAATAAATGGCTCTAAATCAACACCAATAACAGTAAACTCAGGTGTACCTCAAGGAACAGTCTTGGGTCCACTACTATTTTTAATTTACATAAATGATTTACCAAATTGCATTAGTTCAGGAACAAAAGTCAGATTATTTGCAGATGATTGCATAATATATAGAACAATAAAAACAACACAAGACACAGATATTTTACAAAGAGAATTAGATGAATTACAGAAATGGGAATCAAATTGGAGCATGTCTTTCCACCCAGAAAAATGTCAGTTGTTAAGAGTAACAAAAAAACTAAAACATATTAATTCCACTTATCTTATTCATGGCAAACCAGTAACACAGACTAAAAATGCAAAATACCTTGGTGTTATAATAAATGAAAAACTGTCATGGAATCCACATATTGATGAAACTATAAAAAAATCCAACAAAGCATTAGGGTTTATTAAAAGAAATTTCTATAAATCAAATAAGAACATAAAACTAAAATGTTATTTAACCTTGGTTAGGCCAATAATAGAATATGCATCCACCGTTTGGGACCCCTCAACTCAAGAAAACATTAAGAAACTGGAACAAACACAAAATAGAGCAGTGAGATTCATAACAAACGAATATTCACATTTGACTAAAGTAACACCATTAGTAAAATCACTAAATTTAGAAAGCCTGCAGGACAGAAGACTCAAAAGTAAAGTAGCAATTATACATAAAACACTGAACCATAATCTTCCAATACAAAAACAAAACTTAATAAAATACTCTGAAAGACACAAAAATAAAGGCACATTCCTTGTCCCCTATGCTAGGACAAATTTGTACAAATACTCCTTCCCTAGTGCTATTAGAGCATGGAATGGGTTGCCTGAGCTAGCCAGAAAAACCAGTGACTTGGCAGAATTTAAGTCATTGGTTAATATGCATGACTAAATGCATGGCGCGTAGGACATAATCATCTTCTTTTTTGAAGTAACGTCTGTATTATATAAGATAAGATAAGCTAAGAACATAAAACTAAATTTCTTTTTAACCTTGGTTAGACCAATATTAGAATATGCACCCTCTGTTTGGGAGTCCTTAACTCAAGAAAACACAGAGGAGCTATAACACACTGAAAATAGAGCCATGAGATTTATAACAAATTAATATTCACATTATATTAAAGTAACATCATTAGTGAAATCACAAAAACTTAGAGACACAGAAGATTAAAAAGTAAAGAAGCAATAATACATACAATAAATAAAAAAAATAGAAGTAGAACAATGGAGGCTATCCAGGCTTGAACAAGCTATTGTTTATAGCACAATGCATTATGGGCCATTTTTTTATTTTGCATTGTGACCCTGCAGCTTGGAAGAAGAGGAAACTGTTTCAAATTCTTTATGACTGTTCAAGACTTGCAGAATTCAATATCAACAGATTTGGGAAACCATATGCACTTGACTTGTATTTAGACATGTTGCTCATCTTTTATATGCTGTTCTTGACTTAACTTGTAAGTTAGCCAACATTCCTTCATGATTGAAGATATATATCTTAGCCCAAAGCTCATGCAGAACAGTGGGGAATGGCAGTGGGCAGGGTTCAAACCCAGAACCATCAAGATCGCGATCAACAAGATGCCTTTCCGTTCTTCCATATTTTAGGTTATTAAACACTAAACAAGTTAGTTGTTCATAAAATAATACATTGAAAACTTTACATGCAATTATTTAAGAAGTAATACAGTGATGAAGAGAATCAATATTTTAGCTAAGAAACACAAATACGCAATACTTTAAGTGTTGAGTAGAATAGATGTCTTAGCTAAGAAACACAAATAGACATCTTTTTTGAATTAACATCTGTATGATATAAGATAAGAAGACAATATCCGAAAATCTGACTTGGTATTAGAGAACAGGATGGCTGCCTGGTCATGTGGTTTGTGTTCTGGATTGCCAGTGATGAGAACTGAGGCTTCAGCTAAAGAAACACAAATATACAATACATTTATTGATGAGGAGAATTGATGCTTTAAGTAAAAAATAAAACCAGATACACAATACATTTATTGATGAGGAGAATGGATGCTCTAAATAAAATTAACCCAGATGCACAATGCATTTAGTGATGATTGGTTCTTTAGCTATTGAAACACAAATACACTATACTTTTGTTGATGAGAATTGATGCTTTAGCTAAAGAAATAAATACACAATAAATTGAGTGATGTGGAGAAATGATTGTTTAGTTAAAGAAACACACAATACATTTACCAAAGAAATACACAATTTTTTTTATAGAGTAATCTTATTTATTTAAAAACAGAAGTTTACACACAAACATTATCTAATAGGAATTAACTCTTCTCTCCTGATTGACAATACCATTGTTGATTTGACCCATTACATTAACTTAATTTTTGGGTTCATAAACTTTGATTTGTGTTATATAAAAAGGCATACATTTACCAATTACAACATTGTCTAATAAAAAAAAAATGTTATTGAAGTTTAACCCTAACAGGCTAGTGAAATACCAATGGGAAAAATGAATAATTCCTTCTGGGTGAGGAAAATAATTACGGAGAGATAGAGTTAAGAACAAGATCCTACCTTGACAATTAAGTATACTATTTGCCTAGTAGTCTAGATGAAACTGTAGAGGCTAGTGGTATTATTATAGATTAAAAACCTTTTTGAAAGTACTATTAAATGCTTCCCTAGTGAAATAAAACAGAGAGAGTATACCCCTTTCCTTGACCTTTCCTTTATTTTCTAATCTAATCATTAAACTGGTGTCAATCAATAAAACTCACTTAAGAAAACACTTTGCAAACAAAGGAAATCAATTGTTCATTGAAACTAAATGTTTTCTAAAATAATTATCTCAGATTAAGAAATTAGATTGGGTGGGATATAATTTATATTGAATTATTCAGAGAAAGCTAACATAAAGCACTTAGGTACACAATATTCTCTTAGTTGACCCTATAAAGATAAGCTACTACTTTTTCTGTGCCATTTTTCTTTCCATCTATTAGATTTAATGTACAAAATAAAGAAAGTGCTTTTGAATATCTGATTATCTTACCATTGACTTCATCATGCTTGAAATAGCTATGTTTAGTCTTTTGAAAGCATACATATTTTAAAATGAAGTTAGCATATTTTATGCACGTCTCTAAACCATTTAAACACAGTATGTAAAAAGCTATTTTAAAATATATTTATACATGCAATGGTTACTACTAATAGCATGTCCCGAATAAAAAAAATAAAGTATACATATTGTATACATCACACATAAATTAATTTAAAAATGAGATTTAAAAAGCCAGTTCTGGTTATTAAATAGATGCATGGTGCTTAGATTATCCTCCTCTAAAAAGATTACAAAGACATTAACAAAGATCCTCCTTTTCCTCCTCCAAATTATGTTAATGGTTATAGTGGTTTCATATTGTAACTTCACTGTTGTGAATGCCATTTAGGTATAATTTTGTAATGTAAATTGTCAGTATGACTTACAGGTGCTTTCTATGAGTTTATAACACAAGCTTCCTTTTGTCACCTTGTTTTGTATGTATTTAGATCTCTGGATGGTTTGGTGATAAATAATGATGATAGCAGTGAGAGTTCAGAAGATGAAAGAAGTCGTCTGCTTGGCAGAATACCCCACACTACTGTTCAGGTCTTTCATGAGTTATACTTCATTTCATTTTTACTTATTATATTTTTATCTAAAAAAAATTTTTTGTCTATTCTCGTCCTTGCACTTAATTACATTTGAATTGCATTATTAAAAACTTTTTTTTATTAACAAAGCTGTTAGTTTTTTCTTTTTACATTTTGATTGAACATACATTAAAAGTTTCATAAATTTAATTGTGATATGTATTTCTTTTGTTTAAAAATAATGTCAATTACTATAAACAGACTGTTGCAGTGGTCAATGACTATACATCTATATCAGCGCAAACAGGCAACCAACACAGCATTGTGACAATGTTAGTATATACCAGTAGGCTAGTAAAATGAAACTATATCATGCATATATATTGTTTTATTTAATTTATATATATATATTAGGCTTAAAAACAACAATAATGCTAACCAAGTGATAGACTCTTTGAATTGCAGAAACTTGTGTTAGTATACATTCAATCATTGTCTGTTTAGATTTTCAATGTGGAATACAATGATGGGGACATCACTACTCAGCATGCCATGGACTATTAAGCAGGTAATGTTGGCACAATGTAAACACATGTCAGTTCAATATACAGTTCTTGAGGTGTATTTGCATTTTGATTTTCTAGTACAAAAATTAGTTGCATGTGTTTATCATTTCTAAAACAAAAATGTAGGTTTCTAATGGATTAGTTTGAAGCTTTAAATTGTGAAAAATTGTGCAGTTTCCTAAGCATCTGAACAGTGTCTAGCCTGGGGTAGGTTTGTTGGAATCAATTTGTTTAACTGTAATCACCTGGATTGAAAGGCTTCTTATAAAGTTTTCTTTTGAAAGTATAATAACATGAAAAATAATTTAAAAATTCTTAATGTTAGTATTTTATTTCTATTACTACTCATAATATACATATTATTTGTCTTGTCTATTTTTCCTTAGGCTGGATTTATCAATGGCATAGTTTTGTTGGTGGTAATGGCTGGTATAATGGCCTACACAACTTACAGAGTATTGAAAGTTTGTCATTATTTAGGAGGTAACTAACTAAGTATCCATCATTAGAAATTCTCTAAATTGAATTTATTCATTTAAAAGAGCTATTTACAAGTAAGGATTACATTTCTATATTCTGAGAAGCAAATTCACAATTTCATACAATTATTTACATATACAACACATGGAAGGGCTGATACAAATTGTATTGTGAGACATAGTGCCATTTCAAAATATTTCATGGTTTGTAGAAAAGAGACTTAAAGAAAAAGTAACTTTGTATAAGTATGTAACATATAAATATAATATTTAAAATTCAGCACTAAATATGGTTAAAAAATATAATTAATGGACAAGAAATTTTAAAGTTAGATTAGATAAATGATATAACATTTGCATGATGTCATATCTGTGTCTTATAAATATAAGTACAGAGCCTATATTTAGTAAAAAAAAATTTATACACATTGTTCATTTCAAACTTTAGCATTAACACTGTGGTATTTTAAAACTATATGTACAAATAAAATGTATTTTAAATATAGTCATTAATTTCATTTCTGTATAATTGTTTCTCTTTTATGACAATTTTACT
Organism: Biomphalaria pfeifferi; assembly: GCA_030265305.1. Lineage (NCBI taxonomy): Eukaryota > Metazoa > Mollusca > Gastropoda > Planorbidae > Biomphalaria > Biomphalaria pfeifferi. Next base: position 23,826 of record JASAOG010000252.1, read on the forward strand.
AAAATTAACATATGCAGCTGACATTTTGATATTATAACTTTCAAATTGTTAACATTCATTTTTGGCTTTGTAAAGTTCCCCTTTCAGACCTTGTGATCTATAGGGCAGATGATCTTAAGGTCATCTGTTTCTTTGACCAACGGTTAACAAGTAGGATGACATGTGGCCAGCATGATGACCAACTGCCTTTACTTTCCCCAACTAAAAGCAGTTACCCATTAGAGTTTGGTGGACTCAGTAAGTTCCCCTTTCAGAAATTGTGGTCTTTAGGGCAGATGATGTAAAGGTCATCTGTTTCTGTGGCTTACAGTTAATGAGGGTGTCATGTGGCCAGCACAATGACCAACCGCCTTTACTTTTCCCCAACTAATGTCAGGTACCCATTAGAGCTGGGTGGACTCAGAGGCGCCCAAATATCCCAAAATTAAAAACCTCAGGATTTGAACCCGCGACCTCCAGTTCAGAGGCCAAGCGCTTTACCGCTCAGCCACTGCGCCTACTGGTGGACTCATTGGCGCTTCAGAAATTCAAAATCCCAGTCTTCATTTAGATTCAAACCCAGGACCCCAGATTTGGAAGCCAAGCGCCTAACCACTCGGCCACCACACCTCCATTTTAGGCATTGTGTGAAGGGAAACAATTGGTTAGTGCTGTGACTGAATGCAAAAATAATTTCCAAAATAAAGTTGTGAACACAATTGTGTGGGATTAGTAAAAATAAATAATTAGTAAGTGCTGTAACTGAATGCAAGAATAATTTCCAAAATAAAATTGTAAACACATCTGTGTGGGATTTGTGATTGAGTGGCATTTACTGCTTAGCCACCTATCAAAGGGGATCCAGCTCTAATCCTGACTCAGGCTGAGTTGTGTTTGAATATCTCTTAGCGGTAGCACAAATTTCTTCTTCCAGATACCCCTCCATCCATATGTTTACAAAAGAAATTGGACCATAGCACCTTGAGCATGCTTATAGTAAGAAATTGCACTATACAAAAAATAAAAAAATAATGATAAAGCTACTTTTTTCTTTTTATAAAGTGTATTCCATGAATATTTATATTTTAGGAGTAATAATATAAATAATGTAACAGAGAGAATGTTTTATTTTAGGTGAAGCTCTTGTTGAATTTTCTGATGCTGTCAAATGCTACTTGGGCAGAATTACAGAGGGAGTGGCTATTCTTTGTTCATTGTTAACTTTATTGGGAGGCTGTATCGTATACTGGATTCTAATGTCAAATTTTCTTTATCACATTGGAATCTTTATATACAGTAACTATTTTTTATTTTCATCACTATGACAATGTTTTTTTTTACCATATCCATATTAATAAAGTTATCTTTTGAAGCCATTTTTTTCATATAACAAAATCTTGTATTGGAAAGCAGTGTCTAATTAATTTTCTGAAATATTATTAGCTTACACAGGCTGTAAGAATTTTAAAAAATACACTTGTTTGCTTCTTTTTCATTTTATTGCTTTTATTTTCCTCTTAGTCTGAAGCTTTTGTTTTCAATATAGTTGAAGAAGTTTGGTTCTAAGTCAAATATTTGGTATTACATTTTTTTAATGTTATTAGGTCATGTGACGGTTGGCTCTCATGAACCTAATGGAAGTTTTCATTCATATCTGTCTTTTCCTTCTGATGGTATGTAGAGTTTAAATCTGTTTAATAAATCTTATTTAAACCATTAGACTATATGGAGGCAGTAGTATCAATAAAAAAACAACTCTTTAATAAAGAGAGCTACCCTTAATATCCTTGTTGAGGTGTATCTTAACAGAGGCAGTAAACTCAAAATCAAATTGAAAATTTGTGGAAGTCTGATAGTTTTAAGGTTTTAGTATCTCTCTCCAAATTCATTTATTTTGACATCTCATATCAAGCTAGAGTTTTAAAAAATGCAAAGAATTTTACCACCTTACAAGAGTGTTAGAAAGTATGTATGTACAGTGAATTTTTTAAAGTTGTAATAATTTAGAAATAAGAAACCAAATAAGCTGTAAAAATGCTAAATAAAATGTACAACATTTTAATAGTCTACTTAGATACTCTAAAAGTTGTTATTAACCATTTTTTGTTAGTAAGCCAAAAATGTAGTTAAGTTATATAATTAAGCAAAATTTAAACAGCTAATCAATTTTGTTTGTATGTGTTAAGCTACAAGAATTAAATTTAAAAACTAATCCAAATACTTTGTTTTGGAAAACTTCTATTTTAGATTTACTTTGCATTTGTAAAAGTATATAATATTGTAGTTGAATTTGTTTATTGTTTATAAATGTTTCTGCTAGATGTTACAATAAGACAGAAATTGTGATATGTTGAATTTATTTATTGTTTATAAATGTTTCAGCTACATGTTACAATAAGACAGAGATTGTTATATTCAATAATGATGTATTTGCCAAGTTGTGGGATGAGACTAAAACTATTCCACTTTATTTGATTCTTCTTATTTTTCCGTTCATCAATTTTAAATCTCCAACATTTTTTACCAAGTTCAATTCTTTTGGTAAGTTAATAATGTAATTAGATAATTTAATTATAGTCCATTTTATTGAAGTTTTATTAAGCCTATCAATACAGCGCAAGTTTTTTGACGTAGTGCATGCCAAATGTGCATAATGTTTTGTAGATTTAATCAATTAAGCTTTGACATTATTGTAGCGATTCTATTATTGTAGTGATTCTACTAATGCACTAAAAATTGTTCATAAATATGTTTTCAATATATTTAGGTACTCTTTCTGTAATTTACCTGATTGTTTTTGTGTTGGTCAAGGCTGGTCAATGGGGAATGCATATTGATATTAACAAGAACCATGATTTTTCTCCTTCTTACAGCCCAGGTAACTGTTTCTTTGTCTCAACATTAACTTCATTCTAGATTACCATTGAGCGTAAGAATGAATTGACAACTTTATTGTATTACATGTAGTCCCTGATATTGATCTAACCAGTGACACTTGATCTTATATAAATGACATAGGATATTATCAACTTGGCTGTATTACATTCTGTTTCTAACACTGATCTAACCAACAGATTTGTGATAAATCTTATAGGATTATTTATTATTAGATAAGAACTGTTAAAACTGTCAACAGCAAATTGTAATAAGAGTTTTTTCTCCTACTTTTGATGCCAGTGGCTGAGTGGTCATTCCCTGCACTGACAGGGGTAGCAGCACTGGCATATTTATTGCAAAATGCTGTCATCTCAATTGTGCGGAACCAAAAATATCCAGAAAATAATGTAAGTAAAGTATTATTAAAATTAGGGTCACCTGGATTGGAACATTTTTATGTGAAGCTACAAGTTTTTAAAACCTACGACATTTCTCTTTTTTTCAGACCAGAGACTTGCTCATTGCTTATTGCTTAGTTTGCATTACTTACACTTTGATAGGTGCTGTTTTCTATGCTTCATTTCCTCTACATAAATCCTGCATCGAAGATGTGAGTCTTTACAAATAGATGTGACATTAGTTTTGTAAATTAAATGACTTGATATACTGAACATAATTGTAGGCCTACTCATTATCATGTTAAATAGAAATGCTTATATTTAACACCTACTATTATTAATTTTAATTAAATATTTGGCTATAATTAAAATTTTAAGCATCATTTCACTGTATAGAAACACTTTGACTAAAATGTAAAAGACAATGTCATAAGAATTTCACTTAGATAGCATAATGAATCTGTATAGCTAAATGAAATAAAAAATATTTCATTTTATTCTATACTTTTTTTTTCTTGTCATGTCCTAGAACTTCCTAAACAACATAGACTCTGTAGACATTATGGCCTTTGTTGCTCGCATTGGACTGTTCTTCCAGATGTTGTGTGTCTTGCCTCTTCTGACATTTATTATTAGAGCACAACTTTTGCATTTCTTGTTTCGATCAGTATGGCCCAGGTAATGTAGAATTTTAAATCAGACTTTAAATAAATAACGACTCTGAAAATAAAATATCCACATTTCCTTTATATAAAGTCACCAACTTATCAATTGCTTATTGACCAACCATTTTTGTAATTTAAAAAAAAAAGGCAAGCCTATTAATTAGCTATTTGCTTGATGACAAGTCATTATATTTTTTATCCTGAGCTCAACAGTTCATTAAGTTCATCAACAAAAATTTTAAAAACCCTCCAAAGACACATTTTCCAAACTCCCCTTTATTCTTATGAACATCCCCTAATCTTATGAACATCCCTTTATCTTATGAACATCCCTTTATCTGTCTGAATTCAGCTATAAAAAAAAGTAAAGTTCCCCTTTCAGACCATGTGGTCTATAGGGCAGATGATCATCTGTTTTTGTGGCTCAAGGTTAACGAGGGTGTCATGGTCAGTATAATGACCAACCCCCTTTACTTTTCCCAACTAATGTCAGGTACTCATTAGAAGGGGGTGGACTCTGAGGTGGCCTAAAGATCCCAAAATTAAAAATTAGAGTCTTCACCAGATTTTAAACCTGCTAACCTCCGGTTCAGAAGCCAAGTGCTTTACCACTCAGCACTGCGCCCCCCCATTAATATTGTGAAAGAGACATATTATTGTCACTTACTAGAAATGGACATTGTTATTGACTACATATATTTATATCAAACTCTTTGTGTTCAATAAATATTCTTTAAAAGTTTATATTTTAAAATTCTATTCATTAAAGTTCAATTCTTTTAAAAAGTTTGAAGATTTTCTGTATTCTTAGAAAAAAAAAACTTTGTTGGGCTGATTTAAAGAAATAAATAAATATAAAGGTAAAAAAAAAATATTTCTTCCTCATTTGTTTCAATTTTTATACATTTATCATGTTTTAACAAAGCTTATATCAACTCACTCTATGTTTGTACATGTTATTTCTCCCTCACCCAATCTCGGATCAAGCTAAAATTTCACACAATTATATCTTTTACCTGACAACAAAAGAATAGAAAAAAATTAATCAATCAATTAATTAACTATTGGTAATTAATTATTTTCATTGGCATCTTGAACAAGGTAAAGAATTTGTACTTGACTGAAGTGGTGGTATATGCTGAATTAGTTCTCTCATCGGAAGGGTACCGAACACAAACATGAAATAGAAACAATTGATAACTATACAATGAACACAAATATGAAATAGAAACAATAGATAACTATACAATCTTCCATGTTCATACCCTTTTCGCTAGCTGAATGGTTACTGTGTTGGCTTGAGAAGCCTGAGAAGGGTTTAGCCCATGAGTTCGAATTCATTTATATTTTAGAAACGATCACCAAAATGCGCTGTTCTTTTTTCCCCCACGCCTTCTCAACTGGTATTGACAAGTTATAGGATCATAGCATATTGAAAAAGCTAAAAGCTTTAGATCTATTGCAAATTTAAATACATGACTGATCCAAACTAATTGATACACTTAATATAAGCTTTGTTTTTTTTAAAAGTATTTTTTTTTTTTTGTATTTTGCTTGTTTACATAATAAATTTCAAATAGTGAATTTCCTTTTCTCATACTCAGTTTGAAACATGTGGTATTGCTGAACATCATCATTGTTGCATTGTCTGTTGTTTTTGCTGTGTTTCTCCCTTCCATTGGCCATATAATCAGGTAAGTTTCTGAGTTGTTGTTTTTGTGCCATTGTTTTTTTTTGTTGTTTTTTTTTGTTATTGATTTGAAGTGATAAGAATAAAGTGCTTACTATAAATAAATTAAAATCTTACAATCAAATTTAAATATATAAAAAGTAAAATAAAGTTCCCATTTAAGATCTTGCGATGTATAGGTTAGATAACATGATGTTATGGCCATCTGTTTCTTTAGCGCAATGAACAACCGCTTTTACTTTCCCCAACTAAAGACAAGATTTGAACCCTGGACCCCAGGTTTGGAAGCCAAGCACTTAACCTCTCCAGCCACCACGCCCCAAATATTTAATGATATTTCAGAAATCAGATAAATTATATCCTGTCATTTATTTGCTAAAATGTTGTTGATCCATTAAAAGATACATGACTAATACAGTTTGATAATATTGTTTAATAGTATTTCTCAAAACAAGTTTGTTGCCAATGCTTATAGTTTTTCTTTTACTTGTTCATACATTTTTTAGCTTAACTAGACACTTTTTTAATTTAAAGTTTCAGAAAAATCCAAGTCATAAAATGTTTTTTTTTATATATTGAAATTGTTAAAAAGAAAAATATAAATTCCTAAATAATATATTATCTTAAGTTAGAAGAAAAAAATTAACATTCTTAAATATATATCATCTAAAGTAAAAGAAAAAGAAAAATTCTTGAGAATTTTTAGTGTAATTCAATTGATTTCATTTTCTTTTCAGTTTTGTGGGTGGATTCTGTGGATTTTCCTATGCTATAGCCTTACCCTGTGCTGTGTATCTAGTCTCATCTTATCAGAGCAGAACTCTCAATTGGATCAAAATCACTTTTCATGGATTCTTGATTTTAATTGGTTTCGCCAATTTTATAGCTCAGTTTGTAATTATAGGTCACACAAAGTAAATTATGAGCAATAGCCAAATTATACAATTGTTATTCTCTAGCAAGAATTTTCACCTCTTAACATAATGTAAAAATGTACATTCCAATATTAACATGTTTTACAACCTAGAAGTAAACAAATAAACACTATGTTTGCATACCATTAATATTTTGTGCAATGAAAAATTGTTCGTGCCTTTTTTTATGTTGAAGATTTTATGTTGGAGCTATTATGTTCATTCACAAGTCAATTCTATTTATGTTGACTCACAAGTAAATGAAATACATTTGTAAACTAAAAATGTATTTGTTTTAAATTCCTGGATTTAAAGTATGCTATTATATTATAGCTGAATTTTTACGTCTATTATTGTTATAATTAAAAAAACACCTAGCTACCTATCAAGGGGGTTCGAGTTCAGAACCTGACTGAGTGAGGCAGCAAAACCTTATTCTGGATCCTCCCTCCCCCTACTGGTTCACTTAAGAGATTGGACTATATCACATTGAGCATGCTGTAAGCAGGAAAGGTGTGATACACAAAGGCAATTAAAAAAAATAATAAGAATGACTTGTTTGATAAATTAAAGCTAAAAAAGAAATTTATATCTCTAGTACTATTTTATTAAGACTGAAGAACATACGCATTAGTTGAAGATTCTGTTGATTTAGACAAATGTAATTAAGAAAGAGAAAGAATGAGTTGCTAATGAAACTCTTACAAAACATAAATATGCATATGACATGGACATATGTACTCACTCAATTCTTGTTTAATTCTGCAATAGAAATCCTTTTTTCTTTTTTTTTTTTTTTTTTTTACTTCTAGGAGCAATGTTTTTACTTGGATGAGCTCCACACTCAAATATACAAGACCAGTTGAATTCTTTTAGCCATACTCTTTGCTATGCAGTCTGATGATCTCATTAATATATCTTTCCTACTTTTGTGACATAATGCTACCTTTGTCTTGATGAGTTTCTTTTTGGAGTGTTTTATATACACACTGCCACAATCTTAGTATTTTATAACTTATTAGTGATCTGGAAATTCTGTATTTTCCCTTTTTAAAAATTAACTATTGATGTCTTATTACTTTTATTATTCAAACATTTTTTTTAGCTTCTCCCCCCCAATCCTATTGTCACAATTTAAATATTTTGGCAACGACTGGTATGACACTATTCTTATCAATTTATATTGAGGACGTATTCAATACATATGTATTTACAAAATTGTAAACTATTAGGAAAACTGCATTGCAGAAAGAAAATTTATTTGTGACTCCAAAAACCTTTTCATTTGAGCTTTAGACATTGTAAAAGGGTTAGCTACAAATAAATTGATCTGATCCACAAGATCTAGTGGAAATCACATTTTTTTCTGGCTTTTAAGACTCTGTAATGTTTTTTAAATTTTCATTAGGGTATTGTAACTATTTTATACTCTTAAAGTTTTTTAAATATATATTTTTACAATTGTACAGGATATTTACAGCATTATTAACTTTGAGAAATTTGATGAAAAAATGTTGTACATCTCTCTGTTAGGTTAAAAGGGAAAAAAAATTCTTGTTTGATTAAATATGTTTTAATTATCATTCAATATATACTACATACAGCATCTGTAAAGACAATGCAACTGTATTCATAGCTTTCTTATAAAACACAGAAGTGTTGTTTATTTTAAAAAAAAATGTATACTTAGATGAAAGGATTTCGTCACAAGGTTAACTGATCCTTGCATAAAATATCAAGTTCCTGGAGTTCTTGATTTTTTTAAAATAAATACCAAAAAATGCCTAATCTTATTGGCCTCTTTATTTAGCATTTAAAATTTTAATGAAATCTTAAGAACTTTTAAACTAAATGAGGTGTTTCATTATACTAGAAACTCCATTCTTTTTCACCTTGCCTTTTTGTAACTTAAAGTGAAACAAAAGCCACAACATTTTCTGTGAAATTTATGGAGTTTTTTTATCATCTGGCCGTAAAGATTTTTATGGATGTTTGGTAATACTTGCTGCTGGTTGCCCAGATTTTTCCTGTTCATTTTTTTTATTTTAGAATTTTTTGGTTCCATTTGGCCTGTGTAGACTAATACTAAATACAAATATGACAGCAATAGGTATGACAAAATGATTCTAATTTTCTTTAATGTTGAAAGTTTATGAGAGAATTATCATCTACCGAGTTTTGATATCATAAAAAATCAAGGACATTTGCAACAGTAGTCATTGTTATTGAAATATGCTACACATTTTTTTAAAGTGAAGATCTTTTCCAGCAATGCATTTTATGGATATTTGTTCCTACTAATTTTATAATGTGAACACATTTTAAAAAACGGATACTTTGTGTAAAATGTGCCGATAAATGGATAATTTTGGTTTGTTTTCTTGTCATTAGACCTTTGTTACATGTTTTGGACTTCTCTGTATTCTGCCTTGATGTGAAGATCCCTATTAACTACTTGAGTTATCTTTCCCTAGTTTCATTTACATTTAACATTCTCTTTCTTTATAGTAAGTTCTTTGCCATTTTGACTTACTTGCTCCAAGGCTATACTACAAAAGTTTGCTTTTGATTTTCTGATCCTTTTAATCCTCTCCCCTACTTAGTCAACACATAAGATAATGAAACTGAATCAAAAACCTTTATACCAACATATTTCATTTCAAGTGTACACTTTGTCTTTCAATGTACCATAGGCTCAAACTTTTTATCATTTTTATTTTTAAAATAAAAAGAGTGGTCACATTTATTTTGTTTCAGACATTGAGAAGAAAATGTACATAAAATATATATCTATATACATGTTTTTAAATACTCTTTTCTTTTGAGTTTTGTACTGGACATTGCTGCCATAGAAAATTCAAATGATTTCAAATTAGAAAATAAAAAGTCTTTAATACTCATGATGAGAATAAATTATTTTTTGTAACCTCATTTGTTTGTTTTTGAATTAATGCACTGTAATAGTTGCTACAACTTCACACCTGGGCGTGTGTGTATGCAAAAGTAAGTAAACAGATAAAAAAGAAAAAAAAACATGCATATATTTACTGCATTTATTCTACAAAAAAACTAATGTCGCATAAATATTTCAATTAAAGCATTACTTATTCTTAATCAAGCAAGTATGTACTTTTAATCATTTCATTTTATTCTCTCAGTTAAAAAAAATGCAGTAAACCTATATGTGTTTCTCTTTTTTTTTTTTAACACTGTATACCTATTTTTGCACCCTTGTGTTTGTGTGTCTAGTATATACATACAATATACTACCATGTTGATGTTGTGTTGTTCCCTTCTTCAAGGGAGATAATGTGGGCTTCTATCAGTTATATAAACAAGGCCTTAGGAAATGATGCTTTCATCCAAGCACGCTTAATTTCTGACTAAATTGTCCTACTAATGCATTATTCAAATTTTGCCAACTTTCACCACCGCTACCGCCAATATCTGACTTTAGTTAATATAAAACATGGTTTTTGATATTATTGATAGCTATGTGGACTTCCTAAATATGAGAGTATTATACATGTGTTTTCAACAGTAACATATGTAGACTCCAGGGAGGCTGCATGTTGATTCGCATAGATCTTTGTAGGCCTACTAATGGAAACTCGTAAAAATGTACTTCACACAACGACTAATTGAACAGCTACCTATTGTTTTGTGTTATCTTTTACAACTTTTTTTTTCTATTTAAAAAGAAGATCTTTAAATTGGTGTAATAAAAAAAAAACTTATTGAAGTCGCTATTATCGGCAACTTTATCAACCTTGACATTATCAGCATCCGACCCAGTATTTTGGTTTCTGAAATTAATATTTTATAACTAAGATAAGCGCTTTGGCCACGTCGCTGCTATCATTGTTCCTAGTAGATTGATTTCCCTTTGAAACCTTTTCCAAGATCCACGTTTGGCTATTGCCGAAACTCATTCCCTTGGTGAGAGGAAAATGTCTTTAGGGAAATGGATGCACCTTTGTTACATGCAATGATGGATGAAGAGGAAATATCGAAACATTTGCATATGGCAGTGTTTCCCAAAGTGGGGTATGCGTACCTCCAGGGGTATGGGAAGAGGTTGAAGGGGGTAAGCGTTGCACATAGGTAACTCTTTTGATTAAAAAAAATTAATACCTATCTAATTTATAAAGTAGAATAAAATATAAGTTTTAAATTCTTTTATTATTTTTTAAAAAGTTTTTACAAACTCAGATACGATTCTATTTTACATTTTAAGACAAATTTCTACAAAGAAATGGATAGAGATGTTATAACTTCCGTCGACACCCCCTTTTTCATGTAAAAACTGTTTCCATTTTTTTAGAATGTATTTAATAAATAAACTCACTAATTAAATACTATTTTGTGCATGTAGGCCTACAAAACAAACATAAAATAATTTTTTTTTTGTTATTAAAATAAGTCTTTTTTTTTTTTTTTGAAAGGGGGGCGAGGGGTCCTCAGCGTTACGAAAATTCTAGAAGGGGTACACATAGGTCAAAAATTTGGGAAACACTGTCATATGGACGCATCTAAATGTGCCTTTATCTTTGAGTCTTTTATGGTTGATACGTTAAGAAGCGCATTCTTTTCTCCACCAGAACTTTCACCTTCTCCATTGCAACTTCCTCGTCAAATGGTTTCTCAGTTTCTTACTCACTCTCACTCAATCCAGTTCTCTCTCTCTCTCTCTCTCTCTTCTTTTTTCTCTCTACCTCTCTTTCTAAAACACGCAAAGAAATCCCATCCCCCCCCCCCCATCCCCCCGAATGAAAGCATGATCCTTCATGTCTACATTTGATTGATAGTATTTAAACTTAGAGTGCTCAACATTTGCTCATTCGAACAACCTACAAGTGCATTGCAAACACATCATATCACATATCAGTTCCAAATGTGACCAAAAGAACCAAAACGTTGCCAGCGTGTGCACTGATCAAGAAGATTAAGTCCGCGGTACTGTCAGCGTTGATAACTGGCTTATCTCAAACTATCGACCACAAGATGGATGTCACGGTTTATCTAGAACCAACACGCTTGAGTGCCCAGTGTGGGGGTTGTTGTGGGTTGTTGTTTCTTTTGTCTCCGAGTATCCAATCAATGCACTCTTAGCGAATCTACGTCGATGTGTGGATGCCAGTGATGTTGGTCATGGAGGGGTCGAGAGATGAACTCCGCCCAGTGGTAGCATTCGCGTGGAGATAATTCGTAATGCAGTATTGTTACGTACCGTGGCATTCAAACGTAGTTTATTTTTTGATGCTAATACTTGAATGGGATAAACGGTGTTCACTAGATGAGAGATTTTTAAAATCTTATTTTGTATGGACATATAATATATATATATATATATATGTACTTTACAGTGACATATTCTCCAGTGCGGTGGGCAGTTTACGGTTAGGAATATAATTTGGAGCGTCGAGTTGACCATCAGATCAAAGGATGGCTGCCTGATCGTGTGGTATGCGTACTGGACTGTCGTTTGGATGGTCTCGATAGTCCCGGGTTTCTACCCTGCCAGCTGCGATCCCCCGTCGTCCTGCTGTAAGTTTGGGCTAGGATGAATATATCTTCAAATCTGAATTTAAGTCCGAACATCCGAAACATGTTAAACATTTTAAAAACAAATAACACTTATCCTACGACTATAGCCCAATTATAATATGGACACATTCGTTATAGACATTGTAATTACTTTTTTAAATGAGCAACTTGAGTCCAACAAAAGCATTTTTTTTACAGATTTAAAAGACACCAGAGAGAACAGCCTAGTTTGTTTTTCGAATCAAACACGAAGTCTTGTTGCAATATAGGCCTACAATAAACCCATTGTGCATGTGTTTACGCAGTAATGAAATGTCACTGACTATAGATCTGTTTCATATTCCATTCATCGTAAAGAATTATAAGTCTATCGAAGAATGAGTACACCATTCACCTACCAATGTTGTAAAAGATGTCGCGAAATTTGACCAATTGTAGTGAACCTATCACTAAAGCCACAGAATTTCTTCAAGGTAAGTATTTTTTTAAAACGATTTTTAATTATAACAAAACTAGCAAAATATCCCTTCGGATTAATTAAGGACAATGAGTTTATCTCGAACAGACATCTAAATCTAAAGTATAGCAAACGAGCCAATTTTTATTGGATCATTGTAATATGCAGTCTATATCGATAGTGGAAAAAACAACAACATCAACAACACACACACATACACAATGCTCTTTTTTTTTCTCTCTTCAATTTTAACAATGTTAGGAAAAAGAAAAGAAAATTAGAAAATATCTTTATAAATTGATAGATAGATTATTTGCGCTTAAGTTTTTGGTCAGGCCTTGAAGCAAGGAATGTCCTGAGGCGACCTGAGGAATAATTAAGGGCGCTGATCTTCATAATTACTAGTTAACATATAAAAAACGGCATTTTTATTTGTACTTTGAAAAATAAACGCTTTAGCTTCACCCTTGTGGACTGTGCGTATGACAGTTTGAGAAAGTCAGCTGGAAATGTTTTATTCCTTGGATATAGGCTATATCTGTACAATTTGCGAAAAATAAATAATTTTTAAACACAATCTCGTTCCGAACTGTTGAAAATTCGAGATTGATAATATCTAGTCTGTAGAATATTTGTGTTACACAAATAACAAACTAGTGTTTAAGAGGGAAGACGTATTATGAACTCCATTTATTAGTTAAACACAAGCGGTGTTGCACTGACGCGCAAATGTACATATTATACCAATATGTTACATCTCTCTTCTTTAATTCAGAAAATCTATTTATCTGAATAACTAGCAAACTAGCCAACTAAAAAGTCAATTCACAAATGAAGTCTCTTGGGTTTGTTAACTATTCTGCCTGACCGTGTTATGTAAGGTTCATGTGGTTTAGAGTTGTTAGAAGAAGCAGTATGTAGAGGCGGTTCTGCATCTAGCGTAGTTTGTGATCTTGGACTCTCTAGGTATTGTGGTTCCAGTTGTTCTGAGATGTCATCTGGAAAGTCATAATTATTGTCAAATCTGACACCATGTAGAATATTTGTGTTACACAAATAACAAACTAGTGTTTAAGAGGGAAGACATATTAGGAACTCAATTTATTAGGTAAACACAAGCGGTGTTGCACTGAAGCGCAAATGTACATATTATATCAATATGTTACATAGTCCGAGATCTATCCATTATGACAGAGACCAACTCCTCAAACTTATTTCAAAGAAAAAGCCTCTTCCACCATGTTATGCACATATAAATTGTCTGTACCCTCCCTCTGTTAGTACAAGGAAAAGAGGGAAAAAGGAGGACTACGGCAAAGGCTGAGAAGAGGAGTTTTTCGCCCACCTCTTCCTACGATTATACTAGCTAATTAGAAACAAAGTGATAGAGATATGTGCCCATAATTGTACCTGTGCCAAAGGTTTTCAAACCAAAGGAAGTGACTATGTTTTATCACGCTCACATCTGGAATATTTTAAGTTTTAATATCACTGCTTGGTATGGCAATCTGAACATTAAAAATAAAAAACAAACTTCATAGAATCCTAAATGCTGCTAGTAAAGTCATTGGCAAAAAACAAAGCCCATTTGTGCAGCTGTTTGAGACAAACATCCATAAAAAAGATTCTAGAAATAAAAATCACCCTTTGGGTCAGGATTTTTTACCATTACAAAAGAGATACAAAACACAGATAGCAAAAACAAACAGATACAAAACTTTTTTGTTCCCCTGGCAATCAAATCATTAAATAGAAACAGTCTGATATAAACTTTTCACATTTAATTATGAGTGAGTCTGGTGTGTATGTGCATTTTGGTTTTGTTAGAGTTAGGCCTATAGGCCTATATATATGACTAAGGTTTTTAATGCTTTGTTTGGTGTAATGCAAAATGCAATAAAGATTATATTATTATTATTATTATTATTATTATTAAGCGTCGTCCAGTCTCTCTCTTTCTCTTTGTCTGTGGTTTATCTGAAAAAGACCTTCGGCACGATTATTGCGTGCAGAATGTATTCTTGGCCAAGAAGATCAATCAAAGTATTGTAATAACTTAAGTGAGGCAACTCAACGAGGCACATATATCTTTATTTACACGACATCACAAGTTCATATAACATCCTCTTTCTTAGGCACAGTCTTTTCACTTCGGCTCTCAGCTTGGGCGGAAATCGTTATCTCCTCTAATGTTGAAATCCTTTTAGGTCTAATCTACCACAGTGCGCACCTTCTAGCACTAGCCTGGATGGCGGTGCGCATGGCAGAGTTATAACAGTATCAACAAAGTTTTCTGTTTGAACAATGGCGTGCATAAGGGATGAGTCAGTGGATCTCACTGTAACTGAGTGCAGCGTTGGGTTTACGCCACTGCAGACAATGTCCAGAGTCTCAACCTAAAAAAATGTGAAAACGTTAAAAAATATGCATGCTAAATGTAAAAAGAAAACTCTGTTTAATATACAGAAACTCATGTGTATTTATCCGAATATTAGTTTAAGCTCATTTTTATTAAAGTCTTCAAAACCGGATAGAAGACTCCCAAAATTAAATCATGCTCTAGCTGAGTGCTATGCCTTAGGCGCCCTTCTTGACATGTGGTGCCTCTGGGGTTTTAATGTAGTGGAGATGAGTTTTGGTTGTTCTTTTGTACGAGAGATTAATGATAAAGAAACCTGTTAATGGATGATAGATAGTGGGACTCGAACACTTTACCATGGATCGACCAACGTCCAGAGCACAAAACAGATAATAGTGCCAAATCCAACACAACTTCTTGTAAACTGTACCATTTACGAAACATAGCTCATTAAATGAAACTTTTTATTTTATTCATTTATTTTACTTTATTTTTTTTAAGGAGACTTAGCCCATGATTAGCCTACCTAAGAGACTTTCATTACTTGCAGAAAATCTATAAATAACTAGCTATTTTGTGTATCCGGTGTACAAAAAAAAAAAAAAAGAATGTGTTAATAAGCGATGTTTTTTTTTTAAAGGTATATGAATATTTGTGTGCACTTTTCAGCACAGCAGAATTAATTCCATCTGTAGCTTTTATTTAATTGGCAAATTGAATTTCAACGTAGAGTCCTTAACATTGTTTAGTTTTTCGCGAAAATTTCCATTAAGAGAAACAAATTTTATTTCTTAAAGAAACAAAGTTTTATGCTGGTTAATCGATTTCTACTTATTGCCAGGTTTCATTTTGATTTGAATTAAAACAGATTTTTAGATCAAGTACCGTACCTAGTATTTTTAGTTTCCATTTTTTTTCCACAACACCAATATTGAAACTTACCCTCGAGCACAGACAATTGATTCATTTCTTTTGTGTACGTTCCCCAGGTTCCTATCAGTCATTAGATTAGATAGCCTAATTACGTGCAACACCCACAGGGAAGAGGGCACAAAGGGCTAAAACTCAGGACCATTACGACGTCATCCTAAAATAGATTATTTATAGAATAGAATTCGACCCTTTTGTTAAACTAATGTATCACGTCTTGCTAACATGCTTGTAATTGCTTGCTTCTCTTTATACTACGTAGGCACACACTAAGAGACCCTATAATTACTCAATTAGCAATTACAATCATTATGCCAATAATCGATAGTGTTCACATTCTTTAGGCTTCTTTTGTGTTTGTTCAGAGTGTGACGTGCTATTGAGCCCAGACTAACAATTTCCTTGTTTCTATTCCATTTCAGCTATCACTGAATGGGAGAGAAATCTGTGTATCATTTGTGGCTGTCTCAGTTGTCTGGCCTTGATGTTGCTCCTTGATAACGCTGTTTACATCTGGACTCACTACAACCATCCTACGGCCATGGTGACGTCATCGTGGCTTGTGGCTCTGTCGCCTGTCAGTAGATATCTATATGCTCTCATAGCTTTATACATTAAAGCAATACATCTTCAATTTTTTTGTTTGAAAAGGGGGGAAGGCGGTTACCGCTTCTGTGATGTTCTTGTTAAATTATACATATGTATAGATTCGTATACTTAATACAAACCCCGCACTATTTTCGTTTGTTTGTTTTGTTTTGAAGAATGGATGTATACATATTTATAATTATTCACTTTACATCGCACTTTAAAAGTACTCTAAAGTGGAGTCCATATTACCAGGAGGTCGTATTCAATTCCCACATCCTCAGCATAGTTAGCCTACCAAAACCATTATGGGAACATTAGAAATCCGATCGATAAGTACATGACTATTTGTACCAACAGAGTGAAACCATCCAAGCACCACTCATCTTCTGCTGTTGTATTTACATGACATTTCTCAGGATACATTTTTTAAAGCAGCGTATCGACATCATCATTTTAACCTTAGAGGCAAATTGAACGTATCAAAGGCAGTGCCTTAATTTGTTAATTTGTCAGAGTTTTCCTTTTCAAAAGCTCTGATACGAAATTAAAATTTTAATGAACAACGTCGGTGTTATATAAACAAAGATAAGAAAACAAATATTAATATTATGTAAATATGATGTAATTTTTCGTTTGCATGTAATAGTATCAACACCGTTATTCTAGCGAGTACAATTGTGCCAAAATAATTTGTAGAAGCACCCAGCATGTGTTTGAAGTTTTGACAACATTTACGGATAAACTTTGAAAAAGTGTTAAAACGTTGCCATTGCAATACATACAAAGTATATGGTTGAAGAATTTCGAAAGTGCCCGAGATTTCGATGTTTCCGTAGAAGGTCAAGGTCAAGATGACTTGGTAGCAATAATCCTATGTGTGAAGATAGCACTGAGTACTATCTTTTATTGAAATTCGTACTTTTGTTTTAGCTTCAAAATAGACTATAATACTACGTATTGTTTGAAACTTGACAGATGTTGACCAGTATTGCTGTAGTTGCCATGCTGGTGCCCAAAATGTTTGTATTTCGAGACGTGGCCATGTCTGTGTAAGTAAATCACGTGATCTGTTTACATACACAGAGCAGTAGAAAAGATTGAAACGCAACCTCTCTCTCTTTGTGGGGTGTAATTTAGGCTTTACACTTTGGAAAAAAACAAGACCCATATAAAAATAGACAATTATCAACACCTTGTTATTAGCCTACTTCTTCTGTAACGTGCAGGGGCGTAGCTAGGAACTATCCATCGTTTTGGGGGCCCGGGGGTGGGGCTTGACCTCTTTGCATTTTGCGTAATATTTAATTTTTAGTGTAAAAAACACTCATTTGGGGGCCCGGGGGGATTTTCAATTTCTCCCCCCACCCTAGCTACGCAACTGGTAACGTGTCATGTTTTAAACAAAATTGCAGCACATCAAGGCCCAGTAAAGATCTAGTGAAAACATTTTCACATTTTTCATTCTAGATTTATTTAAACATAATAATTCGCTTGCTATCCTAGATCTATTTAAATATCATAGTTCACTGACCATTCTTGATCAAGTGAAGACATCACTAAATCTAATGAAATATAGTTTAGGGCCTACTGGCCATTATAAATCTAGTAAAGAAGAGTGAAGACATCACTATTCACTGGCCATTTTAGATGCGATGAAGACACACTTTCATATAGTTCAGTGACAATAGAAAGTGCTATTATTTAAACTGAAAAACAGATCCTATTTGCATGGTGTTTTACTTTGATAAAAAAATCACATGGAATGTTTATAAACCATGTAGGCCTATACCTGTTAAGAAATAGTTGTTGCAGTAGATTAGCACTTTAAGCAGGAAAATATTTGTGACAGCACACATAGCTTTAGTCAAATAAGCAATTCCACTGTAATTCTATTAAATATCCCTATATAGGCCTACTTAAAATAAAACTTTATAATGCTGAAGATCTGCGTGCCTAACTCAACTTATTTTATGAAGTGCCGAACCATTTGTTTTGTTGAACATTATTTATGATTTCAGATGTCTTTCTGTAGTAATGTATAAATTTCTAGAGATGCTTGTAGCACTAGGCAACCAATTTGACTCCATTCGACATGAAATTATTTATCACCGGAGACTTCATTTTAACGTTCGACCACTCTGTTGTCTATTCTCATGCCTACCAACAGCCCAGCTCACTAGGTAAGTGATTCTTAAAGGAATTTTTTTTTTAGTGCATGTCCTTACCTTCCCCGCTTTTTTATCTACATTTAATTTTACGTCGATTAATCTAAAGGGGAACAATACTTTATAATCTAGAAAATGCAACGACTTTTAATATCACATATTTAATATGATATGTGTCATGGGCGTAGCCAGGATTATTTTTCGTTGGGGGTGATTTTTTCTTCCCTTCCTCTTATAATGAGTATGTATATAATTAATCTGCAATAATAATAAAAATTAAAGCAAAAAAAAAAAAAAAAAAAAAACAGCCACAAAATTACACCTTGTCCCTGGGAACGGGGGACTTCCCCCTTCGATACGCCCATGTAATGTGTAGGCCTACATGTATTTTAGATACCAAGTGGAAACTGGCATCAGCACAAAGGAGCGTAAGATTAAGAAATTTGGCTGGGTATTTGGTCTATGGGTCATCTCATGAAAATAAGATGAATGCCCCCTCTTCACGCAGAAGAGAAGGAATAGCCAAAAAGGAAAAAAAGGAATAGCTAGTGCCAAGATAGTTTGGGACCAACGGCGTCGCAGGGTCTGCCAGAATGTAGCACTGAGTGCTGCAAACTGCCCAATTTTTTCTCAGGTTTTACTCCTAAAGCTGTTCCCATGATAGGGATTAGCTGCAGGACAAGCAGAGGTTTGAATTCGGAGTTTTCCTTCTCCTAGGTGGGTGTTGTGCATTTATGTTTTTTGTTGTGTGTTGTGAACTGATCTGTTCTTGTGTGTCAAAATGTCTTGGTGTCCAGGTCAGCTTGTGTGTGTGTACTGTGGTATCTGAACTGTTTTGTCATTCTTGTTCAATAAAGCCTAGGATCAAGACATGTCTTCTTGTAGTGTTTCATTAGGTTACTACAGTGGGTAGCCAGCCTATC
This sequence comes from Biomphalaria pfeifferi, assembly GCA_030265305.1. Taxonomy (NCBI): domain Eukaryota; kingdom Metazoa; phylum Mollusca; class Gastropoda; family Planorbidae; genus Biomphalaria; species Biomphalaria pfeifferi. Next base: position 43,321 of record JASAOG010000252.1, read on the forward strand.
TGATACATTTGGTGCACATTTAATAAAGTAATGATACCTTTGGTGCACTTTTTTAATAAAGTATCTGATACCTTTGGTGCACTTTTTTAAAAAAGTATCTGATACCTTTGGTGCACATTTAAAAAAGTATCTGATACCTTTGGTGCACATTTAATTAAGTATCTGGTACCTTTGGTGCACATTTAATAAAGCATCTGATACCTTTGGTGCACTTTTTTAAAAAGTATCTGATGCCTTTGGTGCCCTTTTAGCATTTGACCATATCCCAATGTATTTGACTTTCACTCCATGACTTTTAACTTATTCAAAAACACAAGGGCAACTAATTGTACTTCATGAAATTTGATGCGAAGATCATCTGCCACGAATTGAAATATTGTGAAAAATTATCGCTAAATTTCTTTTTATTTAGTTGGCAAAAGCGAGGTGGAATATAGCGTCCTTGACATTGTTTAGTTAATCGCGAAAATCGTCAATTAATGTATACAAGAGTATTAAAGAGATAAAAAAGATGAAGACACTCGGATTAACTTTGGAAATAAAATGTCAAGATGATGTCAAGGTCTATAGGGCAGATGATGTCAAGGTCTATAGGGCAGATGATGTCAAGGTCTGAAAGGGGAACTTTACTTTTTTAAAGCAAATGCGCAAAAGACTATTAAAAGAACGATTAGATCAGGAAGATGTGTGATACAATATATCATGTAGACTTGTATAAATATGGCATAACAAAGAAAAACAAAGTTTAGTCTTCTTGACAAAATACACAAATTTGAAAGCCAGCAGCTTAAGTCTAATAATTGCCGGAGATTTCGCATTTCAGGCCAGAAACACATCTAGGTATTGATTATCAGAAGCATTCACTTTGAAAAATGCATGAATGTTGCCTCCAGCGGCTGCTCGGGTTGCTGACCTTTAGTTGACGCTTGCTATAAGTAGATTTGATTGTTTTCCTACCCTTCGTATTGGAAATAAGCAGCTCAAGAGCTCGTTAGGAACTTCTGATGCACTAAAAGAATGGTTAGGGTTATTGTACTTTAAAATGTAACTATTTAATTTGTACGCTTACTAATAAAATATGCATCCTTTTGTTAATAAAAAAAAAAAAGCCCAATAAAGAGGCCAATAGCCCAAAAAAGAGGCAAAGAAAAGAGGCAAAAGCCCAAGGATTTCTAGGATGTAAACAACTCGACAACTGAAGTCAAAGCCAAAAAGCTGAGGTATCCTAAAGAAAAAAAAGGGGGGGGGGGGGATTTTATTTTGTAACGGAAATGTTTTTTCTTGAAGATTTGAAAAAGAGATTGACCATTTACAAAACAATTACATCAATTAGATATTCACTATAAGACATCAGTTAGACCAGGCTCACATTTAACTTCATATTCACTTTCACCTATCCTTTGGTCTGCTGAACCGCTGGGGCACCACACATGATCTGTCAACCTTTTTTCTCTTTTTTTCTTAGTCATTTGTCTTTGGTAGAATTTCATTCTGATGTCCTTTCTGAAAATATTGAAACCTGCCTTTTTACCTGTCTGGGTGGACCACTTCGGGGGCTTGAGTTTGTGTTTCCACACAAAATGTCTTTGTAACCTTGTTATTTGTCGCTATGTTTTGGATCTTATCTTATAAAATACAGACATTACTTCAAAAAGATGATTACGTTCATGTAGAATGGGTTGTCAAATTTTGTAATGGGTTGTCATGTATTCTAATAATATTTATCTTTGTCATGTTTCCTGATATTGATCCTGAACTTGAAAACAAAATTCTCATACAAAAATATTTCTGGACCTGAACAATTTTAATTCACCATATTTCTCTTTAAAAAAAAAAAAATTGTTGACAAGACTAGGAGAGACTCTTTCTTTGGTACGTGGTTGACGAGCTTACCACACTAAGGTCACCCTTGCTAGAGATCTACACCTATGTCTGTAAATGTTCGCAATGGACCTCATTCACCAATCGTAAACAAACATTTAGCCACGTGGCGCTCTATCTCTTCTATATAATTTACGATCTCATGTTTTATTCATGATGGTTGTCACGTGACAGTTTTTTCAATTGTTTTATCAATAAGATCACGTGACTAAATGTTGTTTGTTTACTATTGGTGAATGAGGTCCAATGACTGGTTCGGTAGCCAATGGTTTAAAGTGATATACATGCTCATTCTTTAACGTGCATTCCTATTGTTAACAAGTTATGATTGTACGCAGGTATGAATTTAGACTTCAGAAGGCCCCAAGCTATTTGAGATATGGGACCTTTATAACTCCAGATATTATGTGTCAGTAACAAATCTAATTTTCGGGTTAAAATGTTTTAAAATGAAGTAGTAGATAGCACAATAATAAATATGAACATTTAAAGCGTTATTTTTCACAACAAACTCACGCGGACTATTGTTTCCGAAGACCCAAGAAAGTACGGGCCGCCACAAGTTGTAGCTTGTGTAACCTTTATGTAAACGCATGCATTGATTGTACAATCTACTGCCGCAATTTCCTGGTCGTGAGGTATGCGTTGGACTGTCATACGGTCGTCTCGATGGTCCTGGGTTCATACCCTGCTCGCTGCCATCCTTAGACGTCCTGTGGAAGGCTTGGGCTAGGATGAAGCCTATATTTTCTTCACCTCTGAAGAAATCATGTCAAACATTTTACAAACATTTCTTTTATAGGACTAACTTTTTAGTTATGAAGATGCTAGTCTTGCAACACCCAATACTCATTGTACTGATTACTGTCATCACCATGGTTACGTGGCTAGATGGGACATATGTCATTGGCAAGGTAAGACTTCCATTCATTTACATTGCAGGTTTTTTTTTTAAGTTTATACTTTGTGGGTAACAGTAAGTTGCAACTTCCTTTTTAAGTTAACACATTGTGGGTAACAGTAAGTTGCAACTTCCTTTTTAAGTTAACACTTTGTGGGTAACAGTAAGTTAGCAACGCGCCACCAACAGCAAAATAAACGTATACTGCATCAAAAACACGTACACCTCACTTTGCCACTATGTGACTTTCTTGATGAAGCTTTTTAGGAAATCAAGTGGAGGTCAGACAGTTCTATTTAAAAATGCTGTTTGTATACTAAGCATAGAACTATGATAAAATACTTTTAAAATAGCGTTTGCCAAGAAAAGTATTGTAAATATAGAAATGATTACATATGCAGGTCTACCGGCACATCAAACAACACATAGTAATGACTGTAGCAATATTCGAAACATATACATGACCTACAGTGGTGTATCTTCCCTGTAACGAATGGGTTCACAAAATTGTTTTATATTATATGGAGACCTGGCTCACATGTTGTCATATTGTACTACTTGTAAATGTGGAGCAAATATTTACAATTACTTAAAGATGGCTTTCTCGCGGCAGTCTGTTTCTGTGGTATCAAGTGGTATCGTGTGGTATCGAGTGGTGGTATGAGCTTCAGACTAACGTGACAATTGTTCCGAATTCGAGCCCTGCCCGATTCCATTCTGCAGGAGGTTTGGACTGTGGTATCGTGTGGTGGTAATCGCTTCAGACTAACGTGACTCTTCAGTTCTGAAGGAACATCCAACCCCCCCCCCCCAAAAAAAAAAAAGTTACACACCACGAATGAATTTTTACTCCCCCCCCCCTTTCCAACACCAAGAAAAATCTAAGCTTCCTATTTTAATTTTAATAAGCAATGTAACTATACTTGTTAGGCCTTGCTAGTTTATTATGATTCTTTCTATTATGCATTAAAAAATAATTTTGTATAGCGCAACTTTCATGCTACAAGCAGTCGCTCTGGTCCAATCACTTTAGTGGACCCATGGGAGGGGGGGGGGGGTTATCTGGTACATTTAGGCGCTCAGCAAGCACAACTCTGACTCGAGCCGACCTAAGCGTGTTTTTTTTTTTTGCCTAAAAGACATCTAGATTTTCTCTTCAAAACTAATGGATCTTCGAATTATTTTACACCAAAAAAATATTACAGAAAAGAAAGTAGTTCTTAGTGAGTCGCAATGTCCACTTTTCAATAACACAGTTCCTCTAAGAGATACTCTGGTCACGAAATAAAATTTTGACATTGCAAGTGCAAATGGTTCTTTACATTATAATTACTTTGCAAGAGGCAATTGATAATTAACTCTTTGTTTTGTTATAATTAACTCTTTATTTTCTTATAATTAGATCTTTGTTTTCTTGCAATTAAATCTTTGTTTTCTTACAATTCACTTGTTGCTTCAACAGTGGGACATCAACAACCCTTTCCCTTATTTAAGTGCACTGCGTGTGACGTCAGTCTTGGTCGCGATCTACGCTTTGAGCTCCCTAGTAACGCTGTGCAAAGACGCTATGAAAGATCTGTATGTTAGCCAGAAGTATATGGCGTTAAGTGTGGCCTTTTTCCTCTTCAGTGTCCAGGTCAGAAAAAAATTTTTTTACTGTCAAGCTACTAGTGTATTGTCTTAAGGAACGTTTATTAAAAATGTTCAGGTATAATAGGAAAACCGTTTGAATGTTATGTTGGATTCTTTAAAAAAAAAGCGTTTGTTGTTAAGTGACCCATAAATAAGAGATCATCTCCTTTGAAAAAAAAAGAATAAAAAAATCTTTAAATGATAGATTAATGCTTTTTAAAAAAAAAAAAGAAAACTCTTGCTAGTAAAATATACTAATAGGAACAGCTTTTGTTGTAATGCATTGTAAAAGGATTTTCCTTTATCGAATACTTTTTATTCTTTGCAGGGACTTACCTTTGACATCCTGACGTCACTAAGGATTTTTGAATTCCGGCAATGTTTGTCAGGACGAACTATGAGAAATTGTAAGGAGCTTTACTCTATTGTTGCCGTTTTTTTTAAAATACCTGTTCTGTTTTCTGTTCAACTCAGATCTTTGTGGTAACTAAAACCGTGAGGGCTCAAAACTCATAAACCTGTCTGGACATGGGTCTCGAAAACGGCTTTAAGATATTCCTAGAAATTTGAAAATTGGTGTATATCGTTGGGAAAAGAATTACTAGCCACACTGGGAAAACCCATGTTTGACCGTTTTAATTTTTCAAAATATACAAGAAATACATTTAAATTTGGCTAGAGAACTAGAAAATATTTATCATGAACATACTTATGTCTTCTGGTATTTCCGCACTCATTAAACTGTTTTCCCGTGTACTTTATAATACTCTATATTTGTGTGGATCTACATTTTCTATGTCTATTTGTAGAGTCTTGAAAAATATACTCAAAGCTGCATAACATTCTGATTATTAAAAATTTATCTTCTTTATCTTGTCTTATTAATTAAGGCACTTAAAGTTTAAAGCAAAAAGCTATCACAAAAAAATATTTTTTAAACAACCAACATATAAAAAAATCCTTTAAAAAACAAAATCTTAACTCTGCCCTGAAATTTATATCTATCAATACTGTACAAGTTATTTCCCATATTCGATATCAAACAAAATAACTAATTATCAATAATTAATTGACTAATCTGGTATTTAAAAAAATGATTCGTGTTTTGTTAGGTACCATAACTAATTGTTTAAAGTATCTATTTGATTGGAGAATGTGTAAGAGAGATATATAACGTTAACAATTATTCAATGGGACTAAACCCAACTAATCTAGCCACTTTGTAATTAAAAAAAAGGAAAGGTACTGATAAGTTGATTCTTTTTTTGAAATGCTGTGAGCTAAACATTGCAAGCTCAGTTGCAACAAATGGCCATTTGATTTTAATTTATAACTTATTACAGCAAGAGCTAAGTACTTTACACATTCTGAAGTTAAACAAATCGGGTTATTAAACCATGGTTTTCAACTCAATCCCCAATGTTCAGATGTAGGCTAATGATTTATTTCTTTGCTATTATAAGTCCATTTGTTTTCTCGTTATTTTCAGTTTATGAAAACTCAATTTACTGCGTCCAGATGTTTTTGGTGACACTTTATAATGTCTTCTATTACCGCCGACCGTTGAACCCACAAGTCACATCAGACGCTCAGAACCTAAATAAACCACCAGAGCTACAAAATCGCCAGCTGTCGAATTCATCTGGTCCAGATATCACTGGGCGCCCTTTAGTGATTGCCAAAGACGCCACGACGCAAACATTGGCGCTGGACGGTGATTGTAGCTCTCCGACATTGTCCATCTCAATTCTGACCAGTGACGATGCAGTCACTGGCAAACAAAATATCAAGAATGATGTTTCCTACACCAATGGCATCCTGGAACACTTCTGAGAAAACATTTTGTTGATCAAATGTGCGTTGAAGTAATGGCTAATGCCTAGGTGCCAACCGACGCGATCTAAGCTGATACAGTATACAACTTTATCGACTTGCGAGAACACAGCTGTTGACAAGGCATGAACAACGGCCACACTAACACTTTTCAGTCAAATAGTTTTCACCAGTGAAAGAAAATTGTTATTTGTTAATATGATATAAATCTTTTTGTTTATAAACAAAAGAAAAGAGTTTTTATCTGAATGTCAATTTCTTTTTTATTTTAGTCTAAAAATGTAAATTGTTGAATACGGTCTTGCCATGCGCTGTCTTTAATCCGACGGGTAGAAAGAAAATCTTTTGGGCAGCTCAGCTAACTCTTGTAAAACTTCTACGCTTGAGTGTATCATCCAACCTCTTCTCATGGAGTCGGCAAAGAAAATCGTTTCGACTTAATTGAATGTTACCCATCCATCTTGTCTGCAGTCTTCCTCGCTTTATTCCATCTTATTGCTTGGACACCTTCAGTGTGCGTGTGCTAATCACTGGGATTTCTTGATTATGTTGTCTAGGTCTTGGTTTTGTGTGGAAGAACAAGATGAATCCATTATGCCCTGTCTCTCACCACTGAAAAGTTGGATCGTCAGAAACATTGCATTTCAAAAGAGCGGATATACCTACCAAAGATCCGTAATTAATATTACACATAACATTACACACTAACTGCTTGTCAAATAGGCTACCATCAAAGTTTGAGAGTTGACCAAATAGGAGCTTGATTGTAATTCCAGAGTTAGATACAGATATACATGCTAACATGCTGATAAGCGTGGTATGAAGTTATGTCCGTTGAATGCATTGAATAAGTGAATTCTTACACGGTACGAAATTAAGTTGTAAGATTCTACTTTAACGAATTTCTAAATATTTTCATTTGTTTTCTTTTCATGTTTATATGCTCTAGCATTAAAAATGCATTTTGTTAATTTAAATGTTTTGTTGATACCGATTTGTTTGGGGCACTGACCTGATATATTTGATATTTTGGGCACAATTTAGGCCATGTCATGCCCATAATCCCTGAAGGGTTACTTCCCCTTTCTGGCACAAGAGCTAAATGTTATACAGCTGACCAGACTTTCAAGATTTTGTAGATGATAAATGCTATTCATGCATGTTTTGTTCGTCAATGTTCAATTAACTAAATGTTAAAAGTTCATGAATAGGTGAAATAGGCCTATTAGACGAGCCATGTTGCACATTTTTTTTAGCCAATCCAAGATTGCTACTAATCAAAAAGTCTGGACTAACCAGTATTGTAAATATGTGAATTTCGGTAGAACTTTTGCCTTTTACAACGAAAGAATATCACAACAAAAACAGAAGAAACATTGGACAGGCTAGAAAAAAAAAAAACGACAAAAAGGCAACTGTAAACTTAAATTTGGTTTATTAAAGCTTCTTGATGTCAAAATTTGTCTTGGTAAGTCTTCTAAATGAAAGCATTTTCTTGTAGTTTATGTTTTTATCTTGACTTTAAAGAATATATGCAGACAATGTTCTTGGAGACCATGGTTTTTCTGAAACAAATACATTGAGCGGGTATGTTAATGCTAGTGAAGTAAATAATAAATGGTGGGTGCATTACTTTTGTCTGGGAAGACAACAAAACAAGTGGTGGGTGCATTACTTTTGTCTGGGAAGACAACACCAAGCAATAGACGGACCTGTCAATGAAAGAGACTATTTACCTGCGCCAGGTAATTAGAGAAAAGACTGAAGTCTTATATTTGCCTGCTCCAGGTAAAGCTTACTCGGATCCAATCATTATGATGAATGGAGAGGGATAAAAACTGTGGACAGATTCAACTACCTTGGCAGTACACTCTCCAGAAATGGAAAGATCTATAATCGACTTGAGTATTGCAAATGCCAGTGCATTCTATGGCAGACTGTCTAAAAATGTTTGGAATAGACGAGGTGTCACCACAAACACAAAGCTTAGGGTCTATCAAGAAAAATACTGAATGTTAAATGGCAAGAAAAATTCCTGATAATGAAGTCCTACGCAGAGCGGGCCTGCAAAGCATCCACACAATCCTAATGCAGTCCCAGTTGCGATGGGCAGGCCACATCTGCAGAATAGAAGACTCATATCTCTACAACTCCTGTATGGCAAATTAAGGGAAGGGAAGCACTCGCAAAGTGGACAAATAAAAAAAACTTCAGGGACACCCTCAAAGCTTCTCTGAAAGCCTTCAGCCTTGGCCCTGCCACCTGGGAGACGGAAGCCCATGATAGAGCATCATGGCGTCGCTTGTGAAAACTGGCGCACAAATTACAAAGAACAATAGACAATAGAACAGCGCTGGAAGAAGAAAAGCGTCCTAGAAAAAAAAAGCAAGGCCAATGGCACTAGAGTTAAGTTGGTATAACCTGCCCAGTGTGCAGCAGAACATTCTTGGCTCACACATAGGTCTTACCAACCACATAAGGAGGCAAAAAACCCCAGAGCAAATCTCTCAGCCACCTGGATGACAAGTGATAATCATCGAACCACGATGGACGGAACTATATATAGAGAATTTTAAATAGTTTTTAATATCGGTGTTGGCCTTTGTTCACACATCGTTTACCTGATTACATTAAATACAGTATTCGTAAGGGGGCGCTGGGCATATGTTCTAGCTAATTACTATTACTTCCATACAAGAATAAGTAAAAGAATAGTAAGTGTTGAATATGTACCAAAATCACAAATGCGTCAACAATATCACGCTTATTCATAGTTTATAACAGATCGGTACTATTTGAACTATTTATATTGTGCACCCAGCTCTAATGGGCACCTGAAGTTAGTTGGGGAAAAGTCAAGGCGGTTGGTCGTTGTGCTGACCACATGACACCCTCGTTAACAGTGGGCCACAGAAACAGATGACCTTTACATCATCTTCCCTATAGATCACAAGATCTGAAATAGCAACCTTACTTTCTTTACATATTATGTACTTCTATTATACGTATTAGGCATCTAATATTCTATGTTTAAAAAGAAAATCATAGAAAGAAGGGCAAAAAGACCAAACAGGAAAAACACGTTTTTGTTCCTGTAGATACGTTGTTGTTTTTTAAATGCCTCCTCAATTTGTTCTTTTTTAAATAAATTAGATTTGTGAATAAAAAGTTATTGATCCAATAATATCTATAGGATAGAGACATTTGTTTTTCTTTCTTATATCATGAAAGTCAAGGCAGTGAAAGAGACTAAGCTCCATAATAAAGCTGCAGTCCTAGCCTCTAAACTGTAAAGTCTCTTATTAATAATGAAGTGTGAAGTATTTGCGAGTCAGAGACATGCAATGATGTTTTACGTACGTATTTAGAAGTAGATGAAGCTCGTGTCTCACGACTATGGCCATGGTTTGTAACATAACATTGTTTACTTGTTGAAGTCCCCAATTCCCTAATGTAAATTACTAAGCTTTTAATAATTTTAAACAGAACTTATACAACGCTGAGCTACATAGCTAGTAGAAATACGTTTAGATTTAAGTAGTGCGAAGAAACCTGGACCAAAACAGTTGCTAGGGTTAGACAGGAAAAGAGTTTGGGTCAGAGAGTAACGAGTAACGCTAGAAAATTAAAAATACAAGAGACAGTTTCCTTTCTACTTGAATGAACATTGTAAATTTAAAAAGGACAATGTTCTGTTAAGTATCTAATGTTTGGAGCAGTTGTATGGACTTTGTGTTAACAACACTTAACTTACAAGCTTTCACCACTCTCCCAACATACCTTCCTATATTTTAAATAACACCCTTCCTCTCGGGTTTGATGGAAGAGAGTTTGTTAAGGGCAATAGACTTAATATTCTCAAGTTTAATAATCAGGTGGACACAAAGTGGGAGAGGCAGCTGATGCGTCAGATTTGTATGACTTTCTAAAAAGCAACACAACGCATTACGAACCTTATTTCATTTTCTATTACAAGCCTAACACTATCTCAACCGATTCGAGAACAATTAAAAATGTAGATCTACCTTAATTTTTGGTGCCAGATTTAGAAGAGGCGGGCTTTGTTCCCTATGATGTAGTACTTCGACGTGCCCCAGTTTGAGTCAACACTGATTTCATGCTCTCAATGACTGAAAAGAAATGTCAGATAATGCTTTCCAAAAAATCCAACTGAAGTCACTTGACGTAAAACACATTTGCTTAGAAAACGCTAAAGTTTCATAATGTTTATGTTAAGGTCTCTCAAGTCATTAAGTCTTAAGTCATCAGACTCTATTTTAGTGCGGGTCTAAGAGGCTCAAATCGTCGCTTGCAAAAGCCGTGGACAGAAACCCAGCTAAACCTAAATGCTGTCTTTAAGTTTGTTGTATTGAAGAAGCCAAAACAGAATTTTCAAAACACGATTGAAGAATTTAAACACGTGATTCTCTGACTATTGCTCGCCTAGCTGTTTATTTCAATTTGTTATATATTTATAATAATCAGCTATGTGGCCCTGCTTGACTTTGAACTTATTTCATTACTAGAAATTTCATGATAGCCTACATTTGTCTGAGTCTTATGTATACCATGAATAATGTAGGAAGTATAATTTTTTTTTTTTTTTTGTAATTTAAATAAATGACACTCTGTATGAAATGAGTGTCCAAATAGATTCGTATTTCATGTATTATTTATTTATTATTTTCTAATTTTTTTAAGGATTTAAGTATTTTGTTTTATTGTTCCCTATAGCCTACTATGAAGTCTGCATCTATCTCGTGCGAATGGGGTTTTACAAACATGTCTGTACAATAGAAACGTTTTCAGTGCCCTACAAACAAAATGAATGAAAGAAACAAAGGGAACCTACTTGCGTCGGTTTCATAATAGTAATATTTAAAGCCCTCACTCCCCTTGTTCATCACATGCTTCATCACATTGCCTTCTCGGTCTGAAACCAATAATTAAAACCTTTAGTCACGTCAATAGTTACTTACTTGAGTTCGTCTCGGCATAGTAATATCTGTACTGTTTGTTACCCTTCTGGTTAGACACATGAGTCAGGACTTTACCCTCTGGATCTACAAAGGAAGCATGCACTCACTTATCCGCTGTACAAGTAGTATTACTGGTTAGATTTTTAAACTCCCACTGTCAACCCAATTCTACAGATAAAGAACTCCCGATTTCAAAGGATAGAATAGAAATTAAACTGTCTCAGTGTGCGAACTAACTGGCTATGTGTAAGTGTATAAGCAATAAAATACAAATGAGTATAATTAATGTGTAGTCCTGTATGAAAGTAATGAGACAACCTTCGCACAATCCTGAAGATCATTGTAAAACATTTCATTAGATATTTAAGAGCTATTGTTCATTAAATTACAATTAGAAATTTCATTTTAAAAATGTGACAATCTTGAATCTATGTTAATTTAAATTAATCAGAAAAAGAAAAAAATACTTACCAAGAAATATGATCCTGGGGATGTACGCGCCATCAGGACTTAGCTCTGAGTTTTTAGGCAAGTCTTCCTCCTGTAACACACAGAGAAAACAAGTTAACATTATTGAGTAGACGTTTTAAATACCAGCAGACTAGCAGATGGTCATAGTCCCTAACGGAAACTATCTACTAAATGACTCACCTCAACACTGATCATTACAAAGTCATTGCTCATCTGTTCAATCTCTCGGCTGTTGGCAAATCTGGGCCTCAAAGCTGGAACAATAGAGATGGAACACCTTTTACTGACCTAGATCTCTAACTCGTGATAACACATAAACTTTTAGTTATGTTTAAGCTAGAAGAACGTACCTTTGCAGGCGCGGCACCAAGGTTTGTGGAACACGATCATTGCTGGTTTACCTCTGTTGAATATAAACAAAGGGCTTAGGGCTTACGATTTCAGAACATAACCGTAGATTTAGAAGAAAACATATGTTTAGAAAACAGAGGCCTAGATATAGAACAAGAGTTTACATCTAAACGGAATGCCCATATCGATGTTAAAAGAAACAAAAACAGCAACAAAACTTACTGTTCTTTAACTATTTTCTGTCCCTCTTTCAGTGACACCCACTTGATTCTTCCCCATGCTGAAAAATAAAACAACAAAGAATTCTTTCTATGCTGAAATGGTTAAATATGGCGGTAAGACAAAGGCAATGTTTATCAACCTCAACAGGTTTTTAGATGTAGATCTAATAATAATTAAGTCCACGAAGAGAGCTTGGCTAATCAAAAGGGAAACGAAAGAACTAAAAAGTTCCTCTTTCAGACCTTGCAATCTTTAGGGCATCTGTTTTTGTGGCCCATGGTTAACGAGGGAGTCGTGGTCAGCACAACGACCAACCTCCTGTACTTTTCAGAGGCGCCCAAAGTCCCGAAATTAAAAATCAAAGTCTTCACCCATTCTTCTATGTTTGAAACAGTGATTGACATAGTGATAGAGTTCTTTACTTAGTCTCAGCCTATATGTCTTATACTAAATATAGGCTTTATCAACATTTATGTCATGGAGAGCCCTTTGGATGGGATAAGTAGGTGTAATTAGATCTAGTTAGTAGATAGTATACATTATCGAGAATTTAATAGATCTAGAATTTAATAATAATTCATTAGATCTACTCTTCTTAAATAAGTCTTATAGACCTAGATTAGATTCTATATCAATGATGAATGATCATATGATGGCTATGTTAGTATGTAGATCTAGATCTTTTTTTAGTCTAGATTCTAGATTAGTGACTGACTAGTCCAATTTTTAGCATGGCAATACTTTGAATAGGGCCTACAAATTTGCCAGGAAAGCTTCTTCTACTGCTTCAGATTTTTTTTAAATAAACAAGTGACATCGACATGGTGTCATTGTGTTAAATTATAAGTCTACTTACTTTTCGCCTGCTCCACAGCGGCAGACAGGCTCCCAAAAAAAGCAGAAGCGGCAAGTGAGAATATTGGCGCCATGTCTGCTGTGGTGAATATTGCGTTAGAATTTCTTCTTGGGTTGAATTCTAACTTAAAATAGTTTGTTCTTTAAAGGTCTAATGGAGCTGCATTGCTTTGTTGTAATCTGGTCTCTACTGACTGACGTAATTTGGTTGGCTAGCAACACGTTTGCACCCCAAATATCGCGTCAGAAAAATGTGTGCACAATTTGAATCCGATTCGTTTAGAGAGTATCGAAATGAAAGGCAATTAGCGATAAAAAGAGGCACTATGGGAGTGAAATATACTGCGCATTAAAAGACGATTGAAAGTCTGCCACATCATTTTATCGGATTCCTGATGTAAACAATTTTTGTTGTTTTGGTTTGGAGCTATTGCTACCCCCAACTATTCTCTTGATATCTTCAGTGAAGTCCAGTAGGGAATCGGCGCCTACGTGGGCGCCATTATCCCGTTGGTCGTTAGAAAGGCTTTATCCAACAACCAAGCCTGGAAAAGGGATTACTCATCCCGAGTCCTGTCTGAGGAACCCAGCGGTAGACAGCCATATTGGTTGAATGGGCTAAAACCGGGCCGTGCCGCGTACACAGTGGAACGGCGTGGCGGACTTTTTGGACTGGTGTGCGGGCTACTTGTTCCATCCCTACCCCGAGTGAGATAAAAAAAAAAAAAAGCTCACCCAGGGGGTCCCGCAAGGGCCTGGTTCGCTACTCGTACTTAGCCTATCTATTTCCACTACTTGACGTTTCCACCGGAGGCGCCACGCTGAGGCGACAGGTAGCTGGAATCCTCCGGTCTCTTGATATCAGATTTAGCTGCTTGTCTCCTTCCATTGCCATGAAACATTTCTAAAGCACTTTGGTTCTAAGTACTTTCATACCAGTAACTTACTAAGACTAAGACTGCTTTATTGATCCTTACGGACATTTGTTGTGATAACAAGGGCTCTTTTCTCATATAAAGACAACACAACAGAAACATACACATAAATACAACAGACAACATAAAGAGTTCATTCAGCGACTACACACAGGTATCTTGGTGCATTTCATGTTCCCTGATCAATGAGTGGCGGTGATATCGTCTGACCGAGTGAGGTACGAACGAGTTTTTGTACCGCTCCGTTCTTGGTTTGATTGACAGCAGTCGCCCACTTCGCCCTGACGTACTATAAGAGAAGTCAATTCAAAATTTAGGGATGAGCATACAGGCGTCATTCCCCTTTTCAACCTTTAACTTGAGACCCCTCCAAGGCCTGCCTTAAATGATTGGAGACACTAAGCGATGTGAATTTGGTGGCCCCAAATGGAAAAAAAAAAATTGAAAAATAATCAGCAAAAAAATAAATTACGCAATTTATTTCAAACCTAGTGACTCCAGCAATTAGATTGGGCACAAGTCGCGCTATTTCTTCTCTCAAAAAAATGTTTTGAGTCCTGTGCGAGCGCCCCCCTCCATTGGAGGCCCTAGTTTGCCTATGTCTAAGGCTGCCCTGACCCCTCTACGCATTTGAAAAAAAAGGTTTGCTAGCAAAATGTGCATTATATGTAGGCCTAAATGTTGATCTTAGTAAAATTTAATTTTACAACGCTAACTAATTTCACCAGTATCGATATGAGAAGCTTTATCATGCGCTCCTCTTGCCAGCATTATTAGGAAGGGGGGGGCGCTTCACATGTTGAGAAAAATATAAGTGTTGCGTTATAGTTATAGTGTTACACAGTTCCGTTGTAGAAGCAAGGGTGGAGGACCACTTTCCGCCATATTCACTTTTTACAATACCTCTATTCAATGCGTAACTTTATGGAAACGAAAACCTTCAGGGTGGAACCTTCTAGATAGAACCGGAGCACGAATCTCGAAAACGGCTCTAACGATTTCCCTTAAAAAATTAACATTTGCTGTATATCGTTGGGAAAAGAATAATTGGCTCGTTGGCCACACTGGGAAATCTCTAGTTTGACCGTTATATTTTTTCAAAGGAACAAAAGAAATAAATTTAAATTTGGCTAGAGAACGAGAAAATATCTTGAAAGACTAGGCATCCTCGGGTCCGCATGTTTATTCAAGAGTTTAATGAATTAATTTTCAGGAACATTTTGTGCATCGTCTAGATCTAAACGACTATCACTAGAATATTATAATGTCTAGCTTAACATTTTTTTTTCTCGAGTGGGAGGGGGAGGGAATAGGGGTGGGGGTAAAAAAAATTAAATAATAAATGTAACATTCATTGGTTATCAAGAGCAAAACAATCGCTCTTTAAGTTGTGTAAAGGAGGTTTTGTCTTTTTAAAAGGAGTATTTTTAAATATGTTTTTCTTGTCTTTTAAACTAAGAGAGGATGCGCTCTATTTTGTAAATATTTTTCGACTTTGCTGAACCGTGAATCTCATAGGACGTTCATTCACCACTTTGCTTAGTGCAGAACTAGATTTCTCTATTGGTGACATGTTCTCGTTTTTTTTTATTTTCATTTCTATGATCCTTCTCAGGCGTCACTGTTGAGCCACGTTTTAGTCTCTTTTCGACCTTTAAGGATGTCTTCCAAGTTTCGTAAGCATAGGTGGCAGTTGGATCTTGGTCTCCAGGCTAATTGACTTGGTTGCCCACATCTTTCCATATCCGGCACGCAACATCGTGATATGCATCTCCATCGCCTGTGATAACACTGTTTAATAATTAATGAACGTCTCACTATGTTCAAGCTCTGGATGGTTTATGTTGACAGTGCCACCTGTTGATCTGTAGACCATACGTAAAACTTTGGTTTTATAGATATTTATTCCGGAGGCCGATTTTTAAGCACGTCTCTGTGTTGGCACACATCCGTCATTTCTTGTATACATTAAATTGTAGCCCCGAGTAGTGCTATGTGGTCTGCAAAGTTCAGGTCTGTCTGTACGTTCACCGAAGCCAATGTGATTCATGGCTTTTTTTCATGACCAAGTCTATGGCTAACAGGAAAGGGAATGAGAATCATGGGATACACTTTTGTATTACTCCCGTCTCGATGTTGAAGAAAGTTGACACGTGATTTTTTATTCGCTATTATATAATTAATTTCTGCTTTAGAGAGAGCAAAGCAGTGGCGTAGCTAGCCATGTGCGGGTGGGGCGGCCACACAGGACATCAAGTAATGAGGGGCATCAAGCAAAGGACAAACTTTGTCAGTAAAAATACACATTTGTATAACACACGAAGAAACAAAAACACATGCATTTATTTCACAGCTTTGTTTTTCTCCTATATGCCTTATTACATTAAATGTAAGCTGTAGATTATCTTGAATAAAATTTATTACATTTGTTTAAAGCTCTGAAAGCAACGCACTTTTACACTTTCTTCAGAGATACATGGTACAGTATTAATTTAGTGTTCAATGCTCTGTATTTATAAGAGGAACAAAGTTGTGTTGGTACATTTCGTACTAAATTTTTCAGTACACTTTTTTTGTTTCCCATGCTTACTCTTCTCAACAAGATCAAGTACTACATCTACATTGAAATCCAACAATAGATTTAATGAGTGATGGAGGTTAAATATGAACATTCAGTCATCACTTGCTGGGAGGGAATTAGTAATTTGTAGGGAATAGTATTGACAGCAAGGCGTAAGATTTAATTAAAAAATAGGGGACGAGTAAAGAGATTATCCAAAGAGTTTCTTGGACATCATTCGTTTTCTCTCAGAGCAAAATCTGGCACTCCGTGGACATCGCAAACAATTTAAAGAAGTATTAGAAGGTCAAAAATCAAAGAAATTTCTTGGATTTAGTGGTACTATTATCCAAGTAAGAACCATTCCTGACATAGCTTCGAACCAAGCTTAGTTTCACACCCAATGTATAATTGTTCCCCCCAAAAAACAAAGCTAGTTTATTGTGATTTTGGACGATTACGAAAACATGATAAAAAAAAAATCTTGATGGTGTTCCTAACAATATTGACAAAAACAAATTTCCAATGGATAGAAAGAGACTTCAACGGTTGTCGCAGTTTCTTCAGAAGCCTCCAACTTACGAAACAATGATCCGTTGAGCTCTTGAGTTTTATAAAAACATATGCGCTAGATGAATCAGTTTCGAATATCACCATCGATTGTGGTAAGTGTGGCTACATGCAAATAGTTCTAAGCTTTAGTTGATCTAGAATAACGATACACTCATTAAGTAATTTTGTCTATTGAGCAAATGCTGGTAGAAAAAAAAAGATTTTGATAAAATTATTGCTAAATTGCTAGTAAGAAAGCACTAAGATTTATTTGTAGTATCTTTTTGTAAAATTGATTTTTTTTCCGAATTAGCAATACTTGAACATTGAATACACATTTGTTTTGGAGAAAAAAAAGAACGTTTTACTATTTTCCTAAGAAAGCACTAAGATTTATCTGCACTGTTTCCTTCTTTTTTTTTAGGGGGGGGGGCATCATGAGGGCCTGCCGCACCGGGCATCCAATACTCTGGCTACGCCATTGGGGCAAAGTACAGTACTGCTATCAATGTAGCTTGTCACTTTAAGCTGCATTAGACGTTTTGAATTATTGGCTCTTATACTGTCAAAGCTGTTATTCGCAGTGCAGGATTTTTGAACTAGTTACACAGGCCATAGCTTAGGGTTCTCGCTTACTTGATTGTCCGAGTGAGCTGTTGGTATATATACTTAAATATGGTTCAGAAATATTTTTTTTTATTATTCTTAGCCAAATGATAAGCTACAGAAGAAAAGATTTGTAAAGGAGTTAGTACAGCATTTCTCAAACTGTGGATCGAGCCTACCCTAGAGGGGCGCGAATTCCTTTCAATTAGCGCGCAGTCCTAACAATGTGAGCGGTCGAAGCCGGTCTCTTTATTTTTTAAGAACAAAAATATTTTTATTATGTGGTTGATTGGTTAACCGCTCGGCTTCCCAACCTGGGGTTCCTGGATTCGAATCTCGGTGAAGACTGGGTTTTTAATTTTGGAATTTTTAGGGCGCAGTGTTGACGACTATTCGAGAAAAACAAGTCGGCGAAAAGAACGTCTTACTTAACACAGACATTTTAAAGGTAACCTACATGCGCTATTTGTAGCCTACCGTGAATGTTCCTCGCATCAATCGACCAGTCCTGCCTCCTTCCTTATTACGCTTTATTTGACATGCTTATTGACCCATTTCAGCCCCTTTTACTTAAAGCTTTTAGACATTCGATCTTCTAACTACGACTAAAAGTGCGTTGTAGACGCCAGAAGAATGAATCTCTGAAGAAAGAATTTTGGAAAACGCTTACAAGGCTCCCCGAAACCCCCTTGTTGACCAGAGAGGTAACATGTTGCATCTCCATACTATCTCAAGAAACCAGAGAGGTAACATGTTGCATGTCCAATACTATCTCAAGAAACCAGAGAGGTAACATGTTGCATGTCCAATACTATCTCAAGAAACCAGAGAGGTAACATGTTGCATGTCCAATACTATCTCAAGAAACCAGAGAGGTAACATGTTGCATCTCCAATACTATCTCAAGAAACCAGAGAGGTAACATGTTGCATCTCCAATACTATCTCCAGAAACCAGAGAGGTAACATGTTGCATCTCCATTACTATCTCCAGAATGATGTTTTTCTAGTATTCAAAAGAGAAATAACACACTTTTTACCATTCGAGTATTGTCATCAGAAAGTTTTATTGCTCAACTCAAATAAGGCTGTAATTACGTACATGTATTTCTGTTGGGATTTCCCATTTTGTAGCGAGTCATTGAGGCTAGGTCTTGAGTCCGAAGATTAAGAAACCAACTATTGTCTACATATGTGTGATAGGCTATTTAACGCGAACTAAACTGTCGCCTGGTAAGTCCTCATTGGTGGTAGCTTTTCTTTGATTAACAGCATATCCCGAGATCATTGTAAGATTTCGCCGAACTTTTCGGAAGCCATGATGTTATCCTCTACAAGTAAGGGCCAGCTGAAACCTAAGCTGGGCTTGAAAGGGTTTGTGGGGACCACTCTGTTACGCCTGCTTGGTTTTAAATTGTCCATCTGAACATCCTTATTTGTAGTTACGTCTTGTCCACGTAGTGAGAGACTAAAACTTAACATGGTAAGTAACTTCATGTCTAGTTCATCTTCAACAGATTTAATAAAGCGAATAGAAATGAAGATCTCGAGTGTAGTATTTCTTGTTCAGGTCCGTGACCTACATATTTTGTCACATCTAACGACCGTCGTCTGCGCAAGTTCCTTTTTGTGTGTGTGCGCCGATCTGTAAATAGGCCTACTCCAGATGTTTTTGTCAAAGGCCATTGTTAGAAATAGTGTGTGTAAGGTGAAGGGAAGTTGATTATTTCATTTCTAATAGTTAACTATATTTACACGTCACTTTTTTTTTAGCTCCTTCAAACTATATTTTTCGAACAGACAATCTTTTGAAATGATCCTATTAAGTTCTAAAAACGACTACTTTGAAATAGTTCAGAGCTCTCAAACTCGACTTTTCATTTTACAATTGATTTAGTTCCCCTGAACACGTGAGAGATTTTAGAACTTTTTATTTAATTATGATTCTTATTAAACATCAACTACAAGAAGTAGATAACTAATGGGCAATTTGTGATTTCTAAGAATAAACTTTTTTGGGAGTTACATAGAACTGTGTGTGTGCCACATCCTTGAGACAATGTAAACAATATTTCAAAAAATTCTAAACATTTTCAAGTTATGCTAAGTACCTTCTTATGCAAACAAAAGTGACCTGTTATGTCATGATTAAATTTAGCTGATATAGCTATTAATAAATGTATCAAACTTTATAGCATTGAAACATCTACTTTGTTTTAAGTCGAAATCATTGTCTAATAGCTCAACACAAAAAAAAATAATTTAAAACAAGATAGCGTTCTTAATATAAGATCTTTTTATTTTATTCTATGCTCATCATACCTAATGTAAACAAGAACAATTATTTATAAGTTATAAAAAGATGCATATCAATACATGAAAAAGATGTAATGATTACAACACATGTTATGATAGATGATTTGGTTGTCAACTGAGACAACATCTACTAAATATTGGACAAAAAAGGACCAAAAGTTTGTTATACATTTGTGTTCACATTCTAGTGTCAGTAAGACATTCCAGGGTCAGTTACAACTCTTTGCCTTTAACTACCTTCTGGCCAGCAGCTCTCAAGACTTCATTCATGCTGTCAACAACTAAAGATTAAAAAAAATGAATATGATTTTTAATGCTTGGAATTTCATTATTTAGGTCATGTTACAAGAAGTTTTGTTATACATCAAAATTCTAATCAGTAATTGCCCACAAGGATCAGAAAACAAAAAGGATAAAAGATAAAAGAAGTTATATGAATGATGACATCTTTTTAGCAAAGATATTGGAATGCATTAATTGAAGCTTTCTATGTGTTATAGGCCAGTGTCACAGCAGTCTACAAGTAAGACATGTAGAACAAACAACAACAAAAAAAAAGATTGTCATATTGATTTCAGGAAATGAAACTTTCAGTAATTATCAATAGAATTTTTAAACAATTGTTAAAAAAAAACAAGGTTCAATTTTAACATTAAGAGTTACATTAAACAAAAGTTTTGAAATGTTTTGGGAGATAAACAAGAAACTTTATATAAAAAAAAACAACTTAAGTTTATGATGATTAGAAGGAAAAAAAGGATTCTTTTTTTTTTTAATTGTTAGAAGACCTAAAATGTATTGACCTAAATTATTATAATGAAAATCCTATTTGTTTTAATCAATAATAAAAACAAAATCTATTAAATCTATTCAAATGATCTTGTTTTCATTAAAATGTATAATTATATTGATAAATATTTATAACTACCTTTCTTGAAAAGGCTATGACACATTTAAAAGTATATGAATTTATGTTACATTATACTAATCACTATGCTTTATATTTTTTAAAAACTACAATTAAGTAAAACTAAAAAAAAAAGATGATTAACAATTATTAAAACTTTATTTTTTATAGGTAAGACTAAGTGATATGAAATGAAAGCTTGAGTTTTAAAAGAATGCTTCCAAAAACATTTGCAATCAATAAACAAAATAGTTCAAACAGAATTTAAAAACTGAAGTTAAAATTTAAATTTGTAGATGTAAAACATACTTTAAAAACAATTAAATAAACAACTGAAGGTAAGCTCCCAAATTAATTTCAATAACAAATGAACTCCAATTTTTTTTTTTGATTACTTGATTTAGGATCAGGATAGTAGTACTTGTAAGCCCCACTCTTTTTATACATGATATTTTTTATGAGATGGCCATGTTGATCTGCAAGTAGTGAATAGATAAATTATAATGTACTTACTAGGTTTAGTATCGCTATAATAATATCTGTACTGAATGCTACCCTCTTTATTATATACATCAGTCAGCACATTTCCTTCAGAGTCTTAAAAAAACAAAGCATGGATGTTAAGATATTGAAGCAATGAATCAACAAATGCAATGTTAGTGTAAAAATTGTTAGTCATTGTTAGTCAGTGTAAGAAGTGGTGGGACACTGACACATATGGAGAAACCAGAGCATAAAGTAATATACTAATCACATGAATTAGACTATTTTTGTAGTGCCTACTTCAGCTGGAAAAACGAAAGAAAACATCAGTATCAAAGATATCATTCACACTTTATATATAATTAACAAAATGGTGCTATAGAATTTATAACCTAACAATATCTCATTCATGTTTCAGAATATCATGAAAATGCTGAAACAAATGTAGTCTAGTAGTAAACAAAATTAGAATGAAAATGTAATGCTTACCCAAGAAAAGAATCCTAGGAAAGTAGGTTCCATCTGGCTGTAGATCTGGATTTTTTACCTCATCTTCATCCTGGATTTCAAAGAATATATCATGCACATAACCAAAGTTATTTCAAACTTTAATGAACTGAAGTTATATATCAAATTTAATTAAACATAAAATCTGTATTCCTTAAATTAATATTTTTAAAAATTTTTAATTGTTCACTTCAAGAAAAACGTAGTAATCTTATGACCAACAACTATCAATACAAATATAAACAAAAAATTGGCCATATTAACAATGAAATCTTACCTCCATATTGACCATAATGAATTCGGAGCTCATTTTTTCAATTTCTGGATTGCTTGCAAATTTTGGTCTCAGAGCTAAGAGGAATAGATTTTTTACACATTTAAAATCAAACATTTTACTAATGCACTAATGCATATATTCACATAGTAGTTGTTACAATGCACATAAAGTCTAGATGGACTAAAAATGAATTAGTGTAGCAACTCTATGAATTCAAATATTAAAATCTTTACCTTTACATGCTCTGCACCATGTCTTGGTGACAAGAATCATTGTTGGTTTATTTCTGAAGAGAAACATGGCATGGAAATGTTACTTAGTCAACATTCAAGGAATAAAGATATTGTTTAAAAAAGAAAAAAAAGGCAAATTATTTATTTTATTCAAATCTCTTTATTCTATTTTTTTTTTACAGTTTTTTTCCACCTTATTTATTGGCACTTGAAAATAAACTCAAAATGTTGATTTTCAGCTGTTACTTAAATCAATTTTGAGAAATACATTTTTTCCTTATATTTATTTTAACCTAGTAATTAAGAGCTAAAAAATATTAAAGAGTTGTGATTTGTAGTTCTTTTTAAGTTTAGTTTTATTCAGGCTATGGTGTGCCCATTTAGTTTTAAATTATTCATTGCCAAGACATCAACTAGTCCATTCTAAGCTTAGGCAGTAGAAGTACATACAAGATTTTATCTAAGTAGAATGTATATTTTACAGATTCCTCAGTTTCTGCATATAAATTTAGATACAAATTCCATCTTAATAATTTCTCAGGGAATACAAAGCTCTACATTACTATTACATTAATGACAATAAAGTATTTTTCCTTTTAGATGACATTTTGTAGCATTTAATGTGAAAAATGGCACTTACTGCTCCTTGGCAAGCTTTTGAGCTTCTTTCATAGTCACCCATTTAATATTCTTTCCCCAGCCTGTAGAAATTTATGAATGAAAACACTTTTTTTATGATGCTAAAAAAAATTTTTAAGTGAAGAAAAGAACATTAAAATTCAAAGCAAACATTGCACTGATATTAATGACACAAGAATGAATACTAATGATGCATTACTCACTTTCAGCAGCGGCTGCTACAGTGCCAAAGACAGTTGAAGCTGCAAACATGAAAAATGGCGCCATAATGCAGGCTCTGCAAAGAAAGTAAAAAAAAAAATAATAATACAATGTTATGTAAAGCCCCATCTACTTCTAAGATGACTGTTTCAGCTAATGCCTTGTTTAATGCATAAGAGACGGTAACACTTTTCAACTAAGGTCTCGTCATATAGATCTAGGATATTACTGAAAAGTATCAGTCATAGTTATGAGGCTTAAGTAATCTATCAACTAAATCTATACTGTTACCACTTCTCTCTATTATTCTCAAAAAACTTAAGTGTTAGAGATCTAGTGTAAGCTCTTTAAACTAAATTAATCTAGATTTCTTTTTTTTTTTTTTTTTGTATGGTAGATATTGCTTTGTTTCCTAGATCTATTGCTGTGGCAGTGTTACATGTCGGTCTAGATCTGGTCGCAAGTTATTGTAGATGTAAAATGTAGATTTAGTATATAGATCTATGATATTATATAATTAATAATAATTATTATAATTAGATCTATATATAAATCTATTAATATATACAATAATAGTATTTTTTTGGTTTGGCAGCATTAACAGCTTAAATTTCCTGAAGCTCATCTGAAGACCCATTCATGATTCACTGGTGACATTGTTTTTCATTCTTACTTAAAGTTAATAGACTCTACTCTAGATCTAAGAGTTAGCCTGTGTTGGTTTTAGTTTAAAGAATTTAAGATGTCTAGAACTAGATTTTAAAAGTCAGATTTAAATTGTAAAATTATTAACTTAATTAACATCGGAGAAAATAGTGAAAGATTTAAAACGTTACGCGGTGTTTTCGTTATGAAAAGACGAAAGCATTGGCACTAGCCTATGTCTAAGAACAAAAACGGTAAACTTTTCTTATAAATATCGAGATAATAATAGATCTATTTATTAAAATTTATTATGGATACAATAATATGGATCAAGATCTAGATTACTTTACTAAGTATAGAATCTAGATCTAGTAGGCCTAGTATCATAAGTAGGTTATGAATGTTATGTTATATATAAGCATAAAAAAGTATAGTAGTATAGCCTAGTATAGGCAGGCAGTATGTTATTGTTACAATTGTACAACGATGAGTACTACTCTATAACTAGAGTATGGGGTATAAAAGATATCTTTAGTGATAGTGTAGATCTATACTTTTTATGTTGAATGGCCTACCTCGGGTTTGTTTGTATACAATCAAAAGACTTGACAGAATAACTTTCCACTGATGACAGAAAACTTCCCTCTCGCCAAAGAGAAGCGATGTTCCAATAAAAATTGTAATCACGCTAATGACGTCTTTTTTTTTTTATGCTTGCCTTCAACGGCGTTGTCAACGTAAATTTGAATGACGTCATTGTTTGGTTTATTGCTTCAATTAAAATGTAGTTACTCAATGTATTTACTAAAAATACAAATAAAACCATAGACTCACGATTTTATTTGCAAGGCAGATATCGATACAGCCACAATTAAATCTGCCACGTCATAAGACACTTATTAAGTGGGTGTTATGGAGTGTGTGTAGATTCTGGTGTAGCTATGAGTAAAACTATGGCGTATAATTTGTTTCTATTAGCTGACCCAATAGATTCTGATGTAACCACATGTAAGTCCATCGCAGTAGAGGTTATACATTGGAAGTGAACATTCAAACAAGGAGACGAGTGAAAGAAGGACTTTAAGCTTTCAGAATTTGTTATTTTGTTTAGAAAAGATTTCATTTCACTTGTGTTTCTACATACATCTACATTGAACATCAAAACTGTGTATATACATTCATAAGAGTTATGTGTATTTTGAATTAAAAAAGAAGTTTGTTCAAGTTATCGTCAAGTTCGGTTGAGTTAGACAAAAGCCGTTTCAAGCTAGAGAAATCTACAACCAAAACGACCTTGTGTTAACAGTGGGCTATCCCGATAATAGCGGGTTGTTTTAAATATATTTTTTAAATATATGGCACACCGACACAATTCAGGCCATGTCGTGCCCTCAGTCCCCCCAAGGACTACTTTCCCCATCCATAGAACATAGGTCGATCGCCTAGAGCTAAACAGTATACACATGAGGCACCAAAAAACTCTTTACAGTACATAAACAATATTATAATAATAATAAACATAAAACGAAATATGTTTTTTTATGCCTCATCTGACCCTAAAAACTCGGCAGTCAACTGTAGAGTGAATATGTAAACAATGTAATCACCAAGGACATTACAAAACAATGATCATACATTGAATCTAAGTAAATGGAAAAAAAACATGTTTAACAATATTAGGAGGAAAGGAACACGAACCATAACCAGTGGGGTAGCAAGCATAGCCATGGAAACCAAACACCTGTGTGTTTAAAAGAGGATATAAAGGAGGACGAATGGTTACAAAGAAGGACAACAAAAAAGAGTAACAACTAGATTTACAATGAAGTCTATATGATAAAACGTGTCAAAAATAGTATGCTGTAAAACTAGTAGGCCTACATAAGGAATCATATATCTCATTCTTTTAACATTACCTGCTAGTTCATCATTCGCGCTAGCATGAGTTTGGAAATCCATGCACATTTTCTGGAGATTGTAAACCAACCAAGTAGTGGATTTAAGAAAGTGGAGGCCCCTGAACGTTTTCGAAAGCTTTAACACTTCTTAATATTATTATTTATAATTATTTATAATAATACTTATATCTAAAAGCATGAAAGAGTAGGCATACTATTGTGTGAGCTCAGTTAGAATGTTTGAAACATAAGCACTTCATTGACTTCAAGTACAGGTACATAAGGAGTCAATTCGATTAATGTGCAATATGCAAATGCAGTAAATAAAAGTGAAAGCCGGATATTTTTACACTTGAGGTGAAAGCCTGCCGGCCTAACCAAAGGCACACGTCACGAGGTTATTTTCGCCCGAGCTTATGAGCAATAAGGACCTTGGAAAAAAAGTAAGCTGTAAGAATTTACTTTATCGTAATATATAGGCCTATATACTAGCCGGATAAGACCCGCGGCCTGCGGGTTTTAGTTTGGGTATTATTGCTCTATGTCAAACTTGGAAAATGTTCGCATCACATTTTTTTTTTAAATTTTGCCACTAAAATAAAAGAAAAGAAGAGTATGAAGATGGGTTTATCCGTTCAGCCGACATACTCAAATCCGATCTAAATTACTGTGAAAACGGGTTTACCCGATTTGTTAAAAAGTTTCGATCTTTGATAGATATACAATTTAGGTAATGTTTGTCTATTATAGGACCTTCGGTTGTGGGAGAGACATTTAACACACTACGCCTACGGTCTCCGCCAAGATCATTATCAAGATTGGTCAAGCGGTTTTCGATTTTTTATTCGGGACATACATATATATATATATATATATATATACATTCATATGCCTTACTTCCTGCTTTATATATTTGTATAATTTGTAAGCCTCCGTGCACTAAGGCTCCGGCTTTATATATAAGATATATTTCTAGCATAAGCAATAAATACGAATTGATTTTAAATGTTCATAGGATGGACTTTTGCCAAGAAAGGTAACTCTAAATCACAGCGTTTCACAAAGTATTGAAATATGAACGAAAATTTAGATGTTAGATCTTGATAGATCTAAAATTTCTCGTATTAATGTTACCATTAGATTATCATCAAGATCTAATTCTATACTCTATGTCCGGGAAAACAAAAGAACAGATCTAATGGAACTCCGAGTAAGTTTTATTTTTCAAACAGCATTGATGAGTTGTTAATTGACTAATGTGAAAAGGAACACTTGTCTTTTGCCTTCACTTCACTTCACCTGTCCATTATTATGATTAATATGATTATTATTATTATAAATAAAAATATAATAATAAATTAAAGACAAAGACTTCAAAAAGGTTGTGAATGGTCAAAAACAAGTTTCTGCTTTATTATTTATTATGATTATGTCTGAGTCTGAAGAAGTTTGTTTATTTTCTATATAAAAAAAGATATTATGAAAGATACAATAGTAAATACAAACTTTTCTTTGGAAGACTTTAGTTTGATGTATTGTCAAGCAGAGGTTTTGCAGAATTAATTTGGAAATATCCTCATGAATATCTTTCTGTACAGCTTAAATACTGACGGTGGTTTAATACTAGCCAGTTTTTTATTGTGTTGTGTATTAATCCATAAAACTGAATTTGTATAAATGTCACCCATGCTGGTTGTTCACAAGTATCAGTAATTGAAAAGTCATCAGATGATTTAAATAAACTAAGATGTCAAGGCTATCATGGTCCTTTGAGCTTGAGTGGTCAGTACAATGACCTTTAGTCATAAATTCAATAAAAGCAGCCACATTGTGTTGACTGTGTGAACCACAACTGAAACATGGTCTTGAACTATTTAGCACTAGTGTTTGAGAAGTAGCTGATTACTATGGCATGAGAAAATGTGTATGGGAATTCAATAGAGAGAGAATAAAAATTAATGCTATTTAACTTAAGATCAATATTGGAAGATGCATTGTCTGTCTGAGATGTCTCAACTAAAGAACATGCACATTTATTTAGTCACTCAATTAATGAAATCACTCAACTTTGGGAAAAAGGCTATTAAACTGTTAAGTTACAATAAAACAAAAAGCACAAAACAATAATGTACAAATACAAAAACACAACCTTATAAAATACTGAGACACAAAAATAAAAGCATGTTTCTTATTTCATAAGCTAAGAAAAATAAGAGTATGGAGTATTCTAGATCAGCCAGGATAACCAGTTACTTAGTAGTGTTTAAATTAGTAGGCTAACATGAAAGACTATACTCCAAAATAATAATAATTTTTTTTTTTTAACAAACTTCTATAATTCTATTAACCTACATCTATATTGTGTATTCTATTTAGAGTTAATGCCTATAATTGTATAATCACAAATAGATTGGCTAAAATTGTCAGTTATATATGCTAAGCTATAGGCAGGGAACTTATAAATAAAAAAAGGTAAATTAGTTCTACTTTCTAAAATTTGAACAGTAATAAATGAGCCTCACCTTATAAAAAGTACTCTAAATTGACTAGATCGATGTTGGCCTATTGGCACCATATTCTATACAGGCTATTTCCTAGTTTGGTAGATCTACAGCAAAATAATTTATACTTATATCTATCTGTACCATAACTAAGGCTATAATAAGAAGGAATAAAGGCCCATGATCATGTATGTGCAATTTGCCCATTGCTGATCTATTTATTAAACAACTAGATATATCATAATATAGAAGCAATATAGTCACTCATATATATACTATATAGGTCTACTAGTCAAGTTATTGTCTTTTCTAACTTTTCCGTGCACTTTTAGGATCTAGCTCTAGAATGACTAGATGAACTAGATTGATTAAACATAATACCAACATCAAATGTAGAACTATATTTAGAAAACTGTTTAAAAAATTACTATTTAGACTATAGATCCATATTCTAGTTAGTAGAATCTAATAATAATCTACAATCAGTAACTATCTTTTCTAGTTCTTTATTTATTGGATCTATTCATTCTAGAACTAGAGTGAGTTAGTATTAGTATTATAGTTATTCGCCTATATAATTAAGTTTGTGAGACTAGATTTTATTATATTATATAGATTATCTCTAAAATTATAGATATACTTGATATAGAGTAGACATAGAAGATCTAGCTAGTCTATAGACAGATCTAATACATTCTAATAAAATCAAACTAATAGTAATAATATATATAATTTTATTAAATGGTCTAGGGCTAGATCAGTAGAATGTAGATTTGTATTATATATTCTATAGTTATAGTGACTATAGTAAAGTCTATACTAGTCTATAGACACTGTAGTGTGTAGTATATAGTATAGACTTATAATTACTTATTATCTTGTAGTCTATAGTAGTCTACAATTTCTAGACTTAAAACTAGACTAGAATCTAGTCTTTTGTTGTTAGGTCAATTTGATCTTCTACTATTTTAGATCACTTAATAGTGTACACTCCAATTAGAGTCAAATGCATTTCTACACTCTAGCCAGTCTAGCATAAAAATCTTGTATCTCGTGTTAAGTTAAAAACTCCTAAACCCCCCCACCACCACCCTCAAACTCAATCAAAGATCTGCAATGACCTGCAAACTTTCAACTTTCATACTGCTTGCGTAGCACCGTGGTGCGAAACCGCGACACAGGTTACGTGACATGACTCACTCTGATTGGATCCGATAGACACACCTTCAACCTTGACAATAAAAAAGATCAATTTCGTTAGCCCTCCCTCCTTAGCGAAGATAGTCTTTTTTTTTTAAAATAAATAAATTAGATCTATAATAATTTCGCAATTAATTTAATTAATTTTAATATAAATTTAAAGCTTAATTTATGGATCTAACTAGAACTACATTAAAATAAGACCATTTCAGTTCTCTTTTTTTTTTTTTTTTAAAGTTTATTTTCACGCATGCGCATTAATAACAACAAAAGCACGTTATTGCAAGTAAACAAAAAAGTTTTGTGAGGCCAGGGTTAGCTTAGTTAACTGGCACTGCAAGGACAATTTATTTTCTAATCACGTATTCGATTGTCAGCAAAATAGTAAAGATGAAATCAATACATACTTTTAAACAGTGTACTATTACCATTGGTACTATTCTACCACTGAGACTGACATTTACAGGTGCACGATTAACTACTACTACTTCTACAAGCACAAACCCTGCTGCTAGTGTTACTGGATATGCTCTTTGCAGTGTAAATGGATGCAGTTTTCGGTTTTTAGGAACCAGTGCTAGATCTACAACTAGATTTGTGCATGAACTTGAAAAAGAAGATAGATCTAGTCGTCGTTTGACCACACTGCACAACCATTATAGAACGCTTTGTTTTATTAATTCCACACCCAAAAGACAAATGAGTCACTCATCGTGGACTGGGCCGTTTGGCAAAGATTTAGTATTCAGACAGGTAGGCCAGTACATACTGTTCAGTACATTACAACCGGTAGGAAAAGTTTTAGGATTTCCAATACCCACTGGTCAATATTCTAGGCCAGAACAATAAAGCTATGTGTCGCAGATCAATATATGAATGCCTTAGCTTGGTGACTAGATCCAGTAGTTTCAAGTGAATGTTTGGAGCCATGAAACAGCATCAAGAGAGAAGACACTTGTCTTAGGGCATCATTTGAACAATCATTCAATCTGTTTTGTATTCAATTTGATTTTTACATTGTTTTATTTATTTGAATGAATTTGTTTTGATTTAATTGCCAAATTAAAAATTATTAACATTGAACTCTTATTTCATCACTGAGTGTATATCAATTCGTAAGATTATGAACCAGCTTGACGCAGCTCACTTAAAAGACATTTACATGCATACATAAATAGACCTCTAATAGGCACACAATATTGTTTTTTGTATTCAGATGATGTAGTTCAATATTCTTAGAACATTATTTGAAGATATATTCTACAAAATAATTTTTATTAAATCCCAAGCTTTTGGAGTACAAATCCTATACATATACGTATCTTTTGGCTGATGCTGATGCCAATGAGGCAGTTATCATTGATCCTGTTATTGAAACAGTGGACAGGGATGTTAAGCTTGTGCATGACCTTGGACTTAAGCTCATTTATGCTGGTAACTATTTAATCACTATTAGTAAATATCAAAGTTGAAATGGTTGTTTAATTAACAAAATGTCTTTGAATGGAATTTATTAGTATTTGTTTACTTTTCATCCATCACTCTACACCATGATCTACCTTTGTCATTTGGACGCTAAAAAAATAGCATGGAATAAATGCATTAAATAGAATATTAAAATTAAAGGTGTTTACAAAAGTACTTAAGTTAAGCTGTAACTGGGAAGTGGAGGCCACTTAGCTTGATGTAGGTCTAAATGAGTGCTTGAAATTTACTGGAAAGTGTATAAACATACAAAGTTTTCTTTCAGGCTCTTTTGTTTTTTTATTTTTCATTTCACATCTTTGATGCTGGTTGCAGCTAACACTCATGTGCACGCTGACCATGTGACAGGAAGTGGCTCAATAAAAAAACTTATTCCCACCTGTAAGAGTGTTATAGCTGAAGTCAGTAAAGCCAAAGCTGATGTGAAAGTCAATGAAGGAGATCTCATTAAGTTTGGCAAATTTAAGCTTGAGGTCCGGAGCACACCAGGCCACACAGATGGTTTGTTTTCTTTGTGTGTGTGTGTGTTAAATTGTCCTTATATATTTAATAATTAAATTGCTTGTTTATAGAGGCATTTTAGTTACTTGTGATGCTGTTTCTATCTTACAAGTTCATTAATTTAAGTTATATAGCCTTTATTATTATGTATATATAAGAATTTTATATATATAAAAAAAATAAATTACTATCTCCTTTCTTAAAACACTGTCCTACTAATATATATATTAGATCTCCTGCATCATGATGAACATTCACATTCATTTACAGTTAGTATGTTAATATTAATTACATTTTTTTCTCCAGGTTGTATTACTTTTGTATTGCATGAAAAAGGTTTAGTGTTTACTGGTGATGCTTTGCTTATTCGAGGCTGTGGGCGCACAGACTTTCAACAAGGTATTGATTTCATTGTTATTAACATTACTTTATTTAACAAAGTAAGCTAGCTTATTTTAAGTGTTACATTTTTTTTTAATGAATAATTCCAAATTTTAAAAAAAGTACTATTAGCTAAAATATGGATTTTTTCATTTATATCTGTAATATCGATATGAAAATATGTTTTACTCTTTAAAGCTTGTATTGTATTCTTTGTAAATTATGTTCAGTAAGATATATCCAACAGATACAGTTAGATTTTTATAACAAATGCAGTTAGATATGTGCATCAAATGTAGTTAGAAAGATATGTCCAACAAACTCAGCCAATTAAGCCCAACAAACACAGCTAAATATGTTCAACAAATTCAGTTAGAAATGAACCTGGTTTAAATATCTAGCACTTTACTATTCTTTATACAAGATCATTAGATTTGTTAATCTATATTTTTGATACAGTTGATTTGTATAAACATTATTTTCCCCAGGCAATCCTGGTTCACTCTATGATTCTATTCACAAAAAAATATTGAGTTTGCCTCAGAGCTTCTATGTCTTTCCTGCACATGATTACACAGGTATACACTGGGTTTAATGTTCATGTATATAAAAATTTAACAAGGGTAAATTAAAAACCATCAGATAAGAGTGGAAGTAAAAAATAATTCCTATTAAGAGCTGATTTACTAAGGGCAATATATTATAGTCTAATCATATTTATGCTATTGTTATATTCTTCTTCTTTGTTTATTGTTATATATAACAGGTTTGCAAAT
Organism: Biomphalaria pfeifferi; assembly: GCA_030265305.1. Lineage (NCBI taxonomy): Eukaryota > Metazoa > Mollusca > Gastropoda > Planorbidae > Biomphalaria > Biomphalaria pfeifferi. Next base: position 76,048 of record JASAOG010000252.1, read on the forward strand.
GTTTTTACAAAATTAATACTAAGATTTTTTCTGATTGATAATGTTAATTGATTTTTTTTTTTTGTTGAAATTATAATTTTAAATCTTAAATCTATTTAGGTCAAACAATGTCAACAGTTGGAGAAGAGCTGCGCTACAATCCAAGATTGACAAAACCTAAAAATGAATTCGTAGAGATCATGAAGAACCTCAACCTACCTTATCCTAAACAGATAGGTTTGTAGCTTATTTCTTTATCAGGTAGGGATATTACTTGTTGTACAAAAGGGCAATGTCACTTACACAGTATCTATATTTAGCTCGTCAGCAACCTCAGGTAATTTCTCACGCGGAGATATGTTAATTAGTGTATCTTGGGCTGCATTTATTGGTTGCAATGAGCTGCGTTGGACATGTGACAGTGCTGGACCCGGGAAAAGTTCTGGTTTTATTAGGCAGTCATTGTATGGAACTTGGAAGTGAAACATCTACTAAAGCTTTGTATTAGAACTCAATTATATTATTGTGTAGATCTATCATTTTATTCAAGTACGTTTAACCATTGTAATTATTTGTGAATAGCTTTTTCAAGTTCTGAATTAAAGTAATTGTTTTAGACGAAGAGAAGTTTCTTCATTGAATACAGTAATATACTTAGATCGACTTAGCGATAGACAACTTCTAGATGATCAACTGGCAACATTTTGAATGATCGTATTATCAACTAGATCTAGCTACTTCTATACGATCATCTTATTAAAAGAATATTTCAAGATCCTCGGCAATCACGATCATTGTTAGTGTGATGTAGACTAAGATAATCTTCAATGTGACATCTATCATTTTATCTTCATAGATCTTGACATCTGACGCCCACTAATTAATGATTGTGATAGGCAATTACTAAAAGTTGTTTTAAAAAAAAAAGCAGTTTTTTTTTTCATTATGATTTTTAAAAAGCTTAAGATGATTGATTAGAAAAGAAATTAATCTTGGTTATATTCCATATTTTAAATAACTGCTAATTAGGAATTTAAAAATAGAAGTGTCATACATTATACAAATAATTAGGCATTTCATAACTATCTTTTAAAACTTTAGTTAAGAAATCAATTATAAATTTATTTTTTTTTAAAGTCACTTTTGTTAGCATTTAAAAAAACAGCATGAATATCTCAATATTTTTTAAAACTTATTTTTATGTAGCTAAGAATAGAATCTTGCTTACATGTCTTTTTCTTTTAATTTATTCTGTTGGACTTTTTCCAGAAGATTTTTTGACTTTTTGAAAAAAATAATCTATTTAATTTTTTTTTCTTCAGATAAGGCGTTGCCAGCAAATATGGTGTGTGGTGTGTTTGATGTGCCTGAGTCATCCTAAAATTTAATTCTGTTGTGAATATTATTTTTTATGCTTGTATTTACACATTTATTTCTTATTCATGACAACACATGCCATGCTGTTAGGACTGAACGTCAACAATTCTTTAAAACCTACAATTCCTCTTTTGCAATCTTACACTGATATGTAATGTAACAATAAAAAGATCATTGTACAATATTTGAACAATGACAATGTTTTTATCTTAGAAGGTTTTCTTTGTTAGCAATCATGTGTAGTAATTATATCACTATTTAAAGATTCTCTAAAGAGTTGCATCTAAATAACACAAAATATGTGTTTCAATAATTTATATTGCAATTGTTCTGTTAGGCCTAATTTGTTGATGCTGATTAATCACAGTTGTTTATTTTGTTCTTACTTTGCTGTTCATTGAAAACATGAATTATTTTTCTAAGTTTTCATAGATGCATTCTCTCTTTTGTATATCAAACTAGTTGTTACTTATGGTTTATGTAAATATGTAACTAAAACCACTTTATATTAGACAATGTTTACCAAGTTTACTTCCCTTTCTTACAAAGCTTATATCAACTCACTTTGTCTGTCTGCCTGGTACAAAACTTTGAACACATTATTTCTCCCACACCCATTCTTGGACCAAATTGAAACTTACTATTTATTGACGTAGACAATACAGAAATCAATAATTTAAAAAAAAAAAGTCTATTAATTATTTTATTATTTATACCAACATGGGAAATTAATCCTTCAGTATTCACAGTTATGGTTAAATATGCTGTTTTTTTTGGCCTTAAATCATTGTACGTATTATTATTTCTCCCACACCCATAATCAGATCAAGTTGAAACTTTAAACAATTATTTAATGTACCTTACAAAACATGAATCAATTAAAAAATTAACCAATTAGTCATTTAATTATTGTTAATTAATTACTTTGTTTGATGTTGAAATAGGGGAAATAACTTCTACATTCTTGAGTGATATAGTTGTAAGTGCAGAGTTTTCCTCTTGGATAAGCTTTTCTTTTTTCCAAGGATTTTTTTAATTGCTTGTTTCATGGCTTGTAGGAAATATTTTTTAACTTTTTAAAATTTATTTTCTACCTATGTGTGTCAAAAATGTTTCCTAAGTTGTTTTTATTCGTATTTTCTTTTACTTAAAAAAGAAAATGTCTTCTATTTTATGAGGATTGCAATATACAAAGCAAATAAATTTAAATGGCATCAAATAAGATATAATTGTCTTGAATTACTTATTTCCTATTTCAGTTTGATTTTGTAAGGCATGTGTTGGTTGATTTGTAATGTTTTAGATTGTTAGCAATCAGGGCAGAGTCTATATCTAACGAGCTTGTGTCTCTTCATTGTTCAAAACATAGAACTCTTTCAATGGGAACAGGATGTCTACTTTCTCCAACTGTGATTGTTGTAAAACAAAACAAAAAAACCATTGGGTGTGCGACAACACGCCAACGAGTTTTTATATGGTTTAAACTTTTTTTTTTTTTTTTGATTACGTAAAATGTTCTATTTGAAAGAATTCTCTGCACATGCAGAGTTACAACGTGCACCACTTTTCGGGAATTCCACTAAGTGCTCCTAAATAGTTCACTTTATTTTCTTAAATGTACTCTACATGCGAAAAACAACTTCCTGGATAAATATTGTAGCATGCTTTAGATCAACATTCGCATCGCAAACATCTTTTGAGAACAAGATATTGTCATAAATTTAAAACTCTTGTTGGTCAACTGAACAAAATGGCGGTAAATTACAATGATTTCTTGGTCATTTTCAGAGTTAATTTCTTTAAAAAATCAGTGACTGGTTTGTGAGAATTCCCTTAAAACTTAGAAGTTAGACTCATACACACAAAAAAACAGTTCAGTATTAAGATCAAGAAAAATCAAAGCCTAAATTCAACATTTCTTTAGATAGTTTTCATAATGCAGTAATATAGACTTCATTCAATACAATAATGCTGACAAGGAAAAATCTTTAATAAAATAACATTACAGGTTTCAGTCCTGATCAGAAGTTTCAGAACGAGGCTTTAAAAATTAAAAACTTGAATGGAAATTGTACTCTCCAAAAGAATGTACACTTTGGTTTCTTATAGTTATAATGTTTTTTGTTTGGTGTAATGCACAAATTGTAAGGCAAATTTCCATACGGACAATAAAGATTATTATTATTATTAATATTAAAAGTCCCAATTTGAACAAACACAAACACTTTTACATAACAAGTTGTGATGTGTGAATATCAATTCTTCAGATCCGTACCATCCTTCAGGATGATCCTCAAGACAAGCCGTCAAGATGGCTGTTACATATCAAGTCAACCTGTAATGTCCTCCCCCATTGCTGAGTGTCACTTTATCTTTTCTAAATTATACAAAGTCTTTCCACGTTATAAAGCACATTTCGATACCAAAATATTTTTTTTTATTAAGGGAAATAACGCGTTTAAGACAAGTATGAATTAAATTTTGTAACCTTTTCCTTTAAGAGAGCGGTCTACACCAGTCTTCTGCTACATTCTGATCTTTACCAGCAGTTTTCGCAGACCCATTGTTCTCATCTCACTGCTTACATAATCACGTTTGCTACTAAGTACGTTGCGATTCACCAAATCACCTGACGCCTTTTCCTTGAGGTGTCTTAACCACAACGCATCTGCGTGTATTTTTGTATAAATCTTAATTAATATGAGAAGTACATGATGGTGAGAACAAAGAGCCATATAAAAACAGCAAATACTTTTGCAATAACTTAATTGAGACAATGGTTCAGTGGCATAATGTCTTGTGCAGCAGCTCCTTATGATGCTATACAAAAATCGAAATAAAACAGCGATTCAATTTATTAAATTCAAACGAAATTTGCGATACTATTAGTGCTAGTCATTTGAATGGGTGTAAAAAGTATCTCACAATTAATAAGTCAAAACTCGCAGAAAAGTAGGTGTAACAATGACACATCTCTTTACACCTGATAGCCACACTTTGTGAAAATGAGCTTGAGAAAGTAAAGGCGATTGATTGTTGTGCTCGTCTCACAAAACCTTAGATGAAGTTCAGACAGTCGGGCTCATGTACGTCATAAAGGAATAAAAAAAAATGCCTACACACAATTATTATTGCTTATTTAGTTCAAAAGTAAACAATATAGTGCACTTGATTCTAGTTGGTAACAGTTTGATGGTAGATTCAATGCTTTTACCATCATCCAGACGAGAAGCCCCTTGTTGCTCATCTTGTTGTACCAAATATAAAATACAAATGAATGGAAGTAAAACAACAAAAGGTCGACGCTGTCTACCACACAAGGAATCGGCTGGAGGCTTTGTTTCAACTTATTTGACCAACGCTCACATGGTATAGTTAATCCACATCGGGTATTGTACATCTGTGTGTGTGTGGCGTCTTATCGGCATACCCGCCCCCCCTCTCTCTGTGTCTTTATCTTTCCTTTGCCGATTTCATTTCGACAACCAAAACGTAAGGCCTTTTCATAACTTTACATCATCTTCTTGTTATTCGCGCAGAGTTTCACGTCCAATTCTGGTCGATTAGAAGGTAACAAGAATGTGAGTTACATGGGGATGTTGAGGCAATGTTTACCTCGCAGAGATCTTGCTTCAGAGGAAGCTAAGAAGATCGCGAGTCGTTACAGCATAGACAAGCCTGATTTCTACTTCGCTAATCATCACCAGGTAAACCATCAGTGTAGAGTACTGTAGAGAGAAGCAAAGGAAGACATGCCCTACTTTTTTTTTGGGGGGGTGGGGTCGTGTCCTCCCTCTGCAGGTATTAGAGTGAATTGTGAAAATGTCAGGCTTTTACTCTGTTGTTTACTGCACTGTCTTCAGTAATCCTTTGTAGCTTTCGGTTTGAGCACACAAATTAACCGTATTCTAACTATCTAGTTTCTAAACAGAAATGTCATGCATGGAGTTTTCTCCCATTACAGCCTGTGATTTACTGACATGTTTCATCTATTCCTTTGTAAGCCTAGTTCTGAAGTTTACTCTGTCTTGTTTTTTTCTTTTTGTCCCTCTGTACAATTGTGTGTTCTCCTATTGGCTCTCCTCTTGGTGTCTAGGTGTCAGAGGCTGTAATGGGAGAAAACTCCATGCATGACATTTTTTTTTACTTTGTTTCTTTTGTCCACTATAAGTTGATTAGCGAAAACGCATTTGAAACGTTAGGGGATATACAATTTTTTAAAATCCAAAATCTTGAGGAACTCTGAATAACTTAACGGGTTTTTTTTCCTTGAATATACGAACACCTGTTTAGAAACGAGATAGTCAAATATGTCGAGTTTGTGTGCTCAAACCGGTGTCTGGGTTACTTTAATCTATTTAGATCTTTGTTTTAAAATGACGTGAAAGTTTAAAGAATTAAACAAAAATCAAATAAAAAACACAAGACGCTTCTAAAATTACACAATTTGAAATGTGTAAAATGTTACCTACAAAAAAAAGTTTAGTAAATTGTTTGACAGAATTGAAGATATCTACTTCCTAGTCCAAACCTCCCGCAGGACTACGGGGATTGCAGCGGGCAGGGGATAAACCCGAGACCATCGAGACGACCGAACGACATTCCAGCGCGCATACTTATTAGCTGTTGGATGTGGCAACGCCACTGACTTAGTAGACTGACTAACGGTACTGGCTTCAAATGTTTAAACTGAATCATGCGATGCTACCATCCCTATTTCTTTTCTCTAGGTGTAGCACTTTACACTAATACTTTGGAGGACTGAATCTTCTCATCAAATGTTTACCTCGTGATAATTGTTAATACTGGAATACTTTTCGATAGTAAATTGTACATGTATAATAAGGTCATAGTTTTAGATTGCTATCATGTCATTTTACGATTCTCCGGTTCGTATCAGAAACGCTGCACAACCAGATTAGCAGCTAAATGTTTACCGGAAGTTCTATTAAACTAAAACATTTTTTACAACTCTAGAAATAAAATCCAATGCACATCTTAACTGTTAAGTGCAAAATAAAATTTAACCTGAATGTTGACATGTCTTTAAACAAGCATGCACTTTTGTCAAGGTAGGTAACTGGGCAGCTTCAGTTGGACTAGGCGAGTTCTCTCCCCTGTTTGTGCATTATTTAATCAACGGCAGACGACTTCTAACGCTCGACGCACTGGCGTTAGAGAAACTAGGCTCTAGAAATGTGGAGAAGAATCTAAGAATGGAAAATGCTATAAGGTAAATATTTCATCACTTAACTCCTTTTTTTTTAATCTTTAAAAGTAGCCTATTCAGTAAGTAGGGCCTACCGTCTACTGCGTGTAGGCTCGTCATTATACAGTATTTGAATGGTTTATATATTTATTGAGAAAACGTACCTGAAAATACAATTAGGCCTAAATAAATGAACATGTAGTCGTATACTATAGCATTCATTAGTTTTAATAACAAATATTTTTTATTTATTTAATACTTCTATCTTATATTTAAACAAAAGATTGACCAACTCTGTGTTGAAATTCTATATGTATTAAAAGTTAGTTAAAACTAAGATACCCATTTCAAATGCGAACAAGTTTATAGTTCAGTCGAGATCAAATGATGTAGGCCTAATTGACAACCCTTATAGTGTGTCAAATGGTTGACAAGTGAGTTGCGTGGCTGGCATAACATCCGATACTTTGGCCTTACCAAACTAATGTGTATAAATAGAGGAAGGAAACATTGAAAAACTAGGGGCACGACATAGCCTTAATTGTGCCGGTGTGCCTTAAAATCAAAATCAAGCCTCCAAACAAGTAAGGTCTCCAATGTCTCCCACCAAGACACCAGCCTGAGAATTTCAATCAAAGAGGTGTCTGACTACTTTATTAGCGAGTTCTTATGTTAAAATTAATTATAGTTTAATCTTAGGACTTTTTATTATTGAGGTAAAAGGTGTGTGAGTTTGCGCGCGGTTTGCTATAAGGAAGGGGAAGGCTTAAACCATTATAGAATAAAAAAATATTTTGAATATTTTTATTTGTTCAAGGGTACACGATCTTGTGCTCTACACACAAATTGATTCACACAAGTCTCAAAAACTAAGAAAAGATGCAGAGTTGAAAAAAGAATGTTGTACAGTTTGACTTTATAACTGTGAAACCAAAAACATCCCAGATAATGATAAGCATTCACAAAATGCAACAAATGTTTCATTAAAAAATGGAATAATGCATACCATGACATGTAAAATCTTTCTTTGTAAATCGCAAAGTAAATCTTCAAAATTTAAAAACAAACTCTTTTTTTTTTTTTTTTTTTTGCATCCCATTCTATAACTTGTTTTTAAAAATTCAAAAGATTTAAGACCTCAGTAACAGAAAGGTTAAGAAAATAAAAAACATTTGTCTGAAAATGTCAAGTCTGTACCATGGTGTCCCTAAGGCCACGCTTGTAACTGTATTCCCTTGCTCTGTAGAGATCTGAGGCACCAGCTTCTACGTGAGAGCGAAACGTTTGAGACTCTGCCTTACTTCACCACACAGGCTCTCAACCTTGGGCGATGGCCACCGCAGCGTTATCATCGTCAGCTGTTCCAGTTCACCGACCCTTGGCTAACGGAGAACTACAATTTCTTGGACATAAGTGCCAACGACCTTTGCCTGAGACTCAAGAACCATTACCCGCCGCGACCATACATGAACACCAGGGCGATATGACGTTAACCTCGCAGTGCGTCGCAATTTTAGAAATATCACAAATGTCCAAATAGTAAATAGAAATTTATTACATTTATTTCTAGGATAAAACTTGCAATAATGAGAGAAATGGCAGCAATTGAAAGATGGTCTCGCTTCACTCAATATACGCTTTGTTTTTTGTATTTTAAAAATATTTTGCTAGTTAATTTGTAAAAATATTCCTCGTGTTTGGCTTCATAGTGTCATACGCTTTGAAGTAGTAATGTCTTATATATTCATGTATACAAGTCAAATTTAAGTGTTGTTTTTTTTTTTTTTGGCATTTCTTTAGCAGCGCCAAATACCTCTGTATTCTTAAAGGGAATACATTTTTACATTATTTTAGAAAAACTATATACAATGAAAACAAAAACAGAGGTCGATCCATAATAAGCTTTAGATAATAATTAGTCCGAATTCCCAGACATGTAATCAAGATAGTTCAGTTTTATCTCAATAGATGATCCGATGCTAAATACTGGACCAAAGCTAGAACAACGTCATTAAGCTTAAAGTGGGACAAAAACTGTTTAAAATTGTTTCTTTTTCAGCGAGTAGAAGAATGGCTTGTTATTTGTAAGTGTATCACGTACACGGTTTCTTTTTCTCGGTGCCGTGGTGTAATTCAATCATTCTTAATTGTAACACTTAGCTTTACAAAGGTGCCTTGTGTTTGATGTTTGCAGCTAATGCTTTCAGTTGCGCTGGGCCGCCCCAAGTTTGTACGAACAATTTTCTTTCCTTTTCAAGAGCTAGCGCGACGTCAACAGCATGCTCAGCGTGGACCACTTGGGATTTTATGGCGCGCATGAGACTTGCATCAAAGGCGATGAAATTTTCAAGCAACCACTTCTGTGTCTCCAGCAGTTCATTTTCACAGCCTTCCGGAAGCACGTGATCAACCAGCCCGCTCCCCAGCGCAGCAGACGGCAGAAGGATTTTAGCTGAGCACAAGAGCTCTAAAGCTTTTCTCCTTCCCAGCAGTTTGGTCAGGCGTGTGGCGGCTCCCCAAGCCGTGGTAAGCCCCATTTTAATTTGGACGAAGCCTATTCTCCCACCTGGAGACATCACTCTGTAGTCGCATGCGGTGCATAGCTCGGCTCCTCCCCCGAGCGCGTGACCTTGAATTAGAGCGACACTGATCAGTGGGAGATTGAGAAGTCTTGTTAAGGTGTCGTGCTGATAGATGGCCATCTCGTCGCCGAAGTGCAGTGCTTTCTTGACGAAACAGAGATCCCCTCCGGTGCACAGGTTGCCTCCCTCGCCACGTAGTATCAAACCTTTACCTTCTTGCCACTGTTCTAGCTCGCGGACACAGTCTGACATATCCACCATCATTTTACCTGTTGCCAAGAATACAAAGTGGCAGGATGAAAACATTCAGTAGCTAGGAAAGTCTACTTTCTGAACTAGATGTAGATAGAAATTGAATTAATAAATGTATACACAATCCTTAGGTATCAGCAAATCTGAAACTAACAAAAGATAACCATAAGCCTACGCCGTCCAAAAGCAGTAATAAAAATATTTCCAATCGTACACATTTATTAGTTATAATTCTTGGGTGAGAGACCGTAGGGCACGGGAGGGCTAAAGAAAAGGGGATCCGACAAAAAAAAGCAACATAGAGCTTATGAAATACTTTAATAATAAATTAAGAAGCCAAAGAAAAGTCAATGATTGTATGTAGAATTTTTCAGGAAAGAATAAAAAAAAAAAAGGCATAAAAAAGACACGACGGTAGACTACATTAAGGAATACACACACACAAACGTGTCAGTGAGACATCTAGGACGAGGGAAAAAATAGCCTGAAGAAAAACGAGTGAGTGAAAGTTGTCATTTTTTTGAGTTGAAACTTTATTTCCGAACCAACTTGCAGTGTGTTACCTGTCATTGCATTCATTTTTCTTGGGTTGTTCAGAGTCATCACTGCTATTCCCATCTGGTTGTCTATCTGTAAGTCGACAGAGCCACCTTCAAATCTCAAGAGCTCCTTGCGTATATTATGTAGACATAATGGTGAGTCATGGATGAAAAATCTTTTGCAGGTGTAGTTATACAGCCTGATCAAAGCTGAAAGTCATACAAACATAACTAGTTCAAGAAATAGTGTGAAATAATTAATTAATAAATAAAATATAGGTATCACAATACGCCAGTATAATGAAATTACATTCCACATTCTTGTGTAGATTGCACACATTTCTAATAATTCACCAACACTTTATCTCTCTCATCCGTTGAAATAGAAAACGAAACTGTTGATAACTAAAGAAGGCAATTATGCGTATTGCTTCTCTTTTTATTGCAGGCGCATTAGAAATGGTATTTCTTTCCTTCCTTTGTTGTACATGAGTGTGTACAGTCCATCACACCCAGTGGCGTAGCAAGGTAGCTGTGGGTCCGGGTTCAAGAATATCTTGGTGGGCCCCCCTCCAGCCAATAAGACAAATTTAGTGTGTGACGAAAATGAGTAATCTAAATGCAAAGACAATCCAATGTAAAGATAGTACCTTTTTTAAGATGTGAATGAGTTGACATTGCATCGTATTGGTTTCAAAATCAACCACCGCAAGAAAAACAAAGATGTGAATGTATGGGCATTGGCATCGTATTGGTTTCAAAATTAACTACCGCTGGAATCCGCTATCGGAATAATTTAAATAGACACGCGCTGAACCTCCAAGAAAACAGCATCTATATTTCATTTAGTATGGGGATCCAACCCAGGACTTGTGTGACAGGCTCGAGCTAAATGGGAGATGGCATAAACACGCCTTGGTGTTGGAAGAAATTGATGCTGGAAATCAAGTGCCAGTGCTTCTTGTGACTGAATTAGAGACAGTATTATAAGCGCACATTCTTAAAAGCACGGGATAAAACGATATTATTAATTAATATCTATTCGTTTTAAGACACATTAGGAAGTAATATGTAAGCATGTAGTTTAAATATTGGACTATTAGTGTTAAGTTAAATTTTAATTTAGGTGATGGCCAGAGACTGTAGATGTATACGACGTAACCACTGCCTGCTACACAAGTAAATAACACACCAGTACTGCCAGAACTATAAGACGTAACCACTGCCTGCTACACAAGTAAATATCACACCAGTACTGCGAGGACTATAGGACGTAACCACTGCCTGCTACACAAGTAAATATCACACCAGTACTGCGAGGACTATAGGACGTAACCACTGCCTGCTACACAAGTAAATATCACACCAGTACTGCGAGGACCATAGGACGTAACCACTGCCTGCTACACAAGTAAATAACACACCAGTACTGCGAGGACTATAGGTCGTAACCACTGCCTGCTACACAAGTAAATATTACACCAGTACTGCCAGAACTATAAGACGTAACCACTGCCTGCTACACAAGTAAATATCACACCAGTACTGCAAGGACTATAGGTCGTAACCACTGCCTGCTACACAAGTAAATATCACACCAGTACTGCGAGGACTATAGGTCGTAACCACTGCCTGCTACACAAGTAAATGCCACACCAGTACTGCGAGGACTATAGGTCGTAACCACTGCCTATTACACAAGTAAATATCCCACTAGTACTCGGGGTTCAAGAACATCTTGATGGGCTCCTCTCCAGCCAATAAGACAAATTTAGTGTGTGACAAAAAATGAGTAAACTAAATGTAAAGACATTCCAATGTAAAGATCGTACCTTTTTCTTTAAAAAAGTAATTATGTCATAACGTTTGATTCAGTTAGGACTGCATATAAGTAATAGTGTCTTAAAAGTCAATGTTTTTTACAGCTTCTCAACAGAGTTAAACTACTTAAAAGTGTTTCAAATGAACAAACAAATGGCTAAGTTCTAATATGGGCTCCAACTGGCCTTGGGGCATGGGTCCAAGCGTAATGAGCTCCTTCGCGCCATGGTTGCTACGCCACAGCAGTGGGCCCCTTTTGCTTGTGGGCCCGGGTTCATTGAACCCCTTCGTGCCATGGATGCTACGCCACTGGTCACACCACAATACATTAACATATTCTACTATGCTATTTTTTGGTTTTATCCTATTAGATCTAAAATTTTGAAGCTCCTCACTTTCCTTCCGAAGTGATACAATGCAAACTATTACTGTCCAACGAATTTACCGCGGCTGTTATATTGTTAAATGTGTGATTGGGGGGAGGGGGCTTACTTAGGCTTAGATCCCTATGAAAAGAGCTGTACAGGTAAACGGAATGTAACGAGCTATTTATAATTTGTTACATTTCTCATGTCAAAGTATGGAACTGTATCAATTGTTTGTTGGAAGTCGCCTTTGACCGATCACGTGGAGAAAACGTGTCGCCCTGGTGTGAGCAAGAAAGTTGCTAGATCTCCAAGTGGAAGTCTAAGAAGTGTAAGTTTAAAGTACATGAATAAGTAACCACTTACTGTCCTTCATAGAATGCACTCTCAATGGCATGTTGACATAAAACGAAATTAGCAGACGTTACAGTAAAATCTATCACAACATTGCATTTTGTCAAGATAAAGATTGAGGCCTGTTTAATGACATTTTACTGTTTAGTCATGATCGAAACAATTATTTCCTTGAGAAGAAACTCGACAATATCGAGAACGAGAAAGTATTTTCAGTGAAGCTCCTTGATATAGAGGGCCTCAACACATTTGCTAAACAGAATGTTTTAACGTGATGATATTATGCATCACAGTCATTCGGCCATCTTAGCTTGTTAATTAAAAAAAAACTGACTTCACTGTTTGTTTTAGCCACCAGTTTATACAGGGGCGAGGTTTCTCTCTTTTCTTGAAATGAAAGTATTGTATTAAAGGCATAACTAATCCTTTTTTTTTAAAGTTGGCTATATAAATAGGGGGATAATAAGGTTTTACTAACTATAGGTTTATATAAGTAAGCGAATCGTTTAATCAACATTAAGATGCTTACATACATAAACCTATGGTTGTTAAAATCTTCTTATCCCCCCTGCGCTGCTTATTTTATAAAATACAGACCTTATGCTACTTTAAAAAAGAAGCTGATTTAGCCTTCGTCCTACGCGTTTTTTTTATCTTATACATTACAGAAGTAACTTCAAAAAAGATAATTATATGCCCCACGCAATTCATTTGTCAGTCTAGTCAGCATGTTAACTCTTTCTCTCCTAAATGACGATACCAGCGTTGATTCTACCAAAATGTGGTAAATAATTATGGAGAGAAAGAGTTAATCAATGACTTCAACTCTGCCAAGTCTTTGGTTTTCCTGGCTGATTCGGTCAATATACTCCATGCTCTAATAGCGATAGGGAGGAAGAAGTATTTGTATGAATATGTCCTAACATATGGAACAAGAAATTTGCCTTTATCTTTTTACAAGCCTTACATATCTATAGGGGCGTGACTGTGAACATAACCTTTTAAAAGGTTCAATAATAGCCTAAACATAGATCTACCTATAAAATAAAGTGAAAAATCTACGCCCATGGAAAAATGAAAAGGTCATCAAATGACCACTTCACCTAACATCTGGGTGGCGTGAGAGGTGAATATCTAGGCTGAAATGTCCAATCTCTTAACTTGGGTGGACATAGTCAAGGTTGATAACGTTTTGACCCCCTCCTCTTTCGGCCACTTTGATTCTCCCTCTCTTATTCCTACACTCATTCTCGTTTCCTACACCCACTACCCTCTTCTTATTTCATCCCTTCCCATAGCTGAATGTTCTCAGCTCTGCAGAATATCAATACTTTTAGATTTGATATCTTAAATCTATGAACTATATATTAAATAATGTAAGGGAAGAAAAACAACTGGCAATAAACATAGAATGTGAACTTTTGATGCAAGAGAAATCAATATTTTTCAAAAATTTTATACATTTAGCCTACTAAATTGTAACTAGATTCTAGATCTAGACAATTTTTTTTTTTGCCATTAGGCCTTGTTTCTTTACTCAATTCGTTCATTGCCGATACTTGTAGACATTTTCTCCTCAAAATTACGCCTATACTTTTATGTCTTATAGCCTAAATTACAGACGTTCTTTCAAAAGACAGAATGTAGCCTCAACAAATGTAAAAAAATGAAACCAAGAACAGGCTTTGACCAATTACAAATTATATCTAATAATATAATGTATTCCTTTAATAAATATGGCTTATGTTTAAGCTTACATGTAGTACTAATGCCAGACTTTTATATTATTCAAGCTTAATGAGATGATTGAAGGGGGCATAAAGGACCTATATCAAGTTTAAGGATTTTATTTAAGTGGAAACAACAATAATGCCAGAAGAAAAAAATGATTCTGTGGATTAGTTTTATTCTTTATTAGTATTAGAATCATAAAAAATGTCAAACAATGTTTGAATTTGATAACAGATGATGTAATAGTTGGTTGAATAATGGCGAAATGCTTATATTGCTCTGTTTGTGGTAAAAGTAATAGAGGGAATATATATCAGGTTGTCATCTTCAACTGACTTAATAATACATCACAATCATATGTCTTAACATGGTCTTCACAAAGTTCAACTGAATAGATCATGCTCTTGCTTCAAATTTCTCCTAAGATCTGGATGTAACAAGCAAACACATGCATGTATGAAGTACTTTTTGTTAAGTCTACATTAGCCTCTAGATCTAGCAAATTTTCCACAATTCATTCATTTGGAACTAATGACCTATGATCAACTACTTTAAACTTACTATCAAATTTGCAAAACACAGTGATTAAGGATGTGAAATTTACAATTTATAATAAGCAAAACTTTTGTTCAAAACAAATTGTAAAATTAAAACGAAAATCTTGTAAAACTTTTCATTGCTAATATATTCATAAATACATCAATTAAAAATACATTAATTAAAAAAAAAACAGATGAATATCACAAGTTAATTTATTGGTGCAAAAGGGCAGGTCATTAGAATCACAGTTACAAAACTAGGTCACAGATTTGTCTCAAGATGCAGATAAAGAGCTCTAAAAAGTCTTGGTAAATAAAGTACTTTGTTTAAGGAACTTGATATACAAACCATAAATTACAAAGCAATCTAAGTTAAAAAAATATTTTTTTGTAAACAAATTTTAACCAAAGACATTTTGAAAAAGTTTCTTCTGCCACAAAACATTTTGTTTTTCTGTCAACTTACTCCTATTGTTTAAAAAACAACAACCTTAGTTCCATTAAATAAGATGTTTGTATAAAAAATACTTATAATAGTTTTGTTTATCTGCATAAGTACTCATAACTTCCAAATATCTAAAGCTTATATTGTCGACCTTTGCAAACACACAAATATATTGATAATAAAATAGTATCTATATTTTTTTTATAAAACATTAAAAATCAATTGCATCAAGTGCAGATATTTCAATGTCAAAAACAATGATCACAGAACACAAGTTTGTGAAATATTTAATGAGACAATACTGTTTTAAATCTAAAAATATAATTTCGTAAATTTGCTCTCATTGTGTCTATGTTCTGAATAATCAATTACAAACACACCCATCCATCACAATAGCACAAAACAATGCATACTTTTTTAACAAGTCATATTACATTCATAAAATATCATGATGATTCAGAGTAATGCTAGTGAAATGACAACAATAAATAGTATATTTACTTTTTATTATTTAAATTCACAAAATGTGAATTAAGTTATAATCAAACATTACATTTTTTTTTAAAAATCGTAACTTCAAATAAAACAACATCTACATGATAAGTTGCTTTTGGTTTCTATGAACACAAAGTGCTACTCAAAAGAAATATAAACCCACACACATCAAAGTTCAAATGTACTAAAAGACGTTTTGTTTCCTTAAATACTTTTTGTTTATGGCAAAGATCATCACACAAAGAAAAAAAAATCAATTTTCAAATTCCAGGTTAAGAGAAATTAAAATGTATTTAAGCATAATGAACAATTATACACTGATGCCTAGATACCCCTCCCTTAACTTTAATATTTCAGGTAATTAGTAGAACTTTACTTATAAACAAGGCTTATCACAAATGCTGGATTTGAAACCCAAACAACTCTACCTTAAAGCTTTCAAACGAAGGTATTACTGTTTTTAACTATAACATCCTAAGGTATATAAGCAAAAAAAAAATTAATTAAAATATCAATATTCGTTAAGAGATAACTACATTCCAACTTATAAAGTAACTAGAAATTCTTAACAGAAACATGGTTATATACTTTCATTTGATTAACACTCTACTAAGATTCTGCGTTGAAACATATATGTTGAGAATGAGTAAGATGAAGTACAATGGATGCATCTACAAATGTGACTACATGAGAATAGAAAATGCAAACAGTCTACAAGTTCTTTTATTACATTCTAATGTTTAGACTTGATGATAGTCCTAGGAGCAGCATAAGAATCAACATAGAAATAAAATAATGTAGTTTATGATTTGCTTTTTAAAAATATTTTTTAGTTACTTACAAAATATATTTCATCAAGACTTTTCCAATATAGATCCAAAATATTTCTGTTAAATATTTCTTCAGAAAATAAATTAGCCATAACTAAGTGTTGTGAAGATTAATCCTAAAAAGAAATTTTTTTTTTTTGAGCCCACTCAAATGTAAATAACATTAAAATTGCTTCACTTAAAATGTAAACCTGAGTATTACATTTCTTTGTTATAATTCT
The DNA here is from genome assembly GCA_030265305.1 of Biomphalaria pfeifferi. NCBI lineage: Eukaryota > Metazoa > Mollusca > Gastropoda > Planorbidae > Biomphalaria > Biomphalaria pfeifferi. The sequence goes on from JASAOG010000252.1 coordinate 92,787, forward strand.
ATTTTCATTTCTTAATTGACTTTACAGTATTTCAAACTAATTTGAAAATAAAATCAAGAAGCTCTCTGTTGATTGCTTCTGAGATTTAAATGAACTTGTATGAGTTCCACTGATGCCTCAGCCTTTACAGCTAAATGTGGTAATAGTCCATGTGCCTTTGTGGGTGATATTCAAACTGGTTCATATCTTTTGGTCTGGGTGGAGGTGAAGGAAGATAGTGAGGTGGCGTCTCCATGATTCTGATATCATTGTGGTAGAAGTGTCCATACTGGTCCTGTGCTGTGACTGGCTGAGGCTTTACTAGTCATGACTTGCGCCCTTGTAATGCAGCCAGACTGCTGGCAGAGATTGTACCATAGCTCTGTGAGTAGCTGCCAAACTGAGACTTTGGAGCACCTGTGCTTGGGTTGTTGACAGCATTGCTGAACTGTTTGCGGCCAAAAACAGGCTTAGCTCTAGCATTTGTAGCTGATATTGGTCTTTGGCCAGGTACCTTAAATAAAATTGTCATTCAGGATAAAATGTCAAATAGATTATTTGTTATAATTATTTATTTAGCTTTGTGAAAACTAATATAAATTCCTGGTACATTAAAAAGTATACAATTAAATTTATATACAAAAAAGGTAAATTTTAAGTTTTCTTGAGAGTAAAAAAGCTGTGGTTTTACAGTGGAGCTTAATGAGAAGCTATTTTAATTTTGCCAGCACAATAATCAACCACTAGAACTAAGTAAACTCATATACACTCTAAATAACACACTATACCTCTGTTTATTTTGAGAACCTCACTTCTGAAGTCAAATGCTTAGTTTTTCATGTCATTTAATAAAAAAAACACTACATTCTTCAATACACTCAAAATATATTTTCTCTCTCTTTTAAATTTGAAGAAGTCGAAACTATTCATCAAAGTCTGAAAAAAAAAAGTTTACCATTCTTGAACTAGCCACAACAAGTCCTCCCCCACCACCCCTCTCTTCTCTTGTAATCATCTGAGGACGCTGAACACCTGATCCCTGACGAGCATTGCCTCTCACAGCTGCAGGTGCTGATGTGTGCCTGCCCTTTTGAGACATCTGTTGAGAGTAGCCTTCCTGCAACGTCAGAGAGAGTATATTATTGTCTTGGTATAAAAAAAAATGTTTTCAAACTATTAAAATAGTTGGCAGTAAGCAAGAAATTTTCTTCCATGTGAACCTTAACCTTTACCCCATTGGTTGCTTGAGAAGGTTGCATATTTTCATAACTTTTCTGTTTCCCAAATGTTTTTTGTCTGTGATGTACTGCTGACTGATGATCTGTGGTAGTAGTCCTGCCAAATGCTACAATGAAAAAAAAACAAAACAACTTTCCTAACAGACATGATGCAAATATTGTTTAATATTTTAAAGCTTACACATTGTGAAAATAGAATGTAAAATAATTACAATAAAGAGTTTCAAAGGTTGTCAAAGCCAGGAGTGTCAATGGGGATTAGTTACTTTTGTTTATAAAATACTCTTACACTGCATGCATGCTTCTGACAACCAAGTCCAGCACCTGGTCTGCTTAGATGTTAAGCCTAGCAAAATTACTTCTACATACTTAAGACTAGAAGATATTTTTTTATTAGGTCAGATCATTTAGATCTACATGTTCTTAGCACAATTAGATTGTTGTCATTATCATAATTTTGTACTACTATAAAACAAGGGTGACATAAAGAAAAAATGATCCGATAAAATGTTTGTATTTATAAAAATGTTTATATTGCTTAATATAGGCCTACTCAGTGATATGTGCCTGAAAAAATATTTAACGAAATCTTATGAAATGACCACTTTTCTAAAAATTTTATAACTAAAAAAAAAAAAATTTTGTATAAAATACATGTCTGTCTAGATATATTTAAAATAAACTTATGTTTTTTTGTTTCTGTATAGTTGTGATATTACAAAGTTTCTGACCCCATTTAACAATAAAAACAAACAAACCCTTAAGTGGTGGATTGTTGTCATGAATATTTTAATCTGAAAATGCATTTTTCTGGACAATAACGTACAAATACTAAATCATCCATTGAAGATATGAAAGTATAATTAGCAAAGTAATGCAACCAAGGTAGGAAAAAAGTATCAATGATAAGGAAACAAGGCAGGGGAGATAATGCTTATAAAAACATATGAAAGCAAAAATGTCCCATTCTCCTGATGTTTTTTCAAGTATAATTTTATTTTACCTGAAAATGATGACTGATGACTTGCTGGCTGCTCAACATATCTGTGAACTGTTTGAGGTGAAGGTCGCTTAGGAGAAGAATGCACATTTTCTTTTGCTGGGCGGTCAGCTCCTTGCTCATCTTGAGTATACCCATCTTCTACATGATCCTGCTGATCTTGTGCAGCCTGCAGTTGACTCTCCGCTCGCCTCCGTCTCCTTCGTTCTGTTTTTTTCTGAATGATCATCTAGAGAGCAAGCAATGCAAAGTAGAAACATACAGAGACAAAAAAAGAAGACATAATACAGATGCATAAAAAATGTTGTAACTGAACTGGCAACACAGGTCGGGGTAGCCGTATTTGTGACTAGTTGACACATGTGACAAAGATCAGTTTACTTAGACCAGCCAAGTGTGACAAGGAATGGCTATTCAAGAACTAAGAGTGAACACTAGGCTTACAAATCTTTCATTCTATGGTCATGTGATTGTGTAGAAACAAATGATGACAAGTCCATGGCATTTCTGTAATTTATGAGAAGACCTTCGAGGAACCTATGTAAAGATTGAAAGTGGCAGGGTGAAGCTGGTCTGGTACATGAGAGTCCACTATGAGTTCAGTACAGAAATATGGTTCAGTACAATAAAGCGATTATACAGTTAGACATGTTTTGTTGCAAATTGTACAGTATTTGACTATTATTATTAAACTCAATATAGTATCACGCTTATAGGAACTTAATCAAGTTCTTGAGCTATTTGTGTCATGTCATGTGAGCCAGGTAAAGAGTTAAAACATATTATAAAAGTGTTTAAATACATCAGAAAGTTACAGTTTCCTATAAGAGAATGAACCCTAATAAGAATACAGGATATTCTGTTTTCAAATCGTTGGGTAAACTAAAAAAAATGTTCTCAAATCTTAAGCACAAAATCTGAGTCTCAAGAGCAATATTTAATAAGAAAAACATACAAAATACTTTTGAAAAAAAAAACAAAGCTTATAGGAAGTGTAGTTGTATCAGTTAGTTTGGATCAGTCATGTAATTAAGTTTGAAATAGATCTGGACCAACGACAATAAATCTGGTTTTTGTTTAGCACTATTTCATGCTTTTAGCTTACTTAATATCTATGATCCTTTAACTTATCTGGACCAAATGGGTCCAAATGTTAAAAAAAAACAACAAGTGGAATGACCCGACTTCAAACTCATGACATTCTAACCTAGTGAGGTGTGTACGAAAATAGAAGATTGTATAGTTATCTATTGTTTGTTTCAACCTTACTTAAAGGGTTAACCTGTAAAGGGGACTAATTTAGCTTATACCACCACCTCAGTGAAGTACAATATCTTTCGATTATTTAAAATACAAACAAAATAATTAATTACCAATAGTTAAATAACTAATTGGTAAATTTTTGTAACTGATCCTTGTGTTGTTAGGTAAAAGAAATAGAGATTGGGTGTTATAGAAATAACAAGTACAAAAGTTTTACCAGACAGAGTGAGTTGATATAAGCTTTGTAAAAAGCAAGGTTTTAAAGATTCTAACATATTCAATTTTTATGTTTTAAAAATGTAAGTAGTTTGTCATAATCATGATTGTAAAGATGATGTCAATACCTCATAAAGTTTACTTCTGTACTCATCAACAGTCAACTGTACATCATCACTCAAAGGTGGTACTACATCAAAGTTGAGACTCATCTCACTGCTTGGGTTGTGAAATCTAAGTTAGGTATAGTATTAAAAATAAGTTAGGAAACTTTCTAAAAAATATTTTTTTCTATCTGGTTACTGTAAACATGAAAGAGAGATATTAAATCCAAGGAGTGTATTATAAGCAAAATTGAATCAGCTATAAGTTTGTAATGATATTTTAAAATTCATAAGTTCAAAATAAATGTAGATGGGTTATTTAAGGTCGGTTTTAGATATTTATGACTATTGGAAATAAAAAATTTCCAGCTAATAGTTCTTGATAAACAAATAAGCTTCAACACACTATAAAAATTTCCAAGTAAGACTTAATTTGGAACATTTCTATACTGGTACTGCAATATACCAATTTTTCTTAATTAAAGGCTAAAAAAAGAAAAAAAATCATTCAAAAGTAAAATTCTGAAGTAAAATTTATTTGACAAAACAAAACAATATCTATTATGTATGCCATTTAGAATTTACCATGATACATATTCAAAGGTTTATGAGGGTAATTATGATCAATGCAATTATTAATGGCAAAAATAGATAGATGGCTATTAGAGCTGATCAAACTCAATAATCCCATCCAATTATCAATATAATCCTACAATCCAACAGAACCCAAACCCAACACTATTGCTTGATAGACTAGAATTCTGCCATTTAGGCAGTCATATACCATAACACACAAAATTAGTATTTAATTGTATGTATATATATATATATATGTTACTCTATTATCCATTTATGTACCCACAATACTTTCTGTCAGTTCAATATCAGTCTACTTCACTAATTATATAATGTAGGCTACTATTATTTAAAACTTTTACCTTTGTACAAATGGATGCCTTAAAGCTTCATCAGCAGTTATTCTTTTGTCAGGGTTGAAATGCAGCAGCTTTTTCATTAAATCCAAGCCATCTGGAGGAGCATCAGGAATCAATTCTTCAAATGACCGCTTGTTCCTTTTTTTTTTTGGGTGTGTTTGTAAATAGATAAAGATTTAATTATAAATCTAATAACAATCAATGTTCCTATGTCTATAGTCCTAAGATATTAATAATGAACTTTTAGAATAAAAATCAAAGTCAATTTTAACCTTCCAACAGTGGCAGAGGCTTTATCTAGAACAGATGCTCCATAACTAGTTTTCAGGCTGTCAATGTCTGAAATGATAGATATAAAAAAAAGTGCTTAGGTAAAATAATCTATATATATATAATTCTTTTCATGGCTCAAGAGTTTGGACTTAAAGTAAAGAAAAGTTCACTCTTTTATTTCTGCAAGTCAAACTAGAGTTACCCTACGAAAAAAAAGAGGGAGGGGGGGGGGGGAGAACAAGTAGTATTCACATGTCACAAAATAGCAGGGCCGAACTTAACCGTTGTGACCAAGAAGTCATGGAAAGATCACTCTTTTTTATTTCTACCCCACGTAGTTTTAGCGGCGGAAAAAAAAGAGGGGGGGGGGGGAAAAGAACAAGTAATCTACTCTGTATTCACCCATCACTAAATGCAGGGTCGGACTCAACTATTGTGGGGCCCTATGTGAAACAGATTTGGGTAAGGATATGGATAATAAGTGAAATTTAAGAGTTTGTATTAAAAAAAAAATTCGTCTTTGCATTTTATTCATTTTTTACTATGCACAGAGCTACTTTACAAGCCTTGTGTGTAGCGAAGTCATACAGTATATCGTAAAAATTTTAATTCCTACATAGATCACGCTCAATAGCAAGAATTACCAACTTCAAGTAATTCTTCATTAGTTTGAGGCGCGAGAAGATTCTTTCACCAGATTACACAATTATGGGTAATGCATAATGCCCTTTTTATTTATTGCCCGTAGGATTGACATTTTCCATATTGAATGACACCCTAAAATGACAATTTTTGTATATATGAGTTTTCAAAAGATTCTTTTTCGTATATTTTGCAATTTCAGGAGATTTCCATGAGCTCTTGGTAAATCAGGCGGCTGCAGGGAAATCTGTTATAAGTTATAAAATGGTTTAATTTAATAATTTACACCTAGAATTAGCGTGGGTCCTATGAAAGTGTGGGGCCCACTGCAGTCGCATAGGTTGTATTGGTCTAAGGCTGGCCCTGCAAAATAATGGCATATGCTTTGCTGTGGGTAGACTAGTTTATTAATATTATTTATTATATTTTTGAGACTGCTTTCAATCAATTTAACATTTTTTAAATTAAACAATATTTTGACAATGCTATGTTGAATTTTAAGAAAGATTTTGAGCTAAAGACTATAATGACTGTTGAAATATTAAGAAGGACTTTGAACTAAATGAGACAATGAATGTTGAAAAGAAAGACTTTGAACTAAGTGTGTCAATAAATGCTGAAAAATTAAGAAAGACTTTAAACTTAATGCTATATAATGTATTTAAATGTTGTGGGGAGATTACTGTTATGATAATACTATTGACTTATTTTTATGCTGATAAGCTGATCATTTGCAGTTTGATGCTACTGTTTTTTTTTCTTTTTCTTTTTGAAGTTTTGATGCACATTTTTTTTTTCAGTGTTACAACAAAACACCAGATTGTCACCAAAAATGTATTCTTAGTTCTAGAAAAATATTTTAAATAATGATTAATAATTAGAAAATCAATATATATACATACCTGCTCGAGATGGTGTAGGAATAGAGTTCATTATTCTTTCAATTTGGTTGATTGTTGATGAGCCCGGGAAGAGTGGTTTCCCAAGCAACATTTCCCCAAGTATACAGCCCAGACTCCACATATCTACACCCTTGGTGTACCTGGAATGTAATACAAACAATTATTAAAGACTGGTTTCCCAATTATAGAGACCAGACCTCACTTATCACAACAAAAAATGTAAATGAACAATTATCAAATACAGGTAGAGGTTTCTCTACTATACAACAGAAGTCTCCATATATCAACACATAAAATCATGGTCAGAAAATGTAAAACTAAGTTCTGTCCCCTTTTAAGACTTAGAGGTCAGTTAAGAATTCAGAAATAGAGGCTATCTTGTATGTGGTAAACCCAATAGAGTGTCAAAAGATCAGAACTTTCATCCACCCAATTTAATATTATATTTTGAGTTTAGGCACATCTGCACAATTTAGGCCATTATATTTTGCCTACCTTCAGTGCAAATGGTAAAAATCCCTATTGCAGATCAAAATTCAAAGCTCCAACTCAGCATTAAAAAAAAATGGCTATATATCTAAAGCGAAACTATAATAAAGCATTTAATATACCTGTGTGAGGCCAACAGTATTTCAGGTGCTCTGTACCATCTGGTGGCAACATACTCTGTTAGGTTTGGGTCACCAGTCTCATCTATTGATATTTGGGTCAGTGATCGGGCCAGTCCAAAGTCACATAATTTAACTATGCATTCACTGTCAAGTAAAATATTGGATGGCTGAAAATAAGAACCAAATGTGATATCAAAATTAGTTAAAATATGTTTTCTAAGTAAAAATAAAAAAATTAATGTGAATTAAAAAGGGAAACTTAATATGCTCGAACTGTTAAATACTAATGATTAAACAAAATATTTGTGTTCATTTATTTCTTTTTATTATAATATTCAATAGGAAACAAGGAAGAAATACAGGTACAGACTTTAAAAATGTAAATCAACTTTTAATACAATATGGGTCACGGCCTTGTCTGTCAATAATCAATGTTATCCCCTTGAAGACCTAATACCAACTAAATATAACAACATGTAAACAAACTAAACCCCACTATCCATGATGTCACTAAATGTCATATTGAAAGTTCAACTATAATGCATCGCTACCCTAAGTGCCTAACAATACCTAAAGGCTATGATTGATATCCTAGGAAATATAATTAGGGATCATAATTTACAAATAGACTAACTTGCCAGTTCTAGGGTCACAAATGAACCTAACTGATCTTAAGACCTAATATTTGCATTAGGTCACACCTTCATATTGAATTAAACATAAATTTTCATTTCATATTTTGTGGGACTTTGTACTTATCTTTTAAAAAATAAAATGAAAAAAAAAAGTACCTTTAGGTCTCTGTGAATGACATTTCCGCTATGTAAATATTTGATGGACTTGAACAGCTGGTACATGACATAACGTTTGTGTACATCTTTCAGAATATTTCCTCTCTTGATAACATTGTGAAGGTCAGTCTCTGTTGAATACAAATATTAATTATACTATTTAAAAAAGTGTAGTTGATATTGAAGGTAAACAGAAATTTAGATCCTAACAATCTCTCTGTAAACACTTAGCCAAAGTTTTTAAATCTTTAGCAACATGTTAAATTACAATATCCTCAGTGAAAAAAAAAAACTTACCCATGAACTCAAATACTAAGTAAATGTCCTTGTCATTTTCAGCTTTTATTACATTATGAAGTTTTATAACATTAGGATGATCACCAAATTCTTGCAAGAACATTATCTCCCTAAATGTTCGCTGATAAAAATAGAAACAATCATGTATAATTCACATTTTTTTTTCTCTCTTTAAATAAGCTATGATGATTTCTGTAGCTTAAAACTATAAATCCACATTTAGTGAGTTTATTTGTAAAGTTAATTTTTAAAAATGTCAAGATCAAAATATTATTCTAATTAACAGATACAACTCAATACAATCATTATATGTTTCTCATGATATTAAAGAAAAAATCACTTTTACTTTAATTGAAGCTATATATAACAAATAAAAATAGAAAACACCAAACTGTGGGATGTATGTGAACAGAAAAATATGGAGATGCATATCTAAGAAAGGAAGTGGAGATGGATTGGTCATACCCTTAAAAAAGATACTAATAACAGAGCTGAACAAGCCTTAGAGTGGAACCCCCAGGGCACAAGACATAGAGAAAGACCATAAAGAAAATGGCGACAGTGTATTTGTGAAGCCGAGAAAACAGTAAAGAGCTGGGAAGCCATTAAAAAACTAGCAAAAGACAGTTGAGTGCGGCATGTTTTACTAAGGCCATATGTTCCATGAGGAAAGCAAAGGAAAGCTGATGATGATATATAAAAGATAGGAGCGTTACCTGTGCATCTGTTTTATTCCTAAATGCATCAAAAATCTTTTTTACTGCCACCACCTCTCCTGTTCTGCGATCAATAGCTTTCCAAACAATTCCATAAGCCTGAAATAAATTTATTTTAAAAAAATGCATTAGACTGATAAAATTAATATTCGTCAATAAATCTTGGTATATTGGATGGAAAAAAAGTGATTGATAGTTATATTGAAAAAAAAAACACTCTTGTACTTATAACAAAAACATTTAGATCTTAAATGTTTAAGCCTGTAAGAACACAAAGGAACAAATATTTATTTCTTCTTCTTATATAATACAGACGTTACTTCAAAAAAGAAGATGATTACGTCCTACGCGTCATGCATTTAGTCATGCATATTAACCAATGACTTAAATTCTGCCAAGTCACTGGTTTTTCTGGCTAGCTCAGGCAACCCATTCCATGCTCTAATAGCACTAGGGAAGAAGGAGTATTTGTACAAATTTGTCCTAGCATATGGGACGAGGAATGTGCCTTTATTTTTGTGTCTTTCAGAGTATTTTATTAAATTTTGTTTTTGTATTTGAAGATTATGGTTCAGTGTTTTATGTATAATTGCTACTTTACTTTTGAGTCTTCTGTCCTGAAGGCTTTCTAAATTTAGTGATTTTACTAATGGTGTTACCCTAGTCAAATGTGAATATTCGTCCGTTATGAATCTCACTGCTCTATTTTGTGTTTGTTCCAGTTTCTTAATGTTTTCTTGAGTTTCCCTACCCTATTTAAAGTGGAATAATTTCAAAATTCAAAACAAAAGAGGGATAAGATTAAAAACAGAAATATTTGTAGGGACCTGGGTTTCTAAAAGCTAAAATCTATTAGTCTAATAGACAAAACTAGAATTAGCTATAGTCTAGTAGAATACAACTTGTTAAAAAATGTTACTAAAGACATCATAGATCTATACATTTTAGTTATTTATTATATGCATAACAATATGGTAAGACATAGTGATATCTAATTTAATCCAGTCCATTCTAATTTTATAGAGAAGCTATTCTGCCTTATGCCAATTCAATATGACTATCTATTCATAAATAAAGTAGAAATATAGACACTTTTTTTTAAAGTAAAGTAGAATAGATTAAGTCTAGACTGGCAAGTAGTCCAATATTATCTTATCTTATATAATACAGACAATATTTCAAAAAAGAAGATGATTACGTCCTATGCGTAATGCATGTTTACCAATGACTTAAATTCTGCCAAGTCACTGGTTTACCTGGATGGCTCAGGCAACCCATTCCATGCTCTAATAGCACTAGGGAAGAAGGAGCATTTGTACAAACTTGTCCTAGCATATGGAAGAGGAATGTGCCGTTATGTTTATGTTTTTCTGAGTATTTTATTAGATTCTGTTTTTGTATTTGAAGATTATGGTTCAGTGTTATGTGTATAATTGCTACTTTTGAGTCTTCTCTCCTAGTTGGGGAAAGTAAAGGCGGTTGGTCGATGTGCTGGCCACATAACACTCTGCTCGTTAACCGTTGGCCAAAGAAACAGATGACCGTAACATCATCTGCCCCATAGATCGCAAGGTCTCAAAGGGGAAACTTTACTTTTTTAATGAATATCACGGCTCTATTTTTTGTCTGTTCCAGTTTCTTAATGTTATTCACCACACTATAGAGAGTATATATGATCTGTGTTACTAATAAATAAAAATAGTAGCATAATATAACTATCAGTAGTCTAGAGAATAGAGTAATAAAAAAAAGTAGTAGCTTTTAGATCTAGTACTAATAATATAAAAATTAATAATAATAATTAATCTAGAATCTAAATCGAATCTAGATGTCTTAACTTAAATTACTAGATCTAGTACTAGATCATAGATCTACTAGCTACTAGTAGATGATAGATCTACTAGCTGATTCTACTCATATGGAATTCAATATTATATTACTTGATTTAGATTTTAGATTTACTGGTCACTGCAACTGCAACTAAATCACAGTATCAGTATCAGATCTAATTTCTAATCTAAGAATACTAAAATAGACTTGACCCGTATATAAATATTAATATTAGAATATATAGAGATTATTACATCTATATTTAATATAATAATAATTATTATATAGATCTATATAAATATAAGTTATAATAATATGTCAAGTATATAAACTATATTCTATTGAAACTAATTTAGTAATTACTCAGTCAGACACTCACTGTGACAGTGCACAGGTGACGGTGCTATACTCGACTCTCGAGTCTGTTAATTTAACTAAATCTAGAGTTTAAAATGATATATTATCATGATTTGGTGCTATGATGGCATCTCTTACCCCTTTTCCTAACCGCTTTTTAATTTCATACTTTTTTGTAATGTGAGGTTCTATTTCAGTACTCATGACGGTGAATTAAAAAAAAAAGCTTCTCTAGAAACCTAAATACCATCATGGACGACGGAAGAACGATTTACTCAGATACAAAATAGTAATGTTTATACGTAGATTTTGTTAGATGTAACATAGAACGTATGTCAAATTTCGTTTTCTAATAAACTAAGATAATACACACAAGGTTTATCGATAGTAGTTTAGAGAATTAAACACCCGAGTAAACTAAAATAAATGTGCACACGTTTTTAGTATTTATTGAAATACGCGCAATAATATACATATTGAACATTTTTGTGTATGCGTCACGAAATGCTGTGTAAACTACAACGTATCCATAGGTGATGAACCGGATATTATATAGAAAAGAAAGTAGATTTCTCTGATTAAAAAAATCAAATAGAAACATCACTGCAAAAGCATGTAGAAGTCTATGCAGTCTAGAGTCTAGTACTGTCTAGATCCATAACACTATATTATTATTTAATATAGATCTAGATTCCTGAATCTATCTAGATCTAGGTATTCTTAGCCTAGATCAAGTGAGTATCTTTTAATTATATAGATTATTATAGATCTAGAATTCTAGATACTGAGTAGATAATGATAATTATAATAGATAAATAATTATAGATAGACTATACTCTATAGACAGTATAGACTATGACTATATATCTAGATCTAGATTTAATAATATGATTTATAAATAATACTGTAATTATCACTTTAATAAATTAATTAATAATTAGTTTAAAACTTTAAATAAGTAAATGTATATGTATAAAATAAAACTAGAATTTTACTAGAAAAGTTAAAGTAGAATAAATAACTAGGACTAGAGACCTAGAGTAGAGTAGTCAAAGTCTGGGCTAAGGGGGCGCGGTGGCTGAGCGGTAAAGTAAAGCATTTGGCTTCTGAACCGAGGGTCCCGGGTTCGAATCCTGATGAAGACTGGGATTTTTATTTCGGGATCCTTGGGCGCCTCTGAGTCCACCCATCTCTAATGGGTACCTGACATTAGTTGGGGAAAAGTAAAGGCGGTTGGTTGTTGTGCTGGCCACATGACACCCTCGTTAACTGTAGGCCACAGAATCTGCCCTATAGAGCACAAGGTTTGAAAGGGGATCAATACTTTACTTACCTACTCTAGATCTAGATTAAGTAGATGATAGATAAGATCTACTGTACACTACTACTACTTCAGTACTTGTACTAAGTTGTACTACTTAGTCGACGTAGTACTAGATGTGATAGATCTTCTTTTAACTAGACTTTACAATTTAGATCTATTACTAGATGTTGTATGATAACGATAGATCTAGAAACTCTACTAGTTACTAGAATGACTAGCTAACTAGAGTCTAGACTAGAGAGTCTGTCTATATATTGAATGAAACCCTATAACTTATAAAATACTATAACTATAATATTAATTAGTTAATTTGTATAAGTTATAAGTATAATACCATTTATAATACTATATATATTAGATTTAACAGTCTATATTAGTAAAGTAATTAGTGTAGCTCTAGCATCTGTAGAAGACTAGTAAAAAAAAAGTAGTATATTATAGATCTTGGGCTAGATTGCCACTAGATCTAGTAAATTTATTATTATACCTCTTACTGAACTCTTACTCTACTAATTTCTTATTTCTAAAAATTCTAAAGTTGTCTTTTCTTTTTTTGTTTTTTCTTAATCTGGCTAAGAATAACTCTCTTTCTCTCCCTTCCCCTCACTCTATCTGTATATATATATAAGGCTTTTCTTCAAGTCCAAAGATTAATTAGGAGTTTCAGTATTTCTTAAGGCTACATAGTCCCAAAGCCAACTGTGACCTACATTCTACATATTTTGCCTCATCCAGTGCAGACATAACCATTGATTTAGGCTCTCTTTTTACCATCCACACCTGTCTTCAGCATCTAGATTGCATCATTTTCAGAAACTTGTTGGTGATATCCTGGTCTGCCTCAGACAAGCAGGTTTCTTAATACTTGTCTTCATTAACTAGGGCTTGTCGAAGACATGCTTTAAGTGTCTTGTAGCCCCAGCCTATATTTAGCTTTCTAACAATTTTGGCTTCATTGTACACAGCTTCCTTCTCAGCTGTCATACCTAGGTGAAGTAAAGTCTCTCTCTAAACAGTCCATCTGTGTCATATGCTGAATATTGCTATGATGTGCACCACAACCATCACTGCAGAGGCAGAGTTATTAAACTATTTTAATATAGGCTACTATTAGGTAGTTTGATATCAGCCAGCGTGATAGATGAAAATGGATATTTAGTTCTCCAGATAGATAGCCTGCTCCACTAGATCTTCATGTTACTTAACTCTTTCTCTCCTTACCTAATATAACATTTCGTGTAACAAACAAAAAGGTAATTGAAGTTTTATCTTATCAGGGAAACGAAAATGAGCAAAATGGATAATTCTATCGAAACATGGAACATAATTACAGATAGAAAGAGTTAATTGTTTCCCTATCTCTGCCTGTATGGTGTCAATTTGTTTGCTTTGTTCTTGCGTCAAGATCTAGACTATGTATTTTAGAGTAAAATGCTTATTAGATGGTATTATTTTTCTTATGTCCTTATTCTTGAAGCAAATACCATCATTCTGAGTTTAAATTTTATTTAGTAATGTATATTGTGGACACGCCATGTAGTCCATATTATCAATCTGTAGTTAGAAACTATTAAATTTATATGTATAGAGAGCCATATCAATTTTTATGTTGATCTAACTCTTATTCATTTTTGTTAGCAGATCAACATTTTGTATTTTTTAATCAAACACAGTGTTTGGTAAAATGCAGACATCTCAGCAGCAGCATATTCCAGCATCTGTCTATTCAGAGTTTAGAACAGATGGGCTCTCTAAACTGGACACTGATAATAATGATGAGATAAAAAGCAATGGGCGAATAGTAAGTTTGTCTTATACTCTTTGAAGATTCCTTCAGAATAGAAAATTATATCGTCTTTAGGGATGGTGGCAAACAAGGTTTGAGATTTGACAACATATTACATGGCAATCAAGCAAATACATAGATAAAAAAATAAACAAGTATAATTGTGTATGCAATAATATTCTTATTTTTCCTTGCATTGCTAACCTAAATATTTAGTCATATTACTTGATAACATATTGACACTTTCATGGTGATTTAATTAGAGACTTGTTAATACAAACAAACAAAAAATTAAATGTGGATTCTAAGTATTTGTGCTTGGAGAGAGACATTCTTATTTACAAACACACATTTAAAAAATAGCTTGAGAAAATATTACCTCCCTTCCCCCCAAAGACAATCAAGCGTTTCCAACAAATATAGCATGCTTTAAGCAGAGTTAAAATAGTGTGTACAAAGAAATTGCAAAACTGTCCTCTAAAATAATTGAATAGGCTTCCATCATAATATTATTACTAAAGGCCCATACTTTACTTGCTCTAATACTAATCTAGGTCCTTGTGTGAGGCTGAACAGTGACATATTCTATACCATGTTTCCAACTGTCACAACAAATATTCCTATTACAAAATATATTACTTGAAATTCCTAGCTTTCAACAAGGGAAAGTATTACAGTTTTAGAGAGGGTTGACCTATTACATCTATTGAAACACCAGCAAAACTTATTATACTTAAGAGGAGGTTGGCTGCTTGGGAATGAGCCTTTTGGCGTGCTTTGTCATTATTCAAGGGAATTAATTTTATTTAATGTGCACTAAAGATGTGATGAAAGTTGATTTTTTTCAATAAAAGTTGTGACTGGGTCCATGACATCATTTAGCTTTATTCGCCATTACCAAAGTTTCTTTTATGTAGGTCTACCACCAAACAGTATAAAACATGAAAAAAAAAAAGAATATCAAGAAAATTGTATCGCATACAAATGCATCATTTCAAGAATAGAAAACATTTTAAATGCATCTTGAAATGTCATTACCAATTTATTTAAAAAGATGAGGTAAACGGCTGTAAAATGCTAGTGGAGCTGGTCCTCTAGTTTTATATTTAGGCCTATATACGAGTTGCTCTTATTGGGTTTTAACTGTGCATCTGCACATGGTATTCTATGCCAATGGAAAAGTGGTTACCAAGTTCAGAAGTAACCAAATCTTGCTCTTCTCAAGACTAACATGAAGCCTAGAGATACTCTAAGAAATACATGTTTATGTATAAGTTAGTGTGTGGGTTTCTTAATCCTTTTACATTAAAACTATTTCTGACTGGAGTGTATAGCTAACCCTACTTGGCTACCTATCAAGTGGGCTCAAGTTCAAAACCTGACTCGAGCTCATTTGTGGGTTGCTGAATGCCTAAAGGTAGCATGAAAACCTCCCAGATACTCCCTCTCCCCACATGTCCGAAAAAGCAATTGGACTATTAAGCACTGAGCATGCCATAGCATGAACGATGCGCTATACTATAGCAATTTAGAAAAAGAAGTTAAAAAGTTATTCAATTATTCTTTTTTAGGACTGGAATCAATTTAGAAGTGCCTGTGCTTTAATACCGGTACCAGTAAAAAATGAACATGAAATATTTTTGCAACACAAGGTGGAAAATGAGTTCACAGTGTTTAGGAAAATAGCATACAAAGTTACTGGTCGCCATTATGATATACCACAGGGACATTGTGCCATTATTGCATATTCTAAGTCACCAGACCCATCAGAGCCTGCTGTAGCCATTGGAGCTATCTCATACTGGATTGCAACAAAGGAAACGAGTAGGTCTAATCACCATTCTGATCATTTTATGAATGATTGTTTTCACAAGGTATGTTTATTTCCCTAATTTTTTCAGCTTTTTTTTTCTTTCATTGCCAAATTAGTTTCTTTTGGTTTGCATTGATATCCCCCCCCCCTTTACTTTCTACAGAACACTGTCATTTTTTTTATTAATAAAATTATTATTTTTATTTTCTCTATTGATGTCTAGACTGCTCATTATTACTCTGGTTAAGTTTTTAATTCTTTTGTAGTTATGCTTGGAGATGATAGTTAGCCCACAAAATAATTAGAACATTTTATTTATTGAAAGCCTCAATTTGTTGCATCTCATCAATAGGATAATTTATAAATAGCTTCTTATGGAGCTTTCTCTACAAGAAAGATAGAGACTGAGAATTGGATTATATGACTATTTTTTTTATCAATTTAATGCATTAGGAGATACAACTAGTAAAAATATTTAATATGTTTGTTGCAAAAGTTCCTTTAGAAATGAAGATTATTATATGTCATGGTACAAATCTACTGTAAAATAGCGGTATGGTATGGAAGATGGATGGGTTTGATCTCACATACCACACAACCAGCAGCCTCTTATATGAATGACACCATTATCTTCAAATACAAAATCTAATAAAATACTCAGAAAGACACAAAGATAAAGGCATATTCATCGTTCCATATGATATGCTAGGACAAATTTGTACAAATGCTCTTTCTTCCCTAGTGCTATTAGGGCATGGAATGGGTTGCCTGAGCCAGCCAGGAAAACCACTGGCTTGGCAGAATTTAAGTCATTGGTTAACATGTAGGACATAATCATCTTCATTCTACACACACTTATTTAACTCCCAACAAGCTCACACACACTTTTAAAATTTCTAAGTGGGAGGTTTGACCCATTGCAAGAAGTACAAAATGTCAAGTCTTAGTTATGGACATTGTTATGAAAAACTGGATTAAAAATTGGATATACTAAGTTCAGTAAGTCAGTCAGAAAGAACTTAAAATTTGTCTTAAATGTAGAATATTGGGGAAGGGGGGGGGAATATGATTATGTAACCCTGAGAATAGAATAACTAAAAAAATGCCTCAGCTTCATATAACACCTAATCTTTAATTATTGTATTTAATCCTTTTTCTTATATTGTGAAGACATCATGAGAGTTCTAACAGAAAATATATTGTATGGCCCGATAAAGCATGAAACTAATTCAATTCATTCAAACGCTGCTTATATGGTGTAACAAATATTTTGTTTTGTAACAAAGTACTAATAATCATTTATAGTTTCATACTGTTTTTTTTTTTCATGCAGATCTCCTTTTTATTTGTGGAAAAAATTCATCAAAGGAAGGGTGTAGGCAGACGTCTTGTGAATGAAGCCATACATGAAATGAAAAACAGTGGAATTAATCAGCCCATTCACTTAGAAGGAGCTAAGTCAGCTCTTAAGTTTTTCAAGAAAATTGGATTTGTCTCCTGCAGTAAATTAAGAAGAGATGTTGCCTATCACCACTCTATTTTTAACAATTGTGTTAATATGTGTTATGCACTGTAACAAAATTATAGGTTATTGTTTCCCCACATTGTCATGAGTAGAATAGTATCTGTTGATATGTTGACAAGTTCATACTTCCCCTTTTCATGTTGCTAAGGTTATTTATATTCCAATTGCCTCAGGACAGGAATTTTTTTTAATAATGGTTTTATACTATATTTTTAAATGTACAAAATTTTTATTTACTTTCACATTTATTGTCTTGACATAATCCTGTTTCTTTCATTAGTTGATAACCACTTTTTTTTTTATCTCAACTTCATTATGTTGAAAGCTCATGCTCATGCAATTGAATGTCACTAGCTTTTTTTTTTCTAATCTTTTATAATAGTTTTAAAATTTTCGTAGAAAATAATAAATAATGCTGATTTGGCCTCAGTATAGTATTACATAAATGTTACATATATTTTCATAGATTATAGAAGTATTTAAGATTGGAATTATAAAGGGAGTAATGATATGTTGTACATAATAAAGACAAAATTGTTATTTGAAAATGTTAGAAATTTATATATATTTATTTAGTTTTCATAATGACTAAGACAAATAGTTGTTAGCTATTCTGTGAATTTAGTTTAATTTGATGTGTTTATTTTTAATTTGTTAATTTACTTTAGGCAATAGAAGATAGTTAAACCTAGTAAATAACATTACAAATTAAAAAAAACAAATGTGTAGATTGTATTTTATGTTCAATGTGAAATAAGGTGTGAAATTAAAAAAAATATTGAAATAGAAAGATGGTCACCATGAATAAATGTTTGAGACTTTATTGGCTACATTAAATTACAGTTTTTCAATCTTATTTGAAATAATCAAGTGCAGTGTTGTGCAATTTAATTTTTTTTTTTTTTTTTGCTTTTATTTATTTTTTTCCCACACAATTAAAACAAAACTCATCAATTAAATATAACTGTTCATTTTAATTTACACTGAACTTTTATAGAGAAAAAATACACTTCATGAAGAAAACATGAAAAAAGAAATCATTCAGCTATAACATGCGCACAACTCACATCACAATTCAATGTACAATAACAAATAATTTCTGTGAAGTTCATGTGTATACATAGATTCAAACTATACACTATACTATATCTGTTTTGACTGCTGTTGCAACCACTCATTTTCTTGTTGGAGTTCCCTCTTGGCTCTACGAGCTTCAAGTATTTCAACCTAAGAATAAAAATAATGAAAACAAATTCATCTTATTAACACTGTGTAAGCAATTCTGAAAACTTAAAAAAGTGCAGTAAGTATTGTATTGCATTTTCATTGACATTATGACCACAATTATTATGTTAACAGATCACTTATTGACAAAATGGATTTCTATTGCAATATAAATATATATACATATTGATGCTTGAAAAACATTTTTGTTTGATTTATTGATGCCTTTTTTTTATAGGTAGATAAATAATATGATCACTTTTCTTTTTTTAAAAAAAGTTAACTACAAAATACATACATATCCATATATATATATATATATATATATTTATTTATTTTTTTCTCTACTATTGTGAGCAGAATTCTATGAGACATGTATTTTTAAATACATTTTTACACTTACTGCTCTAGGATCAGAAGCTGGAAAAATCTTGGCCTAGAAAAAAATATATAATTAATAAAGTATAATGGTAGAAAAAAGAGGAATGGCTTATCAAAATGAACTTTTTTTTTTAATATGCATGTTTTAATAAATTTTTTTAAATACCGTAGCCGGAGGTGCTTAAAGCAAGTATATTTGTATTAGCCCAGACTTTGTTCTCTACTATTGTATAGGCTTTAAACAGCTGGACAGCAACGCTATCCTTAGGACTTCAACCAGGGGCTACTTGATTTGTCAGATTTTCCATATGCAGTGCAGTTACTTTCATGTAATAATTTTAAAGCTTTCCCTTTTTATTCCTAAAAATCAAGTGCTGAGGTAAAATAATGTAGATTTGACACAAAGTTAAGTATTGACTAATATGAAAAAAAAATGAATGGACCTCATTCACTAATAGTAAACAGACAACATTTAGCCACGATTGGTGAATGAGGTCCATTGAAAAAGGGAATAGAAAATCATCTAGAATTTTGTAGTTGCATAAAATTTTGACAATTGCTTGATTTTTAACGTTTCTTAGATAATCCACATGTCAAATCACAGAGTAAAAACATCTAACATCTTTTTAATTCTATTTTTTCTCATAAGTGGAAATCAATTTCACATTTTAACATTTCCCTTGTATCAAAAATTGTTCCAAAGTACTGTCTAGTCAATATGTTTTAAAAGCTATTCCTTTGTTTTTCTTAATTAAATATTGAAACATCAAGTGTATGAAACATGTTTGTTTTTTTTATTTACTTTTGTTTTATTGTGCAAACAAATTTATTTTTCAAATGTAAGATTACTATTTTTAAAACTAAAAATAACAAGTGAGCCTATTGATAGATGATGCTAACTAATTAGGAATTTAAAGACTTGTAGCTAACAGTATATTATAGAGCAAATTATTTGTTTCTTTCCTTTGTCTGCCAACAAATTGTTAATTGAATAAAGCTAAATATAATAACTTAAGATAGCAAAATGTATTAGCTAAAAGTCTTTGAAACCCTTTGAAATCTAGAAGTTCACCGGAAAAGCACATGTCTGGAGAATCTCTTCATCAATAATGAAACAGACTACATACTGGTACTGCGAAAGTGTTCCTTTTCTTCTTGACAAGATATTAACAAAAGCTGTTACAACACATTCATTGAGTGACTTACCCTTTTCTCCATCATCCAGTTCTCATAGAAAGCTGGTTGGTTGAACATATAAAATAAGCCAACTGGAAAAGTTATATAAACAGCCATCTGAAAATAATGTCATTACATTAACAGGATATAAGTAATAAATGTTTTGGAGATGCAATATTACCTTCTCAGAAAAAAAAAAGTTATTGACAATAAACCCTTTTATTTACAGTACATCAGAATAGTCCTAAGAGATTTTTTGTACATTATAAGTAGGTTTAAAATATTTTCATAAATTGTGAAAAATGGGTCATGTTATTTCAGACATCTAACACATGTATTCATGTGAGAATCTAGTTGCTAAAGTTTATTAAAGATTGGTACAGTACATGCTTGAAGCATGAATACAATTGAAATTGCACACAGATGATATATGCATAGGAACTTAATGAAATATTTATAAATATGTGCTTTTAAATTTACATGGATGCAAGATAGTTTGTTTGTAAAATGTTTTACATGTTTTGGATGTTCCTTCACAGTTGAAGATAATTTACTTCCTAGTCCAAACCTCCCGCATGACGAAAGGGATGGGAGCGGGCAAGGGTTCAGGGTTTGAACCCGGGGCCATTGATAAATCTGAACGACATTTCAGCATGCAAACCGCACAACCAGACAGCCATCCTGTCTGTGAACAATGGACAGCAAGCAGGTAAAATTAAATTTAGGAAAATTGTTTGCTGATCAACTTACTTTTTAAATTTGAACCACAATCTGTCTAATTTTATTGGGCTGAAAACAATAGCTTCATACAGACAATAAAAAATAATAAACTATGATAATAAAAAAGATGACAGTGTTCTGTAATAAAGTATGGGGGGGGGGGGGATGTAATTGCAAACCAAAAGAAGCTAAAATTGGTAAAGAAAAAAACAAACTTTTTACAAATTGTATTTTTAAATTATGGTTAAGTGTTACTAGCATTATTGCTATAAAACTTTTCAAGAATGCATTAATACCATTGATCCTACCATTCAGACATGCCCAAACACTGATAAGACAGGATTTGTATTTGATACCAAAAGCAGGAGGGTTGTGTCTTGCAAGGGAAGAAAACATGTATAATATATAATGTTACGTCCAACACTAAAACCCAGGTTACTGTTCTAGCACGAATGAGTGCAGCAAAACAGTACATGCCCCCTCTATTAATATATCCCTACATAAGGATACCGTGACAAATTCTCCTGGAAAACTTTCCCAATGCACTGCTTCAGGTATCTGACAATGGTTGAATAAATTGAACCATTTTTCCTTTCCTAACTCAGAGGCATGTTTAACCATCTACCAAACACTTCCAGAAACCTGCCAGTATAGACAGCCACACCTGCAGTAAATTGTTAATATTTCCCTTCTGTGTTCAGAAAATAATATTGTCTTATACTGCCTCCAGCCATATGCCAGTCATCTTATATAGCCACTTGACCAAGCATATTTGGGATAGCATCCAGCAGCTTCAGTGTGACAGGATTTTATCCCTTTAACCCAGACAAAATAATCAAGTCACAGAAACTATGTCCAAACAAAGTTTACTTGTAATCCAAATACTGCAAGTGATGTTAGTCAGTCTTCCCCTCAAGTGTTACGAGAGCTCTCAATCAACTGCCTAAGTCCTATAAGAATTAAGATGCATCTGATCCCCAGACCTACAGGATATATATCAACATTGACAACATCCCTGGTGCAGCAAAACATTTTGCACTAATGATAGCCAATCATTATTAAAAGAAAAAAAAACAAGTCACCACTGTCTGTACTACTCATACTAATGATTAATTATGAAACACCCTCTTACTAACTAACTTTGTCTTAGGCCTCTAGATTTAGATATATATAATTTCTCATAATTTATAGATCTAATTTGATCTAGATCTAGAGTAGACTCAATATTTATAGATCTAGATCTTTGAAATGATCAATGTTTAGATTGTCTACACTTCAAAACGTCTCTTCTAATTTCTAGTCAGTCTAGTGACTACAGTCTCTTCTCTCTTATTATCAATTTATTATCATATATATTGTTATAACCTTGCCAAGCACACTGCCATCCAAGATTCTGCAGAAGGTGCGCACAATTAGAGACTAGACGAAGACGGATGTTGACAGTAGGAGAGAGAACGATTTCCGCCCAAGTCTAGAACCGATATGAAGATGCTGTGCTCAAGGCAGATGTCCTATGTGTTTGTCATATCTCCATGTAAATTAACATCCATATCTCGTTGACATATATATAACAGAACAGGCTTACTTAGACTGACCAGAATGAGAGACTGAGACTGTTAGACACTTAGTTAAGAAACGCACCATAGTAGACTGACTTTGAATGCTACATAGTGACAACATAGGCATTGGGGTAAGGGATTATGATTGTACACTTAGATCAGTTACTGCTAGGCTTTTGAAGGGATAGCATCGTTTTAGAGACTGACTTGACTGTGGCCCATTCTGTATTAAAGATTGTTAATATATTTCATCTCGAGTTACAGTGCATCGAGCCTGTTCGTCATTATCTTATCTCGTAACGCAGTGTATGTCTTTATTCATCGAGCTCGCATCAGTAATACACCTTACAAGCATATAGGATTATCAATGTACTTTAGAAATACTTCAAGTACAACTAATATACATACATCCATTACAGTACTAGATCTACTTAGTCTTCTCTTACTGAGTAACACTACTAACAGTAAAAGTAGAAACACCAACATATTACTAACAGTAACACATTACACACTCAGGATGGCTGGTTGGTCGTTCAGATTTATCGATGGCCAGGGTTCAAACCCTGCCCACTCCCATCCCCCGTCATCCTGCGGGAGGTTTAACAAGGAAGTAATTATCTTCAACTCAAAAGGAACATCCCAAACATGTAAAACATTTTACAAACATTTTTACACACTCATCAACAAATCATATTTTTATTAATATTTTGTATCATTTATGAGTTCCAAAGGACTGTCAATGCCGGGGGTGAAAGTAGGAATAAGCACCCACTTTCCAAGAAATGCTCCCATGGCTTGCGTCTCTAAATGCCTCTGACAGTCAAATCCAGCTCCTGGCCTTCACGTGTGATTTTCCCAAAAATCCGGCGGAACCTGTTCTTACAAACTGACAGGAGAAGGGATGAAAGGCGAACACTGGCGCCTCAAAACCAGTTTAGCTTCGTGTTGATGGGGCACGTCAGCCTAAATAACGCAACCCATCTAGGAGAAGGAAAACTCTGACTCCAAACCTCCACTCTGTGGCGATACTCCACCGTGTGGGTATCGGGCTTGGAAATGACCAAGAGAAATAAATAACCCCACTGCCTTTCCACTTGCATTTCACTAAGTGAATAATAGTGGACCTTCCCCCTCTCTAGGTGCTTTTTGACAGAGGTCTGGATTGCACTACACCAGACGGAGGTCCTTGTCTCACTACATTCTAATACTAGATATAAATCCATCATGAAGTTGTTTTTTTCTGGATCTGGTGAATGTGATATCGTGAAGGGGCCTGGATCCAGGATGTGACGATTCCACAGGGCATACCCAGGGCACAGTCCACTTTAAGCTTTCTACTGCAGAAAATTTTCATTTTGGAGAGCTCTATGGATGGCGGAGAATGGACCATTGGCTAACCCCACCTTGTCCCATGGATATTCTGGTTATAGTCTTCAGACCTAGATGTTTCCTTTTATGTCAGTACTGGAGAAAATTGCCAAGACCGAAAACTCCCTTAAAATGCGGGGACTATATATTTATATATTTAAAAAAAAGCCTGAGAAACACCCAGCCTACACTAAATGCCAAGGAATTTAACGAAAAATCCATACGAGCTCAGACGTCGCCTCGTAAAAGGTCTGCGCATGGCAGTTTCTTCCAGGATTGCCTACTGGAAATAAAAAACAGACTAGCAGCAAACACCTAAACCTTTTGCAACTCAACATCTTAGGCCTACAAAACAAGACAACAGAACTCCAACACATACTCAAGAAGCATGATATACACATAGCGCTATTGCAAGAAACACTACTACCCAAGAAAAAAATAAACATCACAGGCTACACACAGTACAGATGCCTTTGCACCAAATGCCAGGGAATTATGACCCTCATAAGAAACGACACACAAGCCACAGTAAAACAAATACAGAACAATACAGACATCGACATGCTGGAAATACTTCTTTGGAGAGGAGGAACTAAGTACACCATCAAAAACTACTATTGCCCACCATCATCAACAGCAGAAATAGACATACAACTACCATAGTACACAAGGACAATAATAGCTGGTGACTTCAATGCACATACACCTTCCCTAGGCTACCCACACTACAACAAGCGTGGCAATAAAATAGAGGATGTAACAAATGCCTCTAACCTACAACTTCTGCAAAACAAAACTTCACCTCCAACTTTCCTCCACAGAGCACACAACACAACTAGCAGACCTGACCTAACTTTTATCTCTACAGACATTACTGACTCTTCTAAAATAACAGTACTTGAAGACATAGGTAGTGACCACAGGCCTATACTCCTCAATATTGGAACGCCAGGTAGATACCAATCCAGCAAAACAACTAGATGAAACTATAAAAAAGCTAACTGGGCAGCTTTTTCACACGAAACAGACACAAGATTATCAAGCATAATAGAGACTGATGTCAACTCAACCTACACAACTATAGTCTCCAACATCTTACAAGCAGCAAAAAAACACATCCCTCGAGGCCAAATTAAGAAATACAAACCTTTTTGAACACCCGAATTAGATAAATTAGTAAAAGAAAGAAACATGGCTAGGAAGACTATAGAAAAAAAACCTACTAGAGAGAACAAGACAATGTACAACAAATTGACAGGGCTTATAAGATACAAAATTAAAACAGAAAAAAAGAAAAGTGGACCACAACATGCGAACAACTAGATCTAAACAAGAATGGTGGAAAGGCCTGGACCCTTCTGCACCGGGTAGCAGGAAAGAAACAAATAACAAACCCCCAACCTATAAAAGGCACTGACGACATAATAACAGAAAACCTTAAAAAGGCTGAAACTTTCAATAAATATTTTGCCAGCATTAACAAGTCAAGGCAAGAAAGCAACTGGACCAGGCCTTTAGTAATATCTTAAAGAAAGAAGAAAAAGCTCCAACAGTCAACTGTCAGATCTTTGACATTCCCTTCACTCTACATAAGCTCAATACTGCCCTAAAAAGCCTCAAGTCAAGAAAATCCCCTGGACCCGATAAAATAACAAATGAAATGATTCGGGAACTAGGACCACAGGCCCAAAACTGTATACTTAACTTTATCAACCATACATGGAAAACTGGAGACATACCACAGGAATGGAGAACCGCAAACATAATACCCATTTTAAAGAAAAATAAACCACCAGGAGACCCAAAAAGTTATAGACCAATATCTCTAACATCCAACATTGGCAAAATGGCAGAAAAAAATGATCAATAATCGAGTTTATTGGTGGCTAGAAAGTACTTGCTCACTCCACAATGCACAAGCTGGCTTCAGGAAAGCAAGTAGAACAGAAGACCACCTCCTTTATTTTATCCAGGACACAGTAGAAAGGTTTCATGAAAACAAGCACACTACAGCAGTATTTATAGATTTGCAGCAAGCCTATGATAGAGTGTGGAGAAAAGGTCTATTTTTGAAGATGAAAAAAATGGGCATCCATGGAAAAATGTACAGCTGGATCAGGGCATTCTTAAAAAACAGAACCATCCAAACCTGATTCAAAGGTGCCATCTCTAGTAAAAAAAGTTTGGAAGAAGGACTACCACAAGGTTCAGCCCTTAGCTGCACTCTCTTTCTAATCTTCAAGAATGACCTCCTGGACCTCATTTCGGTCAATAAGGCACTTTATGCAGACAACCTTTTAATTTGGACTACAGAGAAATATCCAGTGCTGACTAGATCCAAACTAAATAGAGTCCTCACAACTATCTCCACATATTCAAAATTATGGAAAATGGAAATAAACAAAGAAAAGTCAGTTTATTCAATCTTTAGCCACAGCAACAAAACAGCAAAAAGAAACTACATCCTAAAAATAGACTCACAGCCAATAAATAAAGAAGAAAATCCAACATATCTTGGTGTAAAACTAGACCAAAGACTGTCTCTAAAACACTTTATGGCAGATTTAAAAGAAAAGGCATCACAAAGATTAAACATAATAAAACACCTAGCAGGAACATCCTCGGGAGCTGAAAAGAAAACCTTAAGACAGTTATACATTGGATATGTCATATCTGTAATGGATAACTGTCTCTCCATACAAGTAGCTGCCAACAAAACCTATCAATCATCATTAGATACAATCCAAAACCAAGCCTAATTAGTGGAGGTATGAGAATTACCCCCACAGCAGCCTGTGAAATAGACTCCAATATTAAACCTTTTAAGTTAAGGCGCAACAGAGCAGCATTAGAAGCTATTGAGAGATACAGAAGGTTGGAGGACGATCATCCAAATAAATTACTAACCAAAAAAAAAGCAAAAGACTCTGATCCAACTTACTGACGAACTAGCCCTAAAACACCACCTACCCAATAACAGAGAAAAAATTACCAGATTTTCAAACATTACACCTGGACTAAACTACAAACAACCAACCATCAAAACACATTTACTAAATAACACCTTGACAAAAGAATCAAATGCACTGGAGCTCAAAGAAGGCACGCTTGAAACAATTGAAAGATATCAAAAAACAGCTATCCATATTTATACAGACGGATCGTCTTTCAAAGCCACCATCAATGCTGGTCTTGGTGCCTTCCTGGTCTTCCCTAAAAATAAACACTTTGAGATAAGCGCACCCTGTGGCGATTACTGCTCGAACTTCCAAGCCAAAATTGAGGCAATTACCATAGCACTACAGAGAGTGGAAAACAAATTATATGAAGGAGTGCAACCACCATCAGATATTGTTGTCTTTACAGACTCCCAATTTACTCTGCAAGCACTTAACAGCAGCACCTCAAACAGCCCAAGAGAGTTGACAACACTCATTGTGATAATCCATCAGATGATATCAAAATTAAATATCAATATCACACTACAGTGGATCCCTGGACACATTGGCATCATGGGAAATGAAAAGGCAGATAAGCTATCAAAGGCAGGTTCATTTATGGAACAACAAGATAGACCTGTTAACTACCTCACCCTAAGGTCAATGTTAGTCAACAATCACAAAGAGGAGTGGCTCAACCAATGAACCATGTACAGAGAAATGACTACGCCTAACAAACTGGACAGTATGAACTTCCTCCCCCGCACAGAACAATCTACAATCTTCCAACTAAGAACAGGACACACACCACTATTAAATTACCACCTGAACAAAATAAACTCCACACAACTCCCCCTTTGCAGACACTGTGCCCACCTCTTTGAAACCGTAAACCATATCTTCTTTGAATGCCCCTCCCTAATCCACCTTAGGCAGACCCTACTTCCACTACAGCCCAACATTACCAACACCCTGTACGGCAGTGCTGAACAACTGAAGAAAACAGCACACTTTTTTTCCTTGGCACAGTCTGCAAAAGAGCTCACAGCAATAAAGCTGGCTGGAAGAATAAGAAGAAAAAGTATCATTTAAAAATTTATATGATGTAACATGACATCACAGTTCATGATGATCACTCATTCACTGTCAGTGTCATCACAGTGACCACACTCATTCACTGACAACAGTCAGTCTAGATTACTCTAGAATAGATTTAGAATTTGTAGAATCTAGACTAATCTAGAGTAGATCAGTAGAGTACAGTGTAGAGTCTTACTCTTTAAAATCTTTTACTTTTAGTCTTAGTCTTGACTTCTAAAGTCTTTAGACTTAGAATACTTTGTTAGATCTAGAATCTAAGTTGAGTTAGACACTTAGACTACTTAGAGTGTCTTCTTATCTTATATAATACAGACGCTACTTCAAAAAAGAAGATGATTACGTCCTACGCGTCATGCATATTAACCAATGACTTAAATTCTGCCAAGTCACTGGTTTACCTGGATGGCTCAGGCAACCCATTCCATGCTCTAATAGCACTAGGAAAGAAAGGAGTATTTGTACAAATTTGTCCTAGCATATGGGACGAGGAATGTGCCTTTATCTTTGTGTCTTTCAGAGTATTTTATTAAATTTTGTTTTTGTATTTGAAGATTATGGTTCAGTGTTTTATGTATAATTTCTACTTTACTTTTGAATCTTCTGTCCTGAAGGCTTTCTAAATTTAGTGATTTTACTATAGTCAAATGTTGTGAATATTCATTTGTTATGAATCTCACTGCTTTATTTTGTGTCTGTTCCAGTTTCTTAATGTTTTCTTGAGTCGAGGGGTCCCAAACGGAGGATGCATATTCTATTATTGGCCTAACCAAGGTTAAATAACATTTTAGTTTTATGTTCTTATTTGATTTATAGAAATTTCTTTTAATAAATCCTAATACTTTGTTTGATTTTTTTATAGTTTCATCAATATGTGGATTCCATGACAGTTTTTCATTTATTATAACACCTAGGTATTTTGCGTTTTTAGTCTGTGTTACTGGTTTGCCATGAATAAGATAAGTGGAATTAATTTGTTTTAGTTTTTTTGTTACTCTTAACAACTGACATTTTTCTGGGTGGAAAGACAAGCTCCAATTTGATTCCCATTTCTGTGTCTAAGTGTACTTAGGCTCCCTTAAATTTAGACAGACTGTGAGTCAACTTTGAGTTTGCCCGTTGAGTGTTCGAGTCGAGCCTTACTTAGTTACTACTTATTTAACTTATTTTAGTCCTAGATTAGATTATTCTAGATAGAAACTTACACGAAATACTTCCAACTGCCAGCCACCCATGATTCCATATAGATCTAGATCTCTATTTTTATACAATGTTATATTATGTACAGAAGAGAAAAATAATTTAATATAGATCTAGATCTAGTCTAATAAAAATGATTAGTGCTGCAGTGTTGCTCTGTCCTTGCATTTGAGAGATGCAGGGGAAGTCACTGTTGTTGTTTTTTTCTGTTTGTTTTAAGCACAGACCTGTATACATGTATCATGCTTTTATGGTTTCTATATAAAATACATAGGTCAGATCTGTATCTATATCTCGAACAAGGGAAAGAAATTGTACTTGACTGATGTGAAGTATAAGTCGAATTATTTCCCTATATACGGATTTACTTTAATGAAGCTTATAGTAGCCTATGTTTGCAAATTTAAAATAAAAAAGGGAGACTTTACACTACTTTAAAACAACGTTTTATTAATGTACGCTTTTAAATGTTAAGTTTTAACATATATTAAAAGAGTTGCTTTACAAATTAGTGTATTTTATTACTTCAGTTTGTATCGTTTCATTCCATTATCGCAAGCCTAACAGTTGTGGAAGTATAATGTTGAACAGCTTCCGTAAGAAATTCTTTAAGGTCTGATATAAAGTAATACCCTATAATTTATTTAAAGCAGATATTGACGTTAATAATCTTACACTTTACCTATATTAGCTATTTATAAATTGTCGTTAACAATGAACTTTTAAAATAAAATCGACATTTTACAGTTGTATCAGTATGTATAAACCATCAATGAATGTGAGTAATTTAAAAAATGGACATTTTGTTGGGGCGAAAAGGGGGAGGGGGACACCATGGGCTCACCGCACCGAGTGATGGCACTGTCTGAAACTCTGCATCTATATATAGTCTATAGCTTAAGATCTATGTCTATAATTTACGTTTAAAACCTTTAATCGGTTTTAAAGGAAAAAAGATGATAGATATTTTTATTACTATTATTACATATATTGATATAGATTCTATACTAAATTACTATAGATTTAAATAATTTAATATCTAGATTTATATCCTAGACATTTATCAACTAGAATATAACTAGATCTAGTACTAGTAAGTAACTAGTATAGAATAGTTTAGTAATAAGTAGCCTTAGTAGGCCTAGCCTACGCAGCCTGCCTACGGCTACGCTACGCCGGTAGATTTTAAAAGCCTATAGGGGCCCTAGAGAACAAAAGTCTATCAACTCTATAGTCTATATATATATCCATATCATCTTTATGACATAATCTAATATAGATCTATAACTTAAAGAGCACTAGCTAGAACTCGAAAAAACAAACTAATAGCGCTTATAATAGATTCTTATTCAAGACAGTTGCTAAGTATGCTTTCGCTTTTTAAGTCAAAGATAAACATAGATCTAATAGAATCTATAGATCTAGATCTAGCAGACGATTAAATTAGAGTCTAGTCTAGATCTAATCTTTATCTAGATTTCTAGTAATAGTCACTAATATATCTAAATCTAGATTCTTATCATAATGAACCATCAACAATGATATATTTTTATCATTATAATCTAATTTTGTTATTGTTATTAATAAAACTTAATAATAATAATAATGTATTGTAAATGTTGGACCAGATTACCAAATCTAGAGAGAGTAATCTTAGTAAACTTAGTTAATCTATAATCTAGGCTGTCACTATCATAATTCACTATGCATTAATTTGGTAAAAAATAATAACAACAGGATCTACTCATCTAGATATGATCTAGTCTAGATCTAAAATAATCTAAATAATCATTAAATTTGATGAATTATGATAATTTATTTTATGTCAATTATGATGATGTAGGCCTAATCATTAGCCTGTAAAAAAAAAGTAAAGTTCCCTTTTCAGACCTTGTGGTCTATAGGGCAAGGGTGTCATGTGGCCAGCACAACGACCAACCGCCTTTACTTTTCCCTAACTAATGTCAGGTACCCATTAGAGCTGGGTAGATTCAAAGGCGCCTGAAGATCCCGAAATTAAAAATCCCAGGATTTGAACCCCGGTTCGGAAGCTAAGCGCTTTACTGCTCAGCCACCGCGCCTCCCATTAGCCTGTAAGCCTAATGGTTATTTTTGTTTCACAACCTCATCAGTCATCTCATTAAACAACAAAATCATGAAAATGGTTTTTAGTGGTGAAAAAAAATCTTTTAAAGAGTAATAGATTGCCAGTTGAATAATTCTTACCATACATCATTACATGTCATGATACAATCTAAAGGATTTATAAGGACTTTATTTGCTAGATCTAGACTATATGATTGATGTTATATGAAAGTGATCTTAATCTTAGTGTTCGGTGAAAAAGAATCCAGAAAAAGTTGTTTCGGGTATATGATTAACCAAACCAAAGACAAAGTTATTTTAGTATCAAACTTTAACCATGCGTATGATTATTACATCTACATCTGACGTTGGTCTCAGATGAATAGGCTATTCCACGGCCTTTGTAAGAAACATTCAGCGATCAGAAGCTGTCTGCTGCCAGGTGCTCTCTTTGATGTCAATTAAAGCTTCAAGTTGGCCCCTAAGCTGGTCTTTTAAGTAGCATGATGAACCGT
The DNA here is from genome assembly GCA_030265305.1 of Biomphalaria pfeifferi. Taxonomy (NCBI): domain Eukaryota; kingdom Metazoa; phylum Mollusca; class Gastropoda; family Planorbidae; genus Biomphalaria; species Biomphalaria pfeifferi. The sequence continues at coordinate 124,654 of JASAOG010000252.1, forward strand.
GCACTTACCAAAGTGTGCGAGCCCTAGCCGACAAACGCTTGTTGGCACTTTGGTACGATGGCTGGGATTCTTCGGACAAAAGACGTGAGCTTCACAGGGCAATGAGTAGACCAGACAAAAGAGATGCATGGTGGCAACTGAGTCGTGCGGAACAGGCGGTCCTAGCCCAGTTCCGAGTCAGACACTGTCCAATTGGTGCTTACCTCGGACGATGGAAGGAGAATTATGACACACGGTGTCGCCATTTCATGGAGGATGACGAGACAATAGAACATTCTTTATGAATGCAAAGTTCTGCACGAAAGGCGATTGGGACAAGGATTTGATAGAGAGATAACTGGTACATGTCTGACACAAAGGCTGTCCTTGTACGAGGACAAGGCAACCTTAAAACTCACTGCTCGCTTCCTCTCACGTGCTCCAAGGGAGTAATTCCCAGCATGTTTTTCGCTGCCAATGTGGTTTCGGAATTGGTCTTTTAAGCATTTCTAGGGAGACACCTCTGTTAACCCTCTATACTGCCCATACAGACATTTGCAAGAACAATGCTATATGTGGTGTGGTCTTGCCAAAATATATTCATGATGGCATAAAGACATATTTTTTGAAAGCATACAAGAATTCCTAGTCTCAGATCCATATAGAAGGATTGAGAGAACCACTTTTGGGTAGACTTTAAATTTGGTAGGGAGGCAAAGTGACTTATTCTGCCACACTTACACTTGGAGGTATTCAAAAGCATGACTCGCACTAACTAGATGATTATCAACTTTACTTAAAAAGTGATACATCATTAGATACTGTGCTTCCCATTTATAGCAGTCTGTATTTCTTACTTATTTAATTTTAATACAGATAGGCAACTCTAGAAAAAAAAAAAGACATAGATCTATGTGAAATATTAATTTATAGAATATTACTGCTTTAACAATTAAAAATGCAAACAAACTTTTAAATCTTCATTTTTCAGTAAAAATATAACACTGAAAGTAATGCCACGTTATAGAGGAGAGAATTTTTACCAGAAGGTAGGCATAGACAGACATGTAAGATTTATCAATCAACATAAAATTTGTTTCAATGCTTGAAGCTGCACATTTTCTTGATATTTTCACCTTTAATATTTAATACTAAGATGGTAAATGGACTCTTTCAAGATCTAAAATGTCTTTACCAAGTCACTCTGTCTGTCTCTCAGGTAAAAATGTTGTATACACATTAATTCTCCCACTTACCATTCTCAGACAGATAATGTTGAAACTTTGCTTAATTATTATGACAATACTTGAATCAATAAAAAAAAAACAATCATTTAATCAATTAGTCATAATATAAAATTTAGTTTTATATGGAAAATGTACTAAATTGGCAGCAGGTAACCTGTCACAATAATCATGCACAGTCCCACTACTACAAACAAGCTGACAATAGACCATATAAAACCTTCTATTTTTATAAGTACTCAAATAGCTCAGTGGCGAAACATATTGGCCTTCATACTCAAACATTTCTTTAAAAATGGCTTTTGAAAAGGTAGCTCAGAAACCTTCTTCCACATACCCCCTCACCTCCCAAAGGTCCACAAAAGTGATTGGACCAAAGCGCACTGAGCATGCTATAAGCATGCAAGTTACACTAACCAAGTTCCATCCATAATAAAGGGCAACCTAAATTACCAGTAAGAACACAAAATACTTACACTGACTTGACAAATTCTAATAGTGCTCTCGGATCACACTCAAAAAGCTAAGGTCCATTGATAAGCCAAAAAGTTTATCCTTTTAGGACAACAAACCTATATGGTATGACATGAATTGGGTTAAATTTAGAGTCATCAAAAATTAACCACATGATGGATTCAAAACAATTCATAATAATAATAGTAATAATAATAATAATCTTATTATCCATATAGAAATTCGTCTTACAATTTATGCATTATAATAGAATATAAGCAGGTTTTTAAAAAGAATTTTTTCATATTTAACTTGTTTATTGTTCACTTTCCTAACTTAACCTAAACCGCATACATAAGTGTATTTGTCTTAATTGTTTACTGTCATAAACAGTATTACTATTACTATCCCAAAAAGTATATAAAGAACTAGTTTTTACCCATTAATTTATCATTAAAAAAAAATTTATAAGTATTTAATTATATAGATATGATTCTAAAATCAGTTGCAAGATTTTATCACATTCTTGCAAAAAGAAAAAGGCCAAAATTAATGTATGTTTCAATTCAGTTGAATTATGCATTTTAAATGTATGCAGGCTATACTGAGGAAAACTACTGTCCTGAGTAGTTGTGTGTTTCATGTACCACAACTAAAGCAACATTCTGCTGATTGCTGCATTCTGAAAGACATTGTGTGCTGCCTCACAGGTTAGTTAGTGTCAGTTAAAGAAACAGAGAATATTAAGAGTTAGACTAGCATTTTTTTTTAGACAATGCATGCAGTACTATAATGTCAAATGTTGGAAACTACCACACCTGAGTCTTTATTGGTTTAAAAAATTACATGAGTAAAAAGTTTTTAAAGGAAAGGGCCTAAATGAAAAAATTCATTTTTTCCTTGTTTGAAAAAACAACAACTTTAAAACCTAGGTAGAGTAAACAATGTCAACAGATAATGTTAATTCAACTTAATTGAAGTTTACTTGTTTCTTTGGCAGACAGATATGACAGACATAGCACACTCACCTAATACCTTTATTTTCAACAAATTTCAGTAGCTAAATGAATGTCCTAAAATGCAGTTATTTCCATCACTTAGGACTCTATATTACAGCCTCTTTACCATTCTTGCTCAAGCTGGATAAACCTTTGAAATAATAAAAATGCAGACTCTAGCAGTTAAAGATGGTCTACAGTGCATTTTTGTATACAGCCCCATTTCCATTTATAGCTAAGCTTTAACACTTTAATGTATTTACATGAAACTCAATACATTGAGCAGATGTAGATCATCTGTTCACACATTTTGTTTATGCGAAACTAAAGGGAACAGTATGTTTTCAAAAAGTAACTAAATAACTATTAATTACTACAACTTTTGTCAGATTCTGTCATTTCTGCTGATTTCTTCTGTAAAAGAATATAGTAATAATAATAAGACCTGCCTCTGAGTGTGAAGATTAAGAAATGCAGTCTTACCTGTGATCTACATATTTTGCCACATTCAGCTCAGACTTAACCGTTGTCAGTCAGTGGTCAGTTTAGGCTCTCTTTTTGCCATCTATGTCTGCCCTTGGCACTAGATTTCCTTTTAGTAAAGAAGAAAGTAGACTTTAAAGAAAAAAAAATGCTAATAATTGTTTAAGCTCCATATTATTTTCAAATACTTTTTATCTGTAGGTTGAATAATATACATATGTTTGGTATAAAAGAGCTCTAAAACATTTTGAATGCATTGTGTAAACTAAAAAATGGTATGTCATCAATAACAAAAGTTTGTTGATTTACATTTTCTTTTTACCATGAGCAAGGAAAAAAAGTATTTTTATATTAGGTCATTAAAATACTTCTTTCACCATCCCTCCTAAAAGAGCACAGCCACAAAGACATGTTTCTCAGTTCTGGATGAATGAACTGATATCATGCTAGTTAGTTTCATCTGAGGCTTTAAATTTCTTCTTCTTTAAAATATTCTGAGAACAGTCGGACATTTTTTGGTTCAGTTTCTTTAAGCAACTATAAATAATCTCTTTCTTCTCTAGGTGAAGAATTAGCAAGTTGGTCAAATGAGCACAGTGTAGTTGGTACTGAGTGTTTTACCAATTTAAATAGATGTTCATTGAATGACACATTAAAGAGAAGTCTTTCTTTGTCTCAGTAAGTTAAAAATATTAGAAAAAAAACAAACAAACAACTATTTAGCTTAAAAAATAATTTATCAGTTAATTTTTTATGAAACAGTGAACACTTTTTTTGTCTTGCATACTAATAAATATTTTTATCTTTTTTTGGACCATATAAATTTTTGTTTCTTAGATATGAGGAAGAAAAGACATGTGAAATTATACCAAGTTCAGTTCCAGATATTGATGAGGATTGCAGCTTTAATTTGGATCTATCGTTTGAAAAGGAGTTTGATAGAATAGATGAAAATATCAGTGACGGCATTCTTCCTTTCAACTTTTGTTGTAAGTAATTATAAATATTTGAAGAATCTTATTTATTTTATGTGTATCCTAACACATTTTAAACAATTTTCTTTTATTATATGGTTTAAAAAAACTGCCTTTAGCTTTAGTGAAAATTTTTTAACAATGATAATTTTTGGTCAATATACGACTAGTCTTAACATGTATAGCATAAATACTGTTAGGCAAAAAACAACACATTTTCTAAAACAATATTGTCACCTTGAAAAAAAAAATTAATATTCAGACAACAGTGTCTTTCTTTAGTTGTCTATGAGCCATACCATGAAAGTTAACTCATTCAATACGTATCGCCGCACAGTGCGCCAACGCGATTTCGCTTGACTACGTATCGCCGCAGGCTGCACCAAGCGTATATTGTTTCTTTAATGAGTATTTCTACTTTTTAAAGCACTTTTATTTCAAATACTTTTCATTACTTCTATTCAGAAGAGGTTCTGATACTAGTGATGAAGATTATGAGCCACCAATCAGACCTCACCCTCAGCCAACACTTGTGAAAAAAACTGCTACAAGTTCATCATTTTAGGGAAAGGGAAATGTTCTAGATCTTCTAGTCTTCAGTATGTTGATACCAGCACTACAACCAGGTCTATTACATCTAATTCTTCTGACTCTGCAGATCCTGAATGAGACCATATTACATCTGGAACTACTGAAAATAATTTCAGATTTCACCCTCTGAAAATGCCTGGAGTTTGCCCTGATCTACTTTTAACTGATCAATCTTCTCCACTTGATTTTTTTCATGCAATCTTTGATGACAGAATAAAAGATAATTTGAAAAATTCTATCAATTCATTTGCAAGGAAAAAAGGCCAACTGAACAACCCACCACGAAAGCGATCTGTCTTCGGATGATGGAATAACATTACAAGAAGTGAGTTGGACAAGTTTATGGCAGTGCTGATAAAAATTGGAATTGAAAAAAGACTGGCTATTTTGGACTACTGGACAACTGCTGCAGAATTTTATGCTCCTTGGATTCACCATGTGTTCAATAGAGAATGCTTCCAAGATATCTATCACACCATGCTTCACTGTGGCGATGAAGCATCAGAAGGAAAAGAAAAAATAGAGCCATTCCTGAATTTATTGACAGATAAATTTAGAAAATGTTTTTATCTCTTCCAGGAGCTCAGCATTGGGCTTAGAGGTAGGTGACAATACAAGATGTTTAATGCCACTAAACCTAGCAAATATCACATCAAAACCTTTGGCCTGTGTGATTCGGCAACCGGCTATGTTGTCAATATTTTGACTAACTTTGGGACAAATACCTCTTACAATCCTGTTGCAGATAAAGATGGGGGATAAGCTGTGCAGGTTTTTGACACCCTCCTTCAACATGTGGGAACAGGGCATACAATTTTTGCTGATCGGTTTTATACCACCCGGAAACTCATCAACTATATCATCAACTACAAAAAAAACAATACTACACACTTACACTCAACGTCAACAGACTCGGATTTCCAAAAGCAGTCAAGAGTTTGGTTTTGCAACACAGAGAAATGAAATGGTTCCTCCACAATGAAAAAACAATGCTCTGTGTTGCTTTCAAAGACAAAAAAGCACAAAAAAAATGGTCATTATGGTTTCAACAGATGTTGAATTGGGCACCGCAAAAGTGAACGATGTTGACAAGCCTTTGATGGTCGACACTTACAATCGAAACATGAATGGGTGTGACAAGCTAGACCAGAAAGTGACCTACTGTGTCTTTGACAGAAAAACCATCAAGTGGTGGAAAAAATTGTTTTATTGGCTGTTTGAAATATGTCAAGCCAACTCCTACATTTTATTTTGCCTCAGCCAGAAAGCTGGTGCAAGAAAACTGTCTCTGAAAGACTGCAAGCATGTTCTGATTTGACAGCTTACACAGAATGTAGTTTTGAATGAACAAATCAGAGCTCCTGGTAGACAACAAGAGACAGGTTGCCTGGAAAAATCTAAGAGTCAGCATATAGTGGACTACAGCAAACGGGGCAGAGATTGCGTTTTTTGTTAGACGAGCACTAAACGGGCCAGAACCCATTTTTTTTGGTCTGGATGTGAAGCAAAGCCTCATTTACATCCTAAAGGATGCTTCAAATACTTTCATGAAGCACAATAACTTTGTTGGCTGTTAGACAATGTTTTTTCTCTCATTTTCTGTATATAGTGTACAAAGTTCAGTTTTCATAGAAAATGTGTAAAAAAAAATAATTAATTTCAGGTGTGTGGCCAAAAAATTCATAACTTTTTTATTTCTTGTGCAATTTCAATTAAGCTCTGCTACTTTCTTACAAACATATTTTGGTATAAATTTTGTAAAAACAAGCTTCTTTGGATTTATATTTATGGATTTCCATAACCGTAAGTTGAGTTTAAATTTAAAAAAAAAATTATTTTTTTTCCACAGTATTGTACTTAAACTTTAATAACTTTTTTATTTTTGTAATTTTCTTATTCATGTTTACAGTATAACATTCAATGACAAAAACATTGATATGCTACTTCCCATAGAAACTAAAAAAAATGATTGTATATAAAAACATACAATACTATCACTAGAACATTTTTCAGCCGGTTTGTTTGTTTTCTCCGTTGCATTGACAAAAACTAACGTATGGAATGATTTAATTTTATTCTTCTAAATAGATTATGCATTATAGAAAATTCACCAAAGAATTAAATAATTCATTATAGAAATAATTTTTAAAATTTAAAACATTGTGCATTGAAATAAATGCAAGAAGTTTTTGTGTCTTGGTTACTGCTTCTCATCTGCTTACAATTGATTTTCTAGCAAAACTTGATCCTTTAGATGAGCCCATATTTCCAAATGAGCTTCTCTCAACTTTTGATAGACTCCAAAATATACTAAGATTGATCAAAAAGATGAAAAGTCTAGAACTAAAGGATCCATTTGTCAAAAGCAATGGCTCCTACTGGAAAGAGGAAGATATTTTTCAGTATGTTGTTTATTTATATTAATAAAAAAAAAGTATCTTGTAGTCTTTTTATATTATTGTTGTTATTATTCATTTTTTTAAATATTTTAAATTATTATTATTTTAAATATATTATAACAATTTATTGGTAACAATTATTCATTCATATTTTTTCTGTCAGAAATTATCTCCATTTTGAAAGTATTGATCCAGAAGCTCTAAATGATCCAAGATGTGTAACTGTGGAATCCTTTGACCTGTTTGTCTATTCAGGAGTGGTACTTTAAACCTTATTTTAAAAAAAACTTATCTATTCATTTTTTTTCTCTTTTTTTTCCAAATATTTATGGTTGAAAATTTTGTTTTCAGAATAATTTTGAAACTGTTTTGTTTCCTGCTTCCTTCAAAGATGAGTTTCAACCAGAATGTTTAAATCTAACTGCTATTGAAATATCTGATGAGTTTTATGCTCAAAATGAAGGTTAAATAGGTTCTCTCATACTGCAGTCAGTAAAAGTTTATTTTCTTAATTTAAAATTCATTCTCTGACAGTATTACTTGTATTAAGATACACTTACAAATATAAAATTATATATATCTTAATGAAAAATAAATGGTATTTATTAATTTTTAAGACAAGTTAAGAAATTTGCTGAAGGGTGAAACAGCTTCTTCATATTTTGTAACTTGCCTTGATGATGAGGATTACTGCCTGGATGTTGAAAATAGTTCAATGCCTTTGTTAGAGTCTCACATTGACGGTAAATTTAAATGACTTGATGCAGTCAGACAACTATTGCACACATATTTATATTGGACTTCTTTAGTTCTTTCAAAGTTTATTTTTTAGCTATAAAGAGTTGGTCTACATGTTATGATATTTATATTACCTGTTACATTGTAATTGAAGAAGTCACATGAAGTTCAGTATAAAGTTGTTTGATGTAAGAAAAGTTTTTGTTATATTATTAATTATTTTATTAATTGTTATAAAGCTGGTGTAAAATAATTAAGATCTTTTTTTAACTGATTTTTATAGGTAAGGGGTCAGAGTGTTTGACACAGCCAATATTTAGTTGTTCTCTGTTGGATAACCAGCATGCCATGGAAACTGACATTACAGAAGAACTTTTAAATAAGTTGAGCATTCATGAAGAAGACTTAAGTCTGTTGCCAATGTAAGAATCTGTATACTTAGACATTTTGAATTGAAACATTTTATTGAACTCAGTTAAATTGTTGAATCATGAAGTTTACAATAGATATAAGCACCAAGAAACTATTTTAAGATATATGTTATGAAATGGAACTTTTTTTTTTTGTTTATTATTTTTTTTTCCTCCAGCTCCATTTTGAATTCTAGACAGTTTATGAATTTGGAAAGGAAAGTCTGGTGTAAAGAGAAACACTATGATGAGATGCAGATCCCAGGTAAATGATAAGCAAATTATGCGCTGATAATAATAAGGCTTGTCTTTGAGTCCAAAGATTAATGAGGAATGCAGTATTTCCTATGGCCACTATTGATATATTAATTACATCTTTAAAAAACTACTATAAAATATCAAAAGTCAATAGAGCTACTTCATTAAAAAAAATTATGTTACATTATTTCAGGTCAAATTTTGTAAACTTAGAAAATATTTTTTTTTTCAGAATATTTTTTAAGAGATTTTTTTTTTTTACATAATAGATAATATCTCTTGAAATAAAGAATCAATCTTTTGTATTCATTGTTTTTTATACTAAAATATTCAAAGAGGAATGTTTACAAAGGTTATCTCAACTCACTCTGTCTGTCAGGTCAAATGTTTGTACACATTATTTCTGCCACACCCAATCTCAGATCAAGTTGAAACTTTGCACAAGTATTTCTAGTACCTGGCTAATTAACCAATCAGTTAATTAACTATTGGTAATTAATAATTTTGATTGGCATCAAACAAGGGAAAGAAATCATACTTGACAGATGTGATGGTATAAATTGAATTAGTTCCCTTGTGGAGGCTTGAGCCCTGAGTTTCAATTCAAATCATCTTTTTTTGTTTTTTAAAGCAATCTTGATAACATTCACCCAAAAAATAAATAACTAGAGTAAGAATAATAATTTTATTATAGACAGTCAACAAGAAAAAGTTACACTATTGCACAAAATTGTGCACATTTAAATGTATTGTCTGCTTCCCTCTGAACAGTTCCACTCCTGCCATGTGTGATATACCCAGATTTTTTTGATGAAGCTACAGAGTTCCTTGGGATATCAGAAATGGACTTGAGTTCACTGGATGAGCATCTGACATGGAATATTAGCTGCCCTAGAGTATCAAGTCCAACTTCATCGGTTTCAGGTCTGCACAATGATGCCGAGAGTTTTTTTAAACTTGCCTCACCTGAAGAGTTTGAGAGAATCCCTTTCTTTGATTTGGGTATACAGTTTTTAATGTCTGTAGGCTTTTGTTCTTTTTATTTAATTTAATAAAAGTAAAATATGAGTTCTTTTTTTTTTTTTTTTTAAATTAAAATCATTGTTTAGAATCTCAGTGGGAGTGTGCAACAAAGGATAACATTGGAAGGGATAATGAACAGACTCTTAGTGGTATGCATTTGAATTTCAATTAATATTACTTAATATTTCTGCAACATTAGTGTCAAATATAAAAAAAGATAGTATATTGTACTGGCTAATTAAAATATGCTGGTTAACATTCAACCACAACAGCCTTTCCTTTTCTTTTTTATATTATTATTATACTTCTGCCAAAAGCTACTCCTGTTCCAAATTTTTTGATTAGGGTTAAAGAAAAAACAACAAGTTAGTTGAAGTTTATTTTATAATAAAATTAATAATTTGGCTATTTAATTTTATGTAAGTAAAATTCCTACAAAATTAAATTTAAATGTCAAAAATCTAATTTAATAGTACAGCAAACAATTCATGATGACTTTGATGCAAAACTACATGACCCTGTAGATGCTTTCCTTCAGGTTAGAGCGAGACAGAAGTCTAAAGAGACACCAGGTTTGTTTATGTATATTTAAAATTGGTCAAATATGTTTTATATTATTCACAAATATATAACCATATTTCTACAAAATAGTCACATTGTTTAAATAACTATTACAGTTTTAAATTACTGACATTGTTTTTTATATCATATTCAGATATGTTACATTCATTCATTCAAATCTTATTGTTTGTTGTATCATATTCACATATGTTTAAACATTAATTCATTCAATTCCATCTTATGCTACATGCTGTGTACAAGTGAGATATATTTAAATCTTTCAAAGTAGATTAAATTGTCTTATGTCTATTAGGGCACATTTGTATGTTGACCTCTGTATTGTTAATTTCTAAATTAAATTGATTATATTATGTATGTCTTTAAAAAAAAGTTAACAAATATTCTTTTTTTTTTAATAGACACTAGTCTTGGTGAAACAAGTCAAACAAAGCTTACAACTCCAGTTATACAAAGTGTTATCACACCAATGGTCCCTACTGGAGTGGAGAAAAGCTTTTCAAAAACTATAGAAGTCAACATAACAGGTGAAATATATTCTCACATTTGATTGAAGAACTTTGGAACATTAAATCCACCAATCTCATCAATCTGTGACAAGAGTTTTTGTTTTGGTTAATTGTTGTTTATTTTGTATTTGTTGCTTTTGTCTTTTTGATAGTTTTAAAAGTACATTTTAAATTGGCTGTGAATGGTGCACCAGTTCCAAATTTTGAATAGAATTAGAATATTTTTTTTTAGTTTGGTAGCACCTTCAATTTATTTTTTTCTAAGTTCTTTCTAACTATTGACCATTAGCTACAAGAAGAAGGTGTGAACTTACAACTGATAAGATCATTTGCCATCTGGTCAATAAATCAAAACATTCATTGGACTTAAATTAACAAATCGGTCAACTTACTTGAATCTGCTTTTTTTCCACCTCAGCAGATTTTAATGAAGTGATTAGCTAAGTTTCTTAAAATCTCAGTGATTTTCTTTATATATTTTTGTGTATTATCTTTGGTGGTCTCACTTATTATTACTTTTTTTAATTGGTTATTGGCTGTGTTCATTTCAACTAAAACTAAAGTCTTATTATACTTGTTAAAGTTTTTCTAAGTTATATAATATCTTCTAGAAAGTAAATGATGATTATATTTTTACAATCTTTCATTGAGAGGTTGAGGATGATGTCTTATTGAATAATGATATTGTTTTTGATAATTGTTACAAATGTATATTTTACAGAATCTTTTAAAGAAGTGTTGGAATATATTCAAGATTATGCCAAGCCCTATATGACTTCCCTAAAGATGCTTAGTATTTTGTCTTCCAATGTCACCTTTATGGACATTTCTGTTGATAAAACACAGTTTCTTCTGAAGGAATATCTAAAACAAAACTCAAGCAGATCTAAAAATATTAGTTCATCACAAAAATCAACTGATTTTTGTAAGCAATTTTAAAAAATACTTTTCACCTTTTTGTCTCTTGTTTAAAGTAAATAAATATATAACTATTTTGCAAATAATTAAGAGACATGATATTTTACTCCAATGATTAATTAAGTCAAACGATCCATTTCTTCCAGCCATGCTTATAAGTCTTTACATAGTGCACACACTGAGATCAGCTGCAGATCTTCTGTTACATTGTGGTCTAGAGACTTGCATTTCTTGGGTCACATCACAGATAGAAGGTTGCCCTTCTAACTCTGACAGTAAGTTTAGTATGACAGTAAGTTTAGTATTCATTTTATTGGTTTGAATTAGCTTACAGTTCAAATATCAGATGCTTTTGTGTAAACATGCTTACTAAATAATGTATGTATATACTTAAAAAAGCGCAATGAAGTTGTCATACTCCAAGAAAATGTCTTATATCTTAATTAGTCTGTGTCATATTCATTCCTTTCAGAATCACTGAATGAACTCTGTAAACAGTTAAGGCTGTATCAGTGTACTTTCCACCAAGAAAACATCTTACACCCTAAACTAAGCACTTTGTGTCATGAAATAGAGACTTTTCTAGCACACTATGCAAGTTCTAAGGTTTGTAGCTGTTATAATAGCTAGTAAAGTTTCCCTTTTCAGACCTTGCGATCTATGGGGCAGATGATGCTAAGGTCATCTGTTTCTTTGGCCAACAAGCAGTGTCATGTGGCCAGCACAACAACCAACCACATTTACTTTCCCCAACTTAAGTACCCATTAGAGTTGGGTGGACTCAGGGGCACCCTAAAAATCCCGAAATTTAAAATCCTAGTCTTCACCGAGATTCGAAACCAGGACCCCAGGTTCAGAAGCCAAGCGCTTGGCCACTCTGCCAACGCGCTCCTTTTGTTAAAAAGTAAGTGAAAGAAAAATTGCTTAGTCTTATAAATATTGAGATATTGTGACCACTAGCTTAACAAATTGTTGTATGCCTGCACTCAATACAATTATTCTTGTGAAAACTGCATTCGTTTATATAAAGAACAAAAATCACCTAGTAATTGCATTGCTGAACTCCTCAAGACTCAACGTACATTGGATGACTTCATAGATTACAGCCAAAAAACAAACAACCAAAAGAACAACTGCTACATCTAGTGATTTTTATTTAAAAAAGGAACAAAATATGATAAGTTAATGTAACATGAAAAAAAACCTGTTCAAATTAAGCTTTAAAAGCCTATCAATTACTTTGTATCAGTCATATTATCATACGTACAATCAGTGCTTTTTTTTTGTAAGAAATAGGTGCCGGTACTCAGTGATGGATTGCCTAACTTTTAACTATTAATAAATTAATAAGAAACGTTGGGTAAAAATATAATTGTGTGGAATTTTATTTTAATCCGAGATTGGGTGTGGGCAAACTAACGTGTACAATCTTTTTACCAACATAGACAGACAGAGTGAGCTGATATAAGCTTTGTAAAAAAAAAAGTCTTTCAATATCTTTGAAAAAATATCATTGATCAAAAAGATTGTAGAAGTTTAAACTACACAATAGTGAGAACTAGATCTAGATGCTACATCTTTGTCCTAACCTTTTGTTGAATTGATCTGCCAGCCCTTCAAAAGGAACACATCGGAAAAGTGCACAGAGAACACCTAGAATAGAAACAACATTCTTTTCAAATCTTTTTTCAAATCTTTTTATGTAGCCAGCACAACGACCAACCACCTTTACTTTCCCCAACTAAAGTCAGGTACCCATTAGAGTTGGGTTGACTCAGGGGCCCCCTAAAAATCCAGAAATTCAAAATCCCAGTCTTCACCGGGATTTGAACCCAGTACCTCAGGTTCGGAAGTCAAGTCAAGCGCTTAACCATTCGACCACCGCGCCCCCTGAAATAGCTAGTACCAAGATTTTTTTTTGCACCCCCCCCCCCCCCCCATGTGTATGTATATATATATATATATATACACACACACACAATTAATCGGTATTACGTTCCAACTTCATTCTTTCGGACAACACTCCACCCTTGCTAGCTAGGAGGTCTGGGGTTACTTTAAAGCATAACCTTTATTTTCACTTATTCAAAGTCCTTCCTGTTTCTTGCCAATCTTAACATCTCATGCAAGTCCTGAGAAACTTGTGACATGGTATAGCCACCAAAGTTTGGATTTTAAACATTTTTGTAAAGCGCAGTAGTCTTTGTTTCTTGTAAGAATAACTCATTTGTACTTTGGTCTCTCTTTTTTGTTTGTTTTAAATTTTTTAAACTTTCAGAAATGAATGTGAATTATGTCTTAGCCCAAACTTCCTTTAGGAAAGCTGACAATGGCAGCAGGCAAAATTTTAACTCAGGATAATCATGATTACATTCTAGAGCACATACCACACACCGGGCAGCCTTTCACTGTCACTGCCCTAAAGTTCCATGTCTGTCATATACACAACTATTTTGGTTCTAGATTATCGTCTTTTAAATTTTTCATAATATTAACATTATATAATTACACCTTGACAAAATTGAATTAAGAATTAGAATTTAAATATATAATAACTTGATAAATTTGAAAATTCAAAATAAGTTGCTTATTATATTGATTTCAACAACACAGTCAGCAACAAGAAATAGTTTGTTTAGATATTTCAAATGTCTTTAATTATTTTTCTTTACAATATTCCAGGTGTTAATAATCGTTCAAAGAGGATTTTCCAAACTATTATCAGTCATTCAGCATGTATTGTCAAAAACACTCAAACTGACACCTTTTGTTGGTACAGATTTAAGAACTCTGCATGTGCAAGAGTAAGACATTTACATTTTTTAATAGATTTATAGGTTCTACAAGGTAGATTATGTATGGAAATAGTTAGTGGTGCATATTTTAGTCCTATCTAATCTATGTATTAGGCATGTATTATATTATTATTATTCACTTTACACTGACTTATGCTAAAGAAACTGAGAGCAATAAATCATTTTTAGGGCATAAATGATCAATTCCTATTTGTTTTATTTTTTATGGGTCTAGGTCACCTGACAGAGTTTTCATAGTACCTTATATTGAGTGCCAGATTCAGCATGTCTCATCTTTCTCTCTGGTTGTTGTCTTTGATGAAAGGATGGGCACATTTTTTAGAAACCTCTGCAGAGATCATGATATAGCTTACTTTGATCTAAAAACACAGTATACACCCAGTGTAGGTGTTGCAAGTAAGTAAATGTCTTTGATATTTCATACTATTTAATGAAATAAATAAAACCCTTGTAAATAGAACATGATTATTGTTGATCACTCATGACAACACTTTCAGAAAGTCAAAGCAAGCCTTTTTGGGAAGGGCCAGTGGATTTTAAATACTTAAGCTTTTCAATGTTTTAAAGAGATGCATGCCCTCAATTTTCAATGGTGTCAATTTCCAATCTGTTAAATGCTGTGATTATCATTTTGGCATGTTAGATCAATTGCCAACACACGTAGGTAAAGGCCAAAGTAATCTCTTTATTGCTATAATTTGTAGATAAGATATGCCTACAATGATGTTTAACAAAAGCTATTTTGGCTAAATCATAGTTGGACTGTTGTTGTTTTTTTTTTTTAAATACATTTTTTTATAGTTTATGTAAAAACAGCTGATGAAGGCAATGCCTGATTATTATTAGTTAATCTATTGTTTGATTTTTTGTTAATGATCCTGTATTTTTTTTCTTTATTACACTCAACTCCTAAATATCTTTGTTTCCATTAAATGCTTATCATATTTTGTGAACTTTTGTAGAGACCAATGAAGCCTGTAAAGAATTGACCTCTCCCATTTCTATGATTTGCTCTACTTGTTTGACTCAGTACAGACAGCTGGTTTATTTGTTAGAAGCAAGGTAATTTGCATGTATTTGCCCTACAAGTTCTTACCTCTGAAGTTTATCAGTAGAACCTTTTCCTGGCTTTTAACACTACAGTCCTCAACTAAACATAGTGAGGTTTAAATCCTTTTCACCCTGCTTTTATGGGTATCTGTTAAAGAAAAAAAGCTAGTGGTGACTAGTTACAGTTAGTTATAAAAGTGAATTGTACTGTACCTGCATCATGTGGTCTGTATATGCTTCAACCTTTGCCTACAAGTCTGTTTTACTACCATTCTTACAACAAAATTAGTTTACTCTAACAACAAAAGGATGATCTGTTATTTAGTGAGCAGGACTTATTTGTAAACAGTTGTGCTATGATATTTGTTTATTTTTTAATAAAAAAACAGACAAGTTAGAAAACTAGATAGTCAAAGTTAACTCTGTGTTTGATTGGTAGATACAACATTTTGGTGATTGAACGTGACTACAGGACATTGAGCTGTGGAAAGCAAATCTACTTTGCTGACCTTATTGTTGGCATCTCTGACTGTATAGTGCTACTGCCATTGCAGGATGTCAACAAACATTTAGATTTGGGAGCAACTGCTACAAGATTGGTTACACTGGGCCTGCAGTTCTCTAATTGCTTCATTATATTACATGGACTCTCAGCTTGTAGTAGGTAAGGTTACATTGATAGTTATAGAAGGGGTTGCCCTGTTGATCAAAGGAGCTTTTGTATATATTGGGTGAATCAAGGGGTACTTGGTAAAATACATTGTCTAAATATGCAATAATTATATTTTATTTTATTGAAGTGTATGATTCTACAAAAAAAAAATGCAACTGATCTGAATGTTGTTGTTATTCTGAATTTCTCATCTAAGGACATGTTTGTTCATTTCAGTTATTTGCTAGACAAAAAAACACTTGGCATGATTTTCAATCTGCAAGCATCTCTGTTGAATTTATGTGCTACACTCGACAATCAAGAAGTTCAGTATAAAGTAATAGAATAAGACATAGCTATTTTTCTGTTAGTTTATTATTAGCCATGTGTTCTAATAGATGTGAATTGAGACATTTAATAAACTGATTCTTACCTTCAAGCAACTGCAAAGTTTATATTATCATAAGGAAAAGGTGATTGACCCACTAGGTTAAAACAATGGACTGTTAATGTCTTTTAAAAACACTCAACTTCACAGTACTGACCTGACACTTAATAAGTTTGTTTTTCACTTATTTTTTTTTATATACATATTTCATCATTAATATATATTCCTTTTTGAGTGTTACTGATTTTATTTTTTCCATTATAAATAAATTCATTATTCAGTATTCTTTGCTTCCATTCTAGTTTCTTTTTTTTTTGTTGTTGTGATAATAGGAGATATTGAAAATTGTTGTTGCTTTTTTTTAATATCAATTTTTGTATGGTATTATTAAAAAAGCAGTTCTCAAATAACAATGTTTCTCAAACTTTTTCAGTTCAGGGACCACTTTACAAGCCATACAATATTAGTGGACCCAAATCACATATTTCTAAAGCCACTGAAATAATCAAACTCTCTGCAAATGTGTGTGCTTTTTTTTTCTTGCTCTGCCCTATTTGCAACACCATAATTTATAAAGCCTTCAGAGCTTTTTCATTCACTGTTGTTGCATTTCTAATAATTTTCTGCTTATTTGCATACACTTTTGCTTGACTTTTGAAGAAATCAGGGGGTTTGTCTTTTAGTCCATTGTTATTTGTTACAAGATGACGCTCTAATTTAGCAGGTTTCAAACTTTTATTTGATAACACATTTAAACAATGACACATTGTGGCTGATCACTTTTGCCTTTGTATGGTATAATTCCAAATCTTGAATACTCAGCTTATTTACGTAATTTCGGATAGCATGGTGCATCCTCTCTTAAGGCATCATGTCTCAGTTCATTCCCTCTATTGCTCTTCTTCAGATGTCTGCTTATGATTAAAATGTTTATCCATAATGTAATGGTTAGATGGGCATATGAAAAACAATTAACAAGCACAAATTACCATTGTATAACTTAATAATCATAAAATGTAAACAATAAATAACCAGACTGATGTTGGTGTGTCATGGAGTCTCAGGGTCTTCAGTTGGAAATATAAAATAAAGCTTGGCCTATCTATTTGACTGGCATGGTAAAGCAGAGAAATTGAAAGAACAATGTTGATTGGTTTGTAAAATAAGTCAATTTGATATTCATGCTCAAAATATGTTAGCAATCTTTTTGTTTTGCCAAGCAGGGTCAATGAATAATATCATCATAGAATAGTTTATAATAGACATATTAATGAGGGGCAATTTAATATTTATTAAAATCTTCTGATCTGATGAACTGGCTCTTATCAAAGCAGTTATTTATATTGTATATGATTTTCATCTTCTTGGGGTCCGCAGACCACAGTTTGAGAACCACTGGTATAAAACATGCAAATTTTTTTTCTTAGATATTATACTGCTTAAGTGAAGAAGATGTAGCTAAAACAATACAAAGTATTGCTCAAGTTTATATGTCAACCAGTCAGGAACAAGATCTAGCTAGATTATGGCTTTCTTCAGATATTTCTCAGGTATATCAACATAAATCTTATATTAATTAGCTTCTTTTAGTAGAGCATTAAGCTATGAGTTTTTATTTCTATGTTGCCTTTAGATTTTCAATATTTTCTGTCAATGTTAGTATCTTTTGAATTTTTCATGAACATAAATGAGAAATTAAAATATAAAAAAATCTTATCAGTGTTGATACCATTCACCTTAAAGATGAAGTTGTTAATATAAATTTCATTCATCTCCCATCTTAAGTCATATCTCAAAAATATCCTGTATGAGTATCAACCTTCAAGAACTTTTTAGACTCTTGCTTTTTCCATTAAAAGGAAGAAAATAAATGTGTATCAACTGAAAGAAAAAAAGGAAAATATAAACTTTCAGTTATATGTTTTCTTGAGCGCAAACTTTTGTGTAAATGTTTCTTTTATGTTAACACAAAGATTTATATAATGATTTTTTGATCTACAGAGTGAAGAATTCCTACTACAATTTTCTTGCTTAAGTTCTTTCAGGTATTTTTTTTGTAGATATTTTAGAATTTTGTTTGAAAGTTGTGTGAAATCATATATATAATATATTTCTTTAAGTTTCAAATTAAATTGTCTATATCAATAACTCTTTTCCTAGAAGCTGGTTAACTGTTTTGAAAGTATTGCTTATAAATTAGTCTAGTAAATAACAATGATTAAAAAATACATACAAATTTAAATTTTTAGTAAATATTTTTGTCTTTTTCCTTTGTTTCTTTTTCAATGACATTCTTTTGAATCCAGAATTTTTTAAAGTGCAAATTAAATTATGAATAATGATATTCATAGTGTTTGTCTTAGAAATTTAATCTGAACATAAGAACTGCCCATGGCCTATTCAAGAAACAATTAAACATAGTATTAAACTAACTTTCATATTACAATAAATACAGATATAATATGAACAGTCCTATATCATATTCTTTTTCTTTTAGAAATGTGTACACGAATTCACAATACTCTTATTTCATAGGTACCAGTATAAGTTGATTAACTATATGAATGAAGCTATAAAATGCAATAAAATTGTACTCACAAAAATACTTATGATTTCCATGTTTACAAGACTAGCAATAATAGGAAAACTAAATGTTATATCATTAACAGTCCTTCATAAAATTGATTAGCCCTATATAATAGATAATATTGACCATAAATACCTAATTTATGAAGTTAGGAGAAAATTGTGTCATAGTCTATGTAAGTCATTCAAATATTTGAAGTCTAAAAGAAATGCAAATGATTTAGAATACTTTTCTCCTCCTGATGCTAATAGCAAGTTGATTCTTCTCCTTAATTTATGTAATTCATTGTATGAAAAGCTTTCATTTTCCTGAAAATGTGTTCATTTGATTTGCTCAAATAAAACTGTTTATCTCACAGTGCACAGTTGCTGTTAAAATCACTAACTCTTGAAGAAATTCTTAACAAATCACAAGATGACATTAAGGAAATCCCAGAGATACCTAAAAAAGTTCTAATGGTTTGTTGCATAAAATTCGTAAATATGTTTTTGTTGTTTCTTTTTTTTTGGGGGGGGGGGGGGGGGGGGGATGAAAAAGAACATTTAGTTTATGCCTAGTGTCAAGAGCTGTTTATAAAAAGATTTGTTTACATTAATTTTGTCACACTTTAAGAAATTTGTTTGGTTTTTGGTTAATATTACATATGTATAGTAATTTCTTCTTTTCTGATCTAGATACAATTTTTTTTCATGTGTAAATTGTAGTTATAAGTAGAAGAATATTTTAGTGTGTTTCATCAACTATTTAAACTTTTTCTCTATTAGTACCTATCCCAGTCACTAACAGAATGGAAAAGCCTGAATCCACAGACACCCATAGAGACTCAAGTTAGATCACTAAGTAATAGTGGAAGATCTTCTATGAATGCAGATAGCTATAACTCTCTAACCAATTCACCACTGGTGCAGGACCAAGAAGTGTCACCCCTGAATGCATTGCCCTCACCAGATTTGGTCAAAGATGATGTGTTGAAACCTTCTACATCTTATGTTTCATGTTATCCACAGCATCAACAGCTTGTCAGAAGCTACCAACATAATGAACAATCTGGCAGCTTGATGCCTGATAAACAGTTGTTGATGAATGCTGAAAGTAACAAGCCATTAGCTTTATCCCAACCCCACTTTATAAACTGTGAAGAGTTTGATAGTCAAGAATCTTGTGAGAATTCCTTTGGGATATTAAGTGATGAGTTTTTCCCTGATGAAGCAGGGATTCTTAAATTTAATTCCCAAGCACAAAAATATTGTGAACAATTGCCAGAAGTCAAAAACACTAGCCTGTTTCAAGCTGCAAGAAATGATAGTTCAAAGTCTCATCAAACAATCCATAATGCTAACAAGAATAAAAATGTGAGTAAGTCTGCAGATGAGGTCAGGCCAATGTCTTACAATCTAAACACAAACAGTTGTAACATTCCTGATCTTCAAGCTTTGAAGAGGTCTGTGTATGACAATTGTGGAAGAGAACATTCTCTTAATAAAGTGGAGCATGTTGGGATTTCAGTGCCTCATTACTGTCACTGTTCTAATGTAAGATCAAATTTCTCTGATGAAATGGATTTCTTAAAAAAAGATTGCAGTTCCTTATTTTCATTCCAAGAATCTTTTAATAATCCTAGGTTAAGAGCATGTTCTAAAGTGTGCCATGAAGACCTTGATTCATTGCATCATAGAGACATTGTTGATAACCCCCATACTGTTGCTGAACTTGTACCTGACCCTGACAGTAATATTTTGAATTTATTGAAAGATTCTAAAGATGATGAAAATCTTAGTCAAATCCCTTCATATTTATATTCAGATCATGCATTCTCAAAGAAGACTTCTTCTCATCATTCTGATAATCCTTTTGATTTGTGTGACATATCTAATCATCCAAGGATCAAAGGTTTCTCACAAAAAGCCATGAATACAACTAATTATATGTCGAATTGTAAAGCTTTAGGAATAGTGGAGCCATCAAGTGGTTCGAAATTCAGTCTGAGAGCTAACAATGTGCCTTATTTTGACCGCTTCTCTCAAACACACAAGTGCATGCCTGTTCAGCCAGTGCTGCCATCACTAAAAGAGGATCTGAAAAGCTGTAACACTATCACCAACACTAGATCATCCTCTTCCTTACATTTGGCTTCAAATTTGCCCAACAGCAATTTTAAAAGGAAGCCTGGACAAAAAGGGATTGAAGGAAAGACTACATTTCCAAATATCCCAAGGCAGAAAATTTGTATTGGCCTCGCTACACCTTTACGTAAACAAATTGATGGTTAGTACATGTTATTCAATCTATATGTAAGATTCTTGAGCTTAGTTTAAAGTATCGTAGACAGTCAACTTTAAAGGCAAGATCCTCAAAGAAATAGCTTTTACAAAAGTTTATCAAAGTTTAAATTGAAAAAGTCTAGGATGTAAAACTTTGTCTCAGATGAAGTATCTTTATTTATCACTAGATATTTAAAATAGTTTGTATATCTTTACAGTTGTGAATGCAGTTGAAAACATTAGACCTCCACAACTTAATACTGTCATAGCAAGACAAGGCTCTGAATCACCACCATTAGATCTAACACAAGAACTTCATTCAGTACAGCAGTCTCAACAAAACGTAAGTGTGGAATGCTTCTTTTAAATATTTTTACTGCATGCATGTTAAGTCCCTTTCTTCATAGTCAAAAGGTGGAAGGTGGTTAAAAGCACAAATAAAAACTGTAGTAAAAAATTGAATAATTTATTTCAAGCTAAAATTTCACACATGGTAGTATGATTGATTAGCTAATCTGATAGAGCATCATGCTAATAATGCAATCATCATGGTTTTGAACCCCATACTGGCAATTTTTTTTTCTTCCTAATTTTTCATTGATATAAAATTTACATTTATTTACTTTTTGTTATTTTTTTTATACAGAGTCATTGTTCTAAATTGAAACAGTGGAACTCTCGATTGATGACATTATATGAAGGTATTTAAGATAGAAATGTTCATTTAATGTAAAACTAATGACAAGATTTGGTCCCCTTGCTAATAGACAAGTAAAAAATTACTTACAAAATGATACACACCAGCAGTCTAGTCTAGTCATTTTGTTTTTATATTGTATCAAGAATATTGAGTAAAAGAAATAATAAGTTCAACATTCATTCACCTTGCTAAAGTCAACTTTTACACTCCAATATTGATAAAACCATTCTAATGGGATAATTAGTCAATAACTAATAGATAGCATGGATTCATAAACAAATTGATGGTAATACCTGTGTGGTACATATTAAAATAAATCTCCTTTAGCAGAGTAAATTATCCCAGAGTTGTTCCTATTATACTGTCAAGATCATACAATGTTACTTTCTACTCTGTAGACCCTAAGACAAGAACTGATTGTAAAGAAAATACTCCAGACAAGTCTGAACCACTTTTAAAGAGGAGGAAACTTCAGGCTGTTAAGAAGGCAGGCAACAAAGGACAAACTGTCTTGGTATTTAAATAATACAACTAATACAAGTCCTCATCATGGGAAACTTTTGTGACAATCTGTTTGGTAGTAGAAATACTCAGAAATCACTCCAGCTTTATATTACCTTTTTTTTTCACAGGGATCATTATTTTGTTGCCTGCTGTTTTATTAATTTGAATGTTCTGTTTACTAAATATAAACCATTTGAAATTCATGTAATTGTGTTTTGTTGAATAAAATAATTTCTGACATTGTGCCAATGTAATTGTCTTTTTGATTATACATAGGCTAGAAAGTATAAAGCCAAGTAAAACATACTTTAGCTTATGTAGACTAGATACAGAAGAAGAAGTATCCAGCATAACATTCAAATGACAACAGAATGTGTAATTCAGGTGTTAGGCCTACACCTTACATAGCAATATCTTCTTTCATTTAAAATCTTTTTTTATTTCCATTTTAATGTTTCTTCGATGAGTGCTCAGTCACTAAAAATCAGTCATGGCTATAGTATACAAAAGTCATAAATAAAACATTGATGTTATAAAAGGGTTGTCAGTATGCTGACAATATTTACAAACATTCATATTTAAATGAATATCATAAGAATGCATAATGTGCATGGGATAGGGGCAGTAATCAACATGTCTATATATTAGATGACTTGAAAACAAGTTC
The DNA here is from genome assembly GCA_030265305.1 of Biomphalaria pfeifferi. Classification (NCBI taxonomy): domain Eukaryota; kingdom Metazoa; phylum Mollusca; class Gastropoda; family Planorbidae; genus Biomphalaria; species Biomphalaria pfeifferi. The sequence continues at coordinate 147,835 of JASAOG010000252.1, forward strand.
AGTGTATTTTGATTTGTAAACTTAATACATCTTCTTGTTCATATTCACTTGTTCTCTTATTGTGTTTGTGTACAATCTGTCCAAATTAAAGACTAAACTCTAGTTCAAGGTGTTAGTATGATGTCAGTCAGTCCCGATAGAATCAATAGTTGTAGAGTCTTGAGTAAAATACACCAGGTAGTAATCTGTACTGCTATCACTAGCCAGTACCTGTTGCTAGGCAACAATTTCTCTACCATCAGAGCAGAAGCCACCAGTATGGATGATGCGATACTGAAGATTAGGATGAGGAAAAAGCTGAAAACAAAATTTTGAATTAAAATATAAACCACGGAATTAAATAATTATAATCATTTAACAACAAAACCAAGGATGTTCTAATGACAAGAGAAAATCTTGCAGAAGAACAAATATATTCAAATTACCACAAGCTAGAAACGCTTAAATATTTAGGAAGCATGATATATACAAAAATGACCTAATAACAGAATTAAAGGAACGTCTAGCGTCAGGCAACAGAGCTTTCTATAAGACACAATACATAATGAAAAGCAAATTCATATCTAAGAAGACCAGTAGGCCCTAGTTATGTATGCAAGTGAAACCTGGACACTGACAAAAACAACAGAAAATCTTAACAACTAAATACTTGGTAAAGAAAAATCTATGGTCGGCCAACCATACATGAGGAAACCGGATGAAGGACTCGAAGCAACCAAGAAATATACCAGCTATATGAAGACCTCTCCATACAGTGACGGAAATTAAAGGGAAGTGATTACGTTGGGCAGGGTCATCTCGAAACAGAGGAGCAAAGATTGTTCACCGGCAAAAACCAAAAGGCAAACGTCCCAAAGACAGAACACGGTAGCTTGATGTAGTGGCAGATCTACAACAGCTAAGAGTCCGGGCATGGAGATGTAAAGCCCAAGATAGATCAGATTGGAAAGATGTGCTGGAGCAGGCCAGGGTCCTGCATGGGTTGTATTGCCACTCGAATGATGGGTGTCCTGGCAAAATATAAATTGACAAAATATCATAGTAGTCACCTCATCCATCTCGCAGGTGAAACAAAAATACTTTAGGGGCAGGTGAAAACAGATAAAGTACCGTAGCGGACACAATATCGTGCAGCTAAAAACATAAACAAAATATCATAGTGGCAAAAAATGTGGCTGCCTGCTCGTGCGGTATGCGCGCTGAACTGTTGTTCGTTCTTCTCAATCCCCCCCCCCCCCCCCCCAATCGTCCTAGGAAGATATGATTATCTTTAACTCTGAAGGAACATTCGAAATATGCAAAACCTTTTACAATCGTAACCAGCGGAGGAAATACAAAATATCGTAGTGGACACAGCATCTTGCAGGTAAAAAAAAAAAGATAGACCAAGTGAAATATCGCCTATTGAGTATAAACCGATAAACATAAACCTTTTTGAAATACCTAGAGTCTAGAAGTCTAGATGTTACAGTAAATAAAAGGTTATCATGCCATTCATGGAAGCCTAAAAAAATTGAAGCAGCGATATGATTCTTAGTAGAGTTAAGTCTCTAATTAGCATGCATGACTTGATTGACATGTGAACAATGAATACTGAATAGGTCTTTGAAGAAAACTCACCTAAAGCATGAGATGTTGATCCAATATCGTTTTTGTGATGTCAGTAAACCCGCCTCCATTTTTTTTTTGCCTAGGCACTTGTCATTTTAAGCTTAATGATGGAAATCTAGAATTGGTAACCTGATAGGCCCCTTTTTTAGTAGATCACTTCAATTTATAATGAATGTCTATTAATACTACTGGATGTATGAACAGTGAAAGCCCACTACACCTTAAGACACTAACAATGAACCACAGAATGCATCGAAAAGTTTTTTTGTTACTTGTGCTAGAAGCGCAAAATAAACCTGTGCACCGAACTTATTCAAATAAAGAAGTTCTAGAAAGTGGTTAAACGATTAATTACAAATATTTCAATAAATAGTAGGCCCTAATTGTATGAACTCGATGAAAAGTTTATATAGTTTATATTAATTCAATTCCTTACATATAAAAAGAATGCTCACCAACTGGACACTTATCTTGCGTCGTGGCGATGCTTGGACGATGTGTGCATTCAATATTTCTTTTCATTTTCTTTCGAGTAACTCAAGAGTGCAAAAAAAAAAGTTGCGTGTCATGCAGTGCCGGATTTTATTGTGTGTGTGTGTGTCGGGAAGGGGGCTTAAAGTCATAGGAGCAGGGTCTCATAAATGCTCCACAGACATAATCTGATGAGCAATCAAGAAAACAAAACAACAGAGGAAACGCTTAATTCCTAAATATATAAGAATTATGGTAAAAAGAAGTTATTACCACTCACTGTTTCCCACCTTCCAGTCTGAATATTTTTGCTTGTTTGAAAAGTGGGACATTGATTTTTCAGAAATTTTGTAAGTAGCACTTGTAGACCTAATATATTGAAACGTTAGACTATTTCATGTCATCATTATGTAGGCATATTAGTCACACATTGAATTTTTCAAAAAACTGTTTCTTAAATCTCAAAGAAATAAAAAGTTACTGGATTGCATGTTCTGTAAATCGGCCGTGGGCCATATGCTACTATCACCTTAATGACTTTTGGCCCTATCACAATGAATCATATTGAAAACATTTAAGTGAGTCTTTAGCGTGCTTATTAACCTGTGAGCGGTGAATTTTGTAGGGTGTTTATTTTATTGTGAGAGGGAATTCCGTAGTGTGATTATTTTACTGTGAGTGTTGAAAGGTGTGATAATTACTTTTGTTTGCAGCATCCCAGTTTAATTGGATTTCAAACTTTTCCAGTAAATTTTTACATAAGTTTAACTGACGTCAATCAAAAAATTGATGTGCCCAACATTTTGGAGTCGTACTCTCCTTACGACAACCTTTGACCTAATGTTTGAAAATAGCGGTGTTTATTGCTTACTTCAATTGCATATTATTCATTGAATCAATCTAATTCAATCTTTCATAGCTCCTGGTTTAATGATGTGGGACGTGTGGCCGCTAAACTATCTATTCAAATGTTGACTAGTTTACTGAGTGACAGCATAGAAACCTTCTCCTAGATACCCTTCCTCCACACTTTCACAAAAGAGATTTGACCTTAGAGCGACAATTAAAATAATAATAAACTACTGCAAATATAGCGTTTAACTTAGTTTTACAAGATTTGAATTAAAAATTGTAAACATAATTTTTCAAGATTACTTGGTCTGTTTTTTTCCCCTTCATTTTTGTCTTATATGACTGAGCAGCTGTCTGGTAAACATCTTATATTTATGAACACACTGTAAAACAGGAGCAAAAAATAAAATAACCCTAAAGCATATGTTTTCATTTACTCCACTTTATTCTTTCATCCTCCTCTCTCTGTATCGTTTTAGGTTTCCTTTTCTTTTTTTTCTATTCTGTTTTTCTCTTTTAGTGTTTCGTTTCGCTCTTTTTCTATCCTGCATTTTTTAAAACTTGTTTTTGTATTTGTTACAAATGTAAGCGTTCTTGATCTATAATTTAGCTTTCTTTCCCAATAGTCTTTCTCTTCATCCCAAACGAAAGTCACTGTGTTTGCATTGTTTATTCATTTGGATAGTAGTTTAACTGCTAACATTTTAATAAACAAGACAAAACACGAAGTGCCTCAATTAAAATGCCCCCTAGCAGACTTAGGTCTAAAAAGGAATACGATAACAAACATTAAACCATTTCACAAGACAAAGTATATATTTTTTAAATTCTCTATTTAATCTATAGATCTTAAGATCTGAAAGGGTACTTTTTTCTTTTTTATTTAATCACAACATTATGATGACGCCGATCACTCGTGAAATTCCAATGGCAAGTTAAGTAATTCAGATGACATCATTGATGTTAAAGTCTGAATCACCAATGTCCGTACTATCAAGGAGGCCAGAATCTTCCACAACAAATGTTGGTCCAACAGGAAATCCTCTATCATGTTGCCAATGATAACAGTTGATGTGAAGCTTACAGTCGATGTTATGAGGTAAGTAAAACTGAGGGAAAGAGAATGAGTTAATAAACTTTGTTATCTTGAAGAAATTAGGCTGTGTTTAACACATTAATTCAACAATGCTAATAATGAAATTTTAAACATACAGATACACATAACTCCATTACATAATCAAGCATTTCAAAACAGATGTTTATTTGTGTTTATAATACGCCTATTGAAAGTTACATTGGAAACGAGGATTTTTAAGCTCTAGCCCGAACCTGCTGCAGAACGACAGGGGAAAGCAGCCGGCAGGGGTGGAACTCGGGACCATGGTGATGGAAGTCCAAAGCGTATACCACACGACCAGGCAGCCATCGAAGTTATCTTGTATACGTCATAGTTTAATTGCCAAGAAATTGATTACGTCAATCGCTTTTATGAAAATAGTTTAAAGAGATGAAATTGACGATGAGAATGTGTTATTATTGCTTAAAATCTTAAAGGCAGGTTCCAAGTCTGATGGAAAGAAGAAAAAAAGGGGGGTGGGACTTGTTAGTGACAGTATTTAAGATTTCAAATAATTTGCTCCTAATGTTCAGATAACTAAAAATGCTACAGATGTTAACGTTGATTATATTAGACAATAATAAATATCCTTTTTTTTCAAAAACCTTTTAATTTGAGTGGTGTCAGTTTTTTTTTTTTTTTTGAAAGTTTGAACCAGAATGCAATTCTCTGTTCTCTCCCGCCGTTGAAGTTGAGTCCGTGATCAGTTTCCTCCCTTTCCATTGCGAAAACTGAATTTTTTTTTTGTTGTTTTTTTTTAGTTAAAAATTATTTTCGAAGAATTTATAATGGTAGGCCTATATTATTAAAATCTAGATACTATGTGAGATTGAAGCTATTAGCAAATCAAGAAGAGTCGCGTCGTCTGCAATTGCAAGCTTTGGAAACAACTAGCACAATTTTTATAAAAAAATTTGCTTAAGGGTTTTCTCGCCTGACCGAACACAGTTCGTCTAACCAAGCATGATGGCTGATCATATTGTGTATGTGTAAGACAATATTTTCAAAGACCTTGAAAAAATATATAAACAAGATATCATTTAGAGAGATTCTGGAGGATACAAAGTTCTCAGAAAAGGGCTTAGAATTAACAATCCAGAAAAGTCTTTTTAAAAGACTATGTACGGAAAGAATTAAAAGCTATCTATCGAGGTTAATAAGCCTACTCAGTCATTGTTCAGTGGTCATTTTTCCATGACCCATAGTTGATGATCGTCAGTATCTTCACTCTGCTTCATTATTTAGCAATAATCGTTAGTAATATATATCAGTCAAGTCATTTTTCTGTTTTGTACGAGCGATTTATGTGAAGTTATTTTTCGCAGGATTAGTAGGCTACTTGTTTTATTGAATTGAGTATAAAGGTAATTCAAGAACTCTTCAGTGTGCTTAAGTTCTATAGAGGTATAAAGGCACCTCCAAACTCGCATATATCACGTAGGCCTACTCTCCAAAAGCAAATTCTGATAATATAGGACCTATAACTTATAGGTGTAATATTATCACCATAATGAAGATATTATTAGGGTCCTATGCGGTGTTTCTGTGTTATTTGTATTAAATCGTATATATTATAGATTTTGTTTTGGTTAAGCAAGCCCTATAGGCTAGGTGTGTTAAACTTCATTGGTTGTTAGTATCCATTCATTGGTTGTTAGTAACTATTCATTGGTTCCTAGTAACCTATATTGTGTGGCAGCTCACGTTATACTTGTTTTTAGATGTTTCCAAAATGAACACTTCGTTTATTTCTAGATTATACAACCAATGTGTTCAAGCAATTATTGAATATTCATTTCTATTTTATTAGACTTTCAAAATTAACTTAGTGCCTGTGTTTTAGTTGTTTCACTAGAACAAGTGTGTCACTATCAATGGGGAACTATACTCGGTTATTAAGCCATCTTCCCATTCGATTTGTACAAGGTCTTTCAAGTAAAATGAGAATTTGCTTAATATTTAAAGCTAAAGAATATTAATTGAAAACAATATCACAAAATGCAAAAAAAAACATAACCAGAAGGTGTCCAACTAGAGGACACAAGACGCATTCAGCCAGCAGTATATATATATCTGTCCAACCAATCAGAATCTATAACTCCACCCGCCCAATCTGTCAGCACATTTTGTGACAATTGTATCCTATTTTTTTTTAACTTAATCATTATCAATCAAGACCTTCCTTCCCTTCCAATACACACGGTTTTCATTCCCATTCTCACATTTACGAAGTATAAAAATCTAACCATTATAAAAATCTAACCATACTCAAGTTACAAAGATTGAGGCACATTTCTTATTCCATACGTTACGCTAGAACAAATTCGTATAAGTGCTCCTTCTTCCCTAGTGCCATTAGAGAATGTAATGGGTTGCCTGAATCAGCCACCATATAAACATGCCCATTACGGCCCAGTATCAGTTTTAATTAGGGTTATCCCTCTTTGCTCTAATTGCAGCCCTAAATAGCCCAAATGGCGCCCTAATGGGCGCGGGTACCGTTATCTTATCTTATATAATACAGACGTTACTTCAAAAAAGAAGATGATTACGTCCTACGCGTCATGCATTTAGTCATGCATATTAACCAATGACTTAAATTCTGCCAAGTCACTGGTTTTCCTGGCTAGCTCAGGCAACCCGTTTGCACATTGGCGTCATTAGGTTCCCATTAGGGACCAATACGGGCAACCCTAATCGTGCCAATATCGGCCCAGAATGGGTAAACCCACTTCCGGATTCATTGGGGATTTCCAGAATCGCGCCATAATCAACCTCATACTAGCCCCAATGGTTTAGTAACTGAGATTTTCATTGGGGTTCAATTAGGGATAACCCTTATTGTGCCTTTATCGGTCCGATGCTGGCCTGAATGGTTTAGTAACTGAAATATTTATTAGGGTTCAATTAGGGATAACCCTTATTGTGCCATTATCGGTCCAATGCTGGCCCTAATGGTTTAGTAACTGAAATATTTATTAGGGTTCAATTAGGGATAACCCTTATTGTGCCGTGTTCGGTCCAATGCTGGCCCAAATGGTTTAGTAACTGAAATATTTATTAGGGCTCAATTAGGTATTATGCAAATACTGTCTCCGATGGTTCAGTCATTAAATTTTATTATGACTTAATTAGGGATAATCTTTAATGTTTTTCAATACTGTAGTTTAAAACAAATTCATTAGTGATTTTTTGTTTATAATGCCCTTTTTGTTCAGATGCAGCTCAATGACTTAGTATGAGATTTTTAACCTTTTACATAGGTCTACTTTCACACTGATGATTTAGATCTAGCAATAGAATTATTTGACATAATTGTTTGGAAATTATAATGAATAATTGAATCAGTGCATGATCTCTATATACATCTAGCTATAATGTCATATTTATAAAGTAATGGACATGTCATATTACATTTTTGGGTTTGAACACTAGCAAACAATACAATTTTTGGTAATGTACTATATAAGACTTGCATACAGAATTGGAAGAACAGAAACAAATGAAGAAACTAGAGAAGTCTGTTATGTGCCTGAAACTTTTGTTCCTGGTATACCTGCAATGAGCGAGCCGGACAGATCAAGTCAACGTTGGATCTGCGTCCAAGCTTTCTGATGTGGACCTTAAAAACCTCTGTTTATCTGTCAGTACATTTGACGGGACCTCGAACCATGAAAGCCTCAAGACCGTTTCTGATTCCTTGCCTTGGATGACGTCGGGTGAAATTGTGAATACGGGCCCCAACAATGGCCGAGACAGAAACAACGAATTGGACTTTGACGTCGGCATAAGAGGGAACATGATGCTTGGCAACTGCTTCCAGACGATTGACAAGAACTTTATATGCGACGCCCTGCGGGGACAGTGCCCATGCCAAGAAATCCAGCTACAAGGTCTGAACAGACATTTGTACTTCTGCCTACATCAGTGAGAGTGACTTGAACGATGGTGAATTAATTCTTGCAGAACCTGATGCAGTGATGGATGAACATTTGCTTATGGAACATTACAAGGGTGTTTCATGGGCATACCTTACAGATGAGGCTGAGAAAGACTACGTGTTTGAAACCATGGCTACCTGTGGGCCTACAACTGTGTCACGAGACGGCCATGGAAAACGTCCGCTGACTTGGCGTCTTAAAACAGCGGCCCTGGAAACTACAGTGATCGCCACAACCTCCATTTGTGTCAAGTGGCTGGCATCAGAGACTATCGTCATGAAGTCAAAGCAGCGACCACGACATCGTCTCAAGCGTAGACTGGCCAACTGGAAGAAGAGAAAGCGACGGCCGCGGAATACTGTGCAGATGGCCTCGTGGGCAACAGGCTCCCTACCGTCTGTGGCTCCCACCGATCGACCTCCACCTGAACCGGCAAACCTCCACAGCACTGTTTCTTTTCGGAACGAAAAGCTCGAAGAAGGGGGCAATGTTATAACTCTGCCATTCGCACCGCCATCTAAGCTAGAAGGTGCGCACTGTGATAAACTAGACTGGAAAGGATGTCAACATTAGAAGAGGAGAACGATTTCCGTCCAATTGAAGAGCCAATATGGAGAGATTGTGCCTAAGATAGATGTTGTTTTGTGTACCTGTGATGTCGTGTGAATAAACGTCTATGTCTCGTTGAGTTGCATCACTTAAGTTATTACAATATTTTGTCCAATTTATTTATATTAACTTTATCACAGGCTCTTACGAATACAACTATATTCTGTTGTAATTAGAGTTCGATGGTAATTTAAAAAATAAGTTGGCTGAAAAGTTATTCTAGAATTAAAATAAAACAATGATCACAGTGAAACTTAAAAAAACATAACAAAACAAAAAAAACAACATAACCAGCATATTTCAAAATTAGGATAGCATTTTTTTATTTACATTTAATTTTAATCAATTCCATCCCATTAACAATTTTCTTTCAGATTGCTTATCAGTAATCTAAAAGCAAAATTTAATTCTTCTTACCTTCTTGAGCAGGCTTGCTTATGAAAAGATGATGAACAGCATCTGTACAGCATGCATAGGTTATTATTAACCTAAAAGATTAATGTCAACTTCCCCTAAAGAAAAATGTGGCGATCTGTTAAAAAAAAATAAAAAAAAAAAATGTTTAAAGAATGCAAACAAAAATAATATTACAATAGACGCAAAACACAAAATGTTTAAGGTATGGTATACTAGAAGAATTGTTGCTATATAATAACATTAGGTCAAAAACAATTCTATGTAGGCCCTATTTTCATTGTATAAATGTTCATTATAATTTTTTATGCAAATTAATAATGAACTTAAATCTCAGTGAAATGACAAAAAGCTGAAGATATTGGTCTCGACCATTGTTTCATAAGATTAACATTTTTTTTACATTTTAAAAAATTTAATTGATTTGATCTCATTAAAATTTTCATTTGTTTGGGGGGTGTCACTGATCAGTAATCTTAAAGAAAAATTTATTCTTCGTACCTTTTTGATCAGGCTTCCTCATGAAAAGATATTGAACAGCATCTGTAGTGCATACATAGACCATTCTTATTGTCAGCTGCCCTTAAAGAAAACTGACATTCTAAAAAAAAAAAAATACAAATGTGAGCAGGTCAGGGTGGCGCTACTGAGTGAGGCCTTTTTGTTACTTGCTGCTACTCAACATTTGTTCATTTAAAACAGTAGGCAGGTGGTAGCTCTACTGGGTGGGCCCAATCTGTGCACCTCGGTCTGCGACCAAGGGGCTAGAGTCGCCTAAGCAACCAGAAAGCACAATCAAACTAAGCTAAACTAAACTAGCTAACTAAAAATAAAATAACAAACTGAAATTTTAAAAGGAACACATGTGATGCTGGTAAGTGATACTGGTCTGTAGTTTCCTGGGTCAAATTTTTCTCCTTTTTTAAAATGTAGAAAAATGTATAATATAATAATAAGTATTAAGACCTCTAGATGTTCTAGCTAGATCTAAATATGATAATTGAGATCTATGTCTAGTTTATAGATCTAGAATTTCTAGATCTGTATAGATCTATTTAATTCTATTACCTAGAGCCTAGAGTCTTTAAAATTTACAAAAAATAAAATCTAACATGTATTGAGTATTGGTGAATAAAGATCTAACGCTACCTGGACCTGGTTATGTGGTATGCGCAATGGACTGTTTGGTCGCCTTGGTGGTCTCTGCATGGTCGTCTGGTTCATACCCCGCAACTGCCATCACTTCCCTATAAGCTCCTTTGAGGTTTAGACTACCAAGTAGATATCTTCAACTCTGAAGGAACATTTAAAAACAATGTCAATATAGGGCTATAGGGTTAGCCTTTAGTCTATTATATAGATATACTATATACATATTTGGCTAGACATATCTCAATATAGGATTTACAACCAAAATAAACGTTTGATTTTATTTATTTGTGTAAATTTAAACAATCCAAACTCTAGACTAGATTGTCAAGATCTGGAGTGTAGACCTATTATTGTACATTAGTCTCTACAAAGTAAATATCTATATTATAAGTCTATAGGTCTATTACTATAACTAGATCTAGAATTATTTAATCTAAATGACCTATCGCCTATACTCCATAGTATGAAAAAATTAAAGATTAGTCTATATTAACAGTATATTAAATATTATTCTATATCTACTAAATTTTCAAATAACAACTAACATCTATTCTAGACAATCTTTTATTAGATCTAAGTTTACTAAGTCTTAGTATATCTTGTATTATAGGTCTAGGTCAATTTTTTTTTAACCTCAAAATATTTGAATTAGAATAGAACTAAAATCTATATGAGTATAATAATTATTATATTAATATACAAAAGTCATAAGTCTAAGTATTAGTTTACGGTTACGTGACTAGATAGGCATATAAATCTAATAATCTAATATTCTGCCCTAAAAGGTAGTAGATTTACTATGATTTAGATAAAATTTAAGATCTAGTAAGTCCTTAACTAAATCTAATTCTATGCTGCAGATGCATTTCATCGTAGATTCTAGATCTAGAATCTATTCTAAATAGTAAATCTAGTCACTTAAGTTAAGTAGTCTAGATCTAGATTTAATAGGTCTCGAGGCTAGATATAATATATATATATTATATCGTACTAATCTAAATCTAGACTAGTAGCCTATATTATAATAAAACTAGTCTAGAGAGATCTAGCCAGATCTAGAATCTATATCTATATCTTAGCATTCTAGATTATCTAGATATCTATTCTAAGTCTAGACCTAATCTACTATCTAGATTAGATCTGTTAGTAGTGTTAGAGTACTTAGAGATTCGTCCTCTGTACTTGTGATAGGCTTAAGACTTTAACTTAAAAGTTACGACCATTCCATGGCACCATGCCCATGGCTGCTGCCAGTGCTGGCATGAGTTGAAGGACATATGATATCAAGAAGTAAAGCTCATATAATAGATCTATTAAATTAATGAAAGTCTAGATTGACTAGACCTAGATCTATAGCTCTATAACTTGTAGTATAACATAACTAAACAGATTTAGATCTAGATAGCTCTAATTTGATCCACGTTTGTATGTTCTAGAGTGAAGACTGAATAATCCAATTTGTGCCGAATATCGCGAGCTTAAAAGAAATAAAAGCTTATTTTTCATTGGTCGAAAAAATGTTAACATGTATAAAACTTTTTTTAAAAAATCTAAATCTAGAAAAAAAAAACGAATATGTTCTCCTTTAGATTCTATGTGTAATTAAATATTACTAGATATAGATATATTTTTTTAGTGTGCACATTAAAAAATCAGACACACACACACATACACTATTTGATTACGAAAAGTCTGCATTGGGCCCATACGGGTAAAACTTCACTATTCCAGTTAGGGATTTCCCCATTAGAACCCTAATTAATTTTTTTTTAAAAATCTTAATATTACTTACAAAAAGGATTCAAAGCAAAATTTAGCTTTAAGACAATTAATACTAAATTTTAAAACATCATAATATTGTTTTTTATTTTATAATAAAGATTTCATCATGTTGGTTCTGGCGTGATTGGGGAAATCCCACACCGGCACGAAAGCGGAAAGACGTTAACGGCCCAATAACTAAAATCCCACACCGATCCGTTAACGTTTTTATAGGGGCGAGTGTAAGTAGGGCAATCTACCCAATGAAACCTTATTACCCCACACCGCGCCAGAATGGTTTCGATAGGGCTTTGTTTATAGGGCAGGAAAACCAACGACTTGGCAGAGTCTAAGTCATTGATTAACATGCATGACTAGATTATCACATGAAATGTTTAGAACGTAATTATATCTTTTTTTTTTGGAGTAACGTTTGTAATCTATAATAATCTATGGAACTTATGTAATATAAATATAAGATGTATTATAGTTAGCCTATAATACTGACTAAATCTAGACAATATTAAAGTCTATATGTTTTCTAAAATAGGCCTACGTCTTTCTCAATAAGACATTGACGAGGCAACATAGCCTACCCAAAACATATTCTATTGATCCAGAATCTTTTCTGTGTGATCACTTTGCCTCCGTCGAAGTCCATCATAATAAGGATGTTATCATTCTTGAGTGAAAGTTGGACTTCCTAAGAGATTTGTTTTTAGGCCTACTGTGTAATAAAATTTCATTCTGAACTAGATCACATAAAGTGTGTACAGTTAATGTTCCATTAGTGCGCATTTTAATTCAATGCGATTTGAATGTAGAGGTTGAGACGACCAAAGAACTTAAGGAAGAGCTAAGACAGCCAAAGAATCATCATCATCATCTGTCCCTTGACTTCGTAGAGGTGCTATGACAGTTGTCCAGAGAACTTTTCTTCGGACGACCCTTTCTTCGTGCTCCATCCACTGTAAGCTTCTTTGAATGGGGATTTTAGATGACTCACAATATTGAGAAGCTCCTCCTTTTTGCCAGCCAGAGCTTTTACATGTAAATGGATGCTGCAGCAAGAGCAATTGACATGGAAATTAGTGCAGAAAAAAAGCAAAATTCTAGTTTGTGGTGGAGATAATTGGAGATGTGGAAAACAGTTGAATGGCCAAATATTAGAAGTTTACACATTTAGATACCTATAAGGTTCGAACATAGCAAAAGATGGAGGATCAATAAAAAAAAAAACGCTTACGCTTGGCATCAGCTGCCGTGAACAAACTGTGGAAAAACTGGAAAAGTAACAACAGCTATAAAGTAAAATAAAAGCTGTATTCGTCACTAGCGGTCTCTGTCTGTACTCCTATGATTGTGAAAGTTGGACACTGAACGCGAGGCTGAATGAAGAATTCAGGCATGATTCAAGTCTTTGAGAGTAAATGCTACAGAGAAATGCTGTCTGAATGTGTAGCTTCTTAGCTTATCTTATATGATACAGACGTTACTTCAAAAAAAAAAAGGTGATTATAATACGTCCTACGCGTCATGCATTTTGTCATGCATATTAACCAATTACCTAAATTCTGCCAAGTCACTGCAGTGGTTTTCCTGGCTAGCTCAGGCAACCCATTCCATGTTCTAATAGCGCTAGGGAAGAAAGAGCATTTGTACAGATTTGTCCTAGCGTATGGGACGAGGAATATGCCTTTATCTTTGTGTCTTTCTGAGTATTTTATTAAATTTTGTTTTGGTATTTGAAGATTATGGTTCAGTGTTTTATGTGTAATTGCTAATTTACTTTTTTTTAAGTCTTCTATTCTTCTATACATTTAGTGATTTTACTAAAGGTGTTACTCTAGTGAAGTGTGAATATTAGTTTGTTATGAATCTCACTGCTCTCTTTTGTGTCTGCTTCAGTTTTGGACATAGTTGGTGTGTACTGCTATTATATGATATATAGTGCTAATGCTTTGTTTGATTTTTTAAAAATAGTTTCTTAACTAAATATAGCATAATATAGATCATGATTTGTTTATTTTTGGCTAATATATTTGTAACTTTGTTTTAATTATCATTGACTGATAACGATTGTAAAAATAGTTTTTTTTTCACTTATATAAATCTTGGATAAGGGGAATAACCCATGGAATAACCATAACACTGAAAAATAATAAAAATCGCTTTACAGAATAATTTCGACAGTAAAAAGTCGAATGTATTTTTTTGACAGAAACAAACTATTAAACTTCCGTTGCTCACAAAGCCGCATGATTTTGCAAAATAGTTTAGATAAAAGATTTAATTCTACAAATCTAGAAAAATATATAAATTCATTACATCTTTTTTTTTTTTACTTAAATCTAGATCTATAAATTCTAGATATACTCAAAGATGCCAGTATTTAAGGGTAATGCAGCTAGACTAGTCTACAATCATAATCAATGATATTCATAACAATCATGAATCAATCATTCAATGAATCATTTCATTTTAATGATTTTTACACTTATTTAACGTCACTTGACTTTCTTTTACAGTAACAAAATAAACAATCATTTTTTTTACAATAATTGAATGAATGTGAATGTCTACGTTCTAGATCTACATTAAGATAAATTAGTCTCATCCTAACAAACACTTGACTAGATCTAGACTAGTGTCGAGTAGTGACAAAAAAGTGACTAATCTAGAGTAGTTTATAAATAAATTTAATCTGGGCATTACATGAATTCGGACACTCGCTGTTTTTTGTGGTCGTTAAATCTTTATTTTGATATTTAATATGAAACTAGCATGCTGTATAATGTGCTTGTAAACATAAAACAAGTCCATTTTCCAATGATTCTGACCCAATTTCCTTCCATTTAGTTGTACAAGTCTTTTTATGTAAGAAAAAAGAATTTCAAGTCTAAGTCAGGTTGTTGTTTTCTCCTATGTTACCAGGATGACTTTACTTTTACCTTTTCCTAGGGTTAAGACTATATTACACTATATTTTTTGGTTGGCTAAGTCTATGCTAATGAGCCCAGCAATATTTTTTATTCTGTTTTTGGAGCTGTTTTATTTGATTCATAAACCAAGTTGTTTGATTCCATACAAAAAAAATAAATAAATAGGGTGTTTGAATTAAATTATGATTTTCTTGTTTACAAAATTTATTTCAAACAGCCAGTTTTGGACATCAATGTTAATGATCTTTTTATTTGTTAATTGTTGTTAAATGGGCAAATGTTTGGAGTGAGCTTGATACATTGAATGAAGTTAAATGCCTAGATCTAGACCTACTAGATAGATCTAGATTTATAATTTATATAGTGAGAATATAGAGGATTCAGCTATTTAGGCAAGAATGGCTATCCTAACCTGTACTATACTACAAAAGATCTGTATTAGAAATGCATTAAATTATTAAACAAAAAACACAAACATTCAACACACATCTAATCATGCAAACATAAAATAAGTCTAAAAGTCTGTGTAGAAGTCACTATCCCAGTGACCTAATTTTGGTAGAATAAGTGTGTTCATATTTTAATTTTTTGTGTTTGTATTTATGCATAATTTGAAAACATCTTAATGATTTCATGTGAGGGGCTATGCCTGGGGATCTTAAAATTTAGTTAATTCTAATGTTAATATAGAATTAAAATCTGAGTTTATTAATGCCTAAATATAGAGACTGTCTGAAATAAATTATGGTGTCCAGAATCAAATAATGTGGGTTAAATTTGTCTGTATTAAATGAAAACACATGGTCTCTTTGACCTTAAATATAATAACAAATATAGATTAGGGGTACAAATATAAGTAGTCATCCTTATTCGCCTTAAACTAAAGAAGATTTTGATATTTCATTTTCTTTTCTATGTTGAACCATTGTCAAATAATGCGCTGTCAAAGTCAAACTTTGAAATTTTGGCTTATAGGTGTCTGAATAGCATAAACTACTCTATGTCTATGATTTGTATTGATGTATATTTTTTTAACAGTCCATGTTAAGTGGGGTAAAGAGAAATTTTCAGACGTTGAATGCAACACAGATGAGTCACCAGAACTATTCAAAGCTCAACTGTTTGCTCTATCAGGCGTGCAGCCAACTCGTCAGAAAGTGATGATCACTGGAGCTATACTTAAAGTAATTCAGTTGTTTTTATACGGGGGTAAAGGTAGATGGCAGATTTTTTTCAGAAACATTTTTTTTTTTTTATCTAAAAGTAATTTAAAATAAATGGAGAACATGTGTAATGCCATTATTTGTTTAGCTCCCACCTCATCTTAAGATATAGATTGATAAATTTTATTGTACTTTTTGTTTTTATTCACTATTGAATGTTACCTCTTAAATGTGTACGTATTGAAATACTTGAATTCTTAAACATCATGTCTACACCTGGATCCCTCACACCAGCTAATGTGCTCCTTATTAACTACAACATAGTAGGGCATTAATTGAAAGCATTTCACAGAGTATCCATCAATTTGATACATCAAAATAGTGAATAAGATGATTTGTGTTATAATTTATTTGTGCGTATTCTGTGTATTTTTTAGGATGATGAATGGGGTCCAGTAAGAAGTAAGATAAAAGATGTAAGTTATTATTATTTTTTAAAATTATGTGTTGCTGTTTTTTCCATTTAGAACTTATATGTTTAATCTGATTTTTTTTCAACCATGGCTTTCCAATGTTTATTATTTGAATCTTCTGGTAGGGAGTGACACTGCTAATGATGGGGACAGCAGAAGAATTGCCCCAAGCACCAGCTGACAAACCAGTCTTTGTTGAAGATATGAATGAACAGCAGTTGGCTTCTGCTGTGAGTAATATTCATTGATAAATTGGATAAGATGCAGTGCTTGAATGTATATATATCCATTCTAAATTTCTGATACATTTTTATAAGCTATCCTACACAAAAATTTAAAGTAAGCAAAGAAGATAGTACAAACAAACATTTCTTTGTATAATTCTATTTTGAATTCTGAATCTCTTCATTTTAACATAATAATTTTTTTTATTTTTTACTTTGTTAGATGAAATGGAAGTGTTTGGAATTATCTAAGAGACTTGATTTTTTTACAAACTTTTTCCATAGTATTAAAAAAATTATTTCAGATGGATGTACCATCAGGACTGACAAACCTTGGCAATACTTGCTACATGAATGCCACAGTACAATGTTTAAGGGCAGTACCAGAACTGAAGGATGCCTTAAAGCGGTAATTTTAATTTTACAAAAAGAAAAAGACATCTTAATTTTAAAATGTACTACATAGACAGTGTGTGCTGTTGACCCAGGGAACTACATAAAAGTCTTTATAGTTGATTCTTACTATGAGTGAAATTAATAATAAAAATACTCAAGTTAATAATTTTCACTTATCAAACTGCCAACTTCATGTTGGAATTTATTCAGGTTTTAAAAAATTATCTACATTAATACCTATTTAAAACATTTTAAGCGTTGAACATGTTATTTAATAATTGTGATTTCCAAACACAATTTTTTTCTCTAGATTTACTGGAAGCTTAACAGTGACTGGTGCAATATCTCCTGCAGACTCTATTACAGCAGGTTAGTCTTTTGTTCAGTTCCCAATGTTCTCAGTTGGTAGTATAATGAAAACAATAAGTTTAGTTAAGTCTTGAATAAAATTTCATTTTGTAATTCAGCACTGCGTGATCTGTACGTCTCAATGGACAGAACATCAGCTCCCATACCTCCAATTATATTCTTACAAATCTTACACATGGCTTATCCCAGGTTTGCAGAGAAGGGGGAGAATGGAGGCTATCAGCAGCAGGTACACTACAACTTTTAAACACTATTTAGTTAAGAAGATTGGGCAACATATTTCATTGAAGCACATAAGATAATGCATGAGGAGTCAGGAGTACTCATGATTGCAGACCAAAGCAAAATTATATAATTGCTGACCAATCGGAAGCTGGGACATTCTTTGTTTTTTTTATTGTAATTTAGTTTACTTGATACTCTCTAAGTCATTTAAACGAGAACATTTCTGTTGACTTCTTTCATATTCTTACATAATTTATGCTATTTTGTCACACATAATTGTGGAAATTAATTTCTGACCAATCGCAAGCTTGACAATGTCTATAAGATCACAATTTTCTACTTTCATATGTGCATTTTGTCATTATTGTGGCAGACCAATGACCAACTTGAGTTATGACTAGTCAGATAACTGGACTCACTAATGACAGAACATAATAAGACATGAACAATCTATTTTCATCCGTTATAAATAAGAACTGAAAACATTAACATATTCAAGTAATCTAAGAAAAAGTATGCTTATGTACAATCAGCACTTAATTTCTATTATGCATTTAAAAATGATTGTGACATATCTTAACAGCATGTCTTTTGATTTGCTTTTATTTTATTTTTTTTAGAACTTGAAAAAAGTAAAAGTGCCTGAAGTGTCCTTTAGCTGTAGATCTGTTCATAACTCAGCTAATTAGGCATAGTGAAACATATTTTCAATTGTTCAAAACTGACCATAAAACATTTTAACAAATAAATTGATTGGTCATTGAAACACTGTGTCTTGAAAAATAACAATAAGCATTCAACCTTTATTCCTGCCAACAGGATGCCAATGAATGCTGGACAGAAATTATTAGAAGTCTGCAACAAAAGCTTAAACCTGTGAGTAGCATTTTTTTGTTTGTAATTTAGATGCACACAAAGAATACAAAGGTTTTCATCAATAAATATTAGAATTTAATGTAAGAACAAAATACTTATGATCTAAACTACACTTAAATATCAAGGCTATTGGAAGATTGTTTGGCTTTTTTAGAGTAATTAAATTGCCACACCATCCATATTTTTTTCTCATTGCAAAAATTTAAAGTTCAAAACTTATGCCTGGATCAGGTCTTTGCTAAAAAAAAAAAAAAGACATTAATAATTTTTTTTTCATATAATTCTGATATTTAGGTTACAGAACAATCACCATCTGCATCTTTCTCTGAGGCATCTGCTGGAATTGGATTTATTGATCAGTATTTTGGAGGAGAGTTTGAGACTAGGTATTCAGTTCACTTTAGCATTATAATCTCTGGTACTAAACTAGATATTTTCAGTAACATCTTGATTAATTGTTAAAACAGTGAAAAACCATCCTAGAAAAGCTGAAAGTTTTTATAGTTTTTTATTACCGTGACATCACTATTGGGGAACCTGCTAATTGTTACTCAAACAGCTAAAAATAGCTAATGAATTTTCAAATAACTAAATAAGGAGAGTTGAGAAACATGTTATATTTTCCTTCTTCTTTCACGCTTTCAAGCATTTTCAAGAAAATAAAGATAGCTATGAAAATAACTGCAGAGAGGAGAAAGATTGGGGCAGTCAGTTGATAAGAGAATTTGTTCTTAGGATACATTCAGACATATATTTAATCTATTGTACAATATTGTGTTATATTTAGGGACACTAATGTGTCTTTTTTAAATTTGTTTTAAAACCGTTTCAGTGGTGGGGGGGGGGGGGGGGGGGGAGTGATACAAGTCATCAAATTTGCTGACAAACAGGACATGTGTGGGAGGGGAGCATTACAAAAGCTTCCATTGCAATTCAATGTAGTAAATACTAAAATTCATGTTTTAGTTTAAAGGGGAAAGCAGGTGGGGGGGGGGGGAGGACAATGAGAACAGTTTTCATTACTTATGAAATTTATTATTTTTTCTTTATTTTTGGTTACATATATTTCTTTGGTGAGTTTAGTAAGCTGAACTAACACTTGCATGCGAATATATTTTCCATTTCTTTTTTAACCAACACATTTTATGTCTCATACAAGTAAACAGGGATGCTAGAGACACTGCATGAAATTATTTTTACTGTGGATGGATAATAATAACAGAAGCATTTTGTCTTTATTTAAAAATGTTTAAGCTGTATTGTTATTTTATTTCAGTATGAAATGCAATGAGGCACCAGAAGAAGGTGAAGTGCGTGGAATAGAAAAGTTTTTACAACTCAGCTGTTTTATAGAAAAAGGTATTACATTTAGTTAGTTTAGAAAAGCTGTGTTAATGATAGTCTGAGACCCATTGAAAGGAATGGATGAATATTTTAGTTGTTCACACAGTTAATTAAGGAATATATGGGTCTGGTTAAAAAAAGTGAATGGATTACATAGTTTATTCTGGCATTCATAGAGAAAGTGAGTGGTTTACTCACCTAATTGTTGTACATGAGATGGCTTTTATTGTATTTAAGAAATGGCAATAAATGTCATATTTATTTTGTATGAAGTATTTGTATTATTGAAAAAAAAGATTGTTTTATTGATCTTTAAGTACATTATTGTTGTTTTTTTTAATCTACCATTACAATGAAAGGAAAGTTATTTCGCAATAGTTATTGAAGACAGTATTAACATTGGCCAATCTTCTTTTTACTAAAGTTACAAAATATAGGAATTTGTTTCAGAGGTGAAGTACATGCACACAGGACTACAAAGTGTAAGTTGAGCTATTGTAGAACATTCTTCCTTGGATGCTATGTTTGTCTATTATGATAGAATAATGGATTGGAAGTTTTAGGGATTAAATTTATCTGACAATCAATTTTTTGTTCTCTCTAGAGGCTAGAAGAAACATTAACCAAAAACTCCCCAACACTTGGACGAGATGCAGTATATACTAAATCTGTAAGTATCTTTTAGAATACATTTAATTCTTTCACATTTAATTATAGCAAGTTGATACTTTTTACACTGATAATGTATGAAAAATTCTCAGTACTTGAGAAAATACTTCACTTGGTGTACAAAAAAAATGTTGGAGTAACACAACAAAGTATTGCCTCTCAGAGATTGTAATGTTGTTTTTTTTGTTGTTGTTGTTTTTTCCAGAGTAAAATTAGCAGATTACCAGGTTACTTAACTATTCAGTTTGTCAGATTTTTTTACAAAGAGAAACAGTCAACTAATGCAAAGATCCTGAAGGTTTGTTTTTAGACTGCAATTGTTCTATTACATTTAATTGACAATGATCCACATTTATTACTTTCTAAAGGTGAAGAAATGTAGCTTACTATGAATAATAAGTTATTGTACTCAAACTCTCAACCTCACTCTATGATATCATCCTACATTTATCATTCAAGTTTTATTTCATTGAAAAGAAGGAAAGCAGACCTTAGTGTCCTCTTTGTTTTAGGACATAAAGTTTCCACTATCATTAGATGTTTTTGACCTTTGCACTCCAAGTCTGCAGCAGAAGTTGATACCCATTAGGGAACGTTTCAAGGCATTAGAAGATAAAAAAGTTCAAGAGGCCCAGTCTGTAAGTATTGCACCCTTTGATATCTAATATATAAAGCAGAAAGAAATGCGTATCTATGTATGTCCCAAATAAAAATCAAAACCCAAAATAGACAAAAGTACCTAAATGTATCTATATTAAAAAACAAAAATTTTTAACAACCAGGTAAACCCGTTTTCACAGAAATTTATATTGGATATGAACACTACTTTTTTTTTTTCATGTGAAGGGAACATTCTCCTTGTTTTACATAGATCTAAATTTAATCAATAAATCAGTAATACCCGAAGTAAGGCCCGTAGAACGTGGGTCTTATCCAGCTAGTTATAAATAAATGAACATCAAGCATATCTATCTGTTGTAGACATGGCAGCACAGAAATAATCATTTATATTGGCTAGCAATTTACTTTAAAAAAGCAAAATATATTTTTCAATACATTATAGCTTTGAGCCTATACACAAATACTTATTTTGTTTTTGACAATAAAATTTGATCTAATAGTCTCAATACTCATACAATAACAAAACAAAAACTACTTTTAAGATAAACTTTATAAATCTTGTTGATGTTATGATCTCATTTTTTTTAAAAATTGTTTTACATTTATGTAGTGATCCAATTTAAATTATAAAAATTTCAAGCAAAGTTTGATAGCATAAAAAAATAAATTTTCAATGAAACATTTTCTAAATTTGAGCGCTTTTAGTATCAATAAATACATTTTCAATGAAACATTTTCTAAATATGAGCACTTCAGTGTTTTTTCCTCTTACATACTTAAGTGCCCTAATAGTTATTGTCTTCTGTATTGTCTAAGGGCAAAGGAAAAACTTTAACATCCAAAGATGTCAAGAAAGCTATCAAGACAGAACCCTACTGGTTTCCTGATGGTAAAAGCATGTTTATTTTGACTTGTATATGTTAATTAATCTTTTAGTCTGAGAATATTTACTTAATTCCTTCTCTTCTCAAACATTTGAGAGCAAGGATTTTCTTAGGAGTAATTATGCTTTCAGTAGAAATATAATATTTTTTTCTAAAACTACATTCACATTTTTTTAGTTATTGAGAAAGAAAAATCATTAAGTATACAAATATAAAAGAATGCAAAGCAACATAATAACCAATCTGAAGTAGATCTATTGGCTTCATATCTTGTTTGCTCTAGTTGTCATACATTTGGTAACATTACGTCCATAAAAGGCTTTTTAGACTTTGATTATAATAGGTTGCTGACCAGTTTGTTTGTTTTTTAAATGAAAAAAGTTGTTGTGAAAACCTTAAGCACTAGGAGCTGTTATGTTATAATTATCCCTCCCAAAAATGAGATTCCAATGTGTGCAATAGGCTAACTCTGTTGTAAACTTGATATTTAATATCTCAAAAATGTATCCTTCAAAAATATTATTCAGGCCTTAGCTTTAAGTAGTAAATGATTAAGAACATACTTTCAAAAGCAGTTCCTAATAATTTAAAAAAATTAACCCATTTTTAATTAAGTGCAGTAATGGCATGTTGATAACTTTCACCAGACGTTGGCTCCAATAACAGTGGCTACTATGAGCTTAGTGCTGTTCTTACCCACAAAGGAAGGTCCAGTTCTAGTGGACATTATGTGGCCTGGGTCCGCAGAAGAGGGGGTAAGATATTTTTTAAACATATATATAGATAATCAGTCATTCAATCAATGCAAATTAAGATAATTTGTTTAGTATGATAAAAAAGTGAAGTTCACCTTTCAGACTTTGTGATCTATGGGGTAGATGTCATCTGTTTCTGTAGACCACAGCTAATGAGTGTCATGTGGCCAGCACAACGACCAACCGCCTTTACTTTTCGCCAACTAATGTCAGGTACCCATTAGAGCTGGGTGGACTTAGAGGCGCCCTAAAGATCCAGAAAGTAAAAAATCCGTCTTTATGAGGATTTGAGCCCAATACCCCGAGTTAAGAAGCCAAGTACTTTATCACTTAGCCACCACGCCTCCATTTACAATAGTAAGACTAGTTAAATATATATATATATGAAAAGCATTTTCCTTTGATATACTACATATATGCATTAATATAATCTCAGCAGTTGATATAATCTTGGTATAATGTTTAATAAATTAACTCTTTTGAAAAAAGTACTACTTACAAGATTTTTCAAATAATAGTACATTTTGTGAATCTGTACCAGTTTTGTTGGGAAATCACATAATTTAAAGATTTTGATCATAAAATAAATGCACTAATGGTCTGTTATTTAAAATATTGTATGGCTTCTATTTTTTTTTCTTTGTTTGGTGGAGAGTTGTCAGAAAAGGCAAAAATAGAAATAAAATGATGTTTGATAGACATACAGATGGATTGATTTTCTCTTGTAGATGAATGGTTGATGTTTGATGACGACAGAGTTTCACCTGTTATGTCTGAAGATATATTGAAGCTATCAGGAGGAGGTAAGTGTCTTTATGTGTTTACATTGTTTTGAACCTCTTAGTCCATTCCTAGCAGAGTTATTTTTTACTCTACGACAAACACAGATTTGAAGAAATCCAAAATACACTACCCCCATAGGATTTTGTAAAGCATTTCTTAGTTCACCCAGAATGCCCACACACAAGAGTACAGCAGATGAAGTGGACAAAATATTTGTTTGTTGGCACAGACTGCACAAGTGTGTACAGCTCAGCACCAAAATGTTGGCTAAAAATAAAAGAGAATGTCCACTTTTTTTTTTTAACCAGTTGATAACAAGTGTGGTTCATATTTGTAGCATTGCTTACTCTTTGATTAGTGCATGCAGGTCTCTTAAGTTATAAAGAGGTAACTAGAAAGAGAACTGAAGACTAAAGTTAACATAAATAAAGGGAACATTTGCAGATATTTCAAAACTTCTTTATAATATGGTGCAGTGAATGAGCTTTGACACAATATCATTTCTGTCATTATCACAACTCTGAATACAAAATTGTAACAAAATGAGAATCTGCAAAATAGCTCTAATAATGCATTACAAAAATAAACAAGCTTGAACTTGTTTATATTTTAAGTCAAGAAAAGATGGTCCTATTAATGATCAAAATTAATTCCAGCAACTTTTGCTGGCTTTTTCTCCTCTGATGTCATTTCCAACAATGCATTTGCATTTTCTACATTTGCAATCATAACACACCCTTCTCTATATGCAAACCAGAACAGAAAATAACAAATCTTTCAGTTCATCAATAAATGAAAACAGTTTAAACATCCTGGACCATTACAAACTTATTTCTAACATACATCAACCAAAACTTTGTTCTGTCTCTGCAGGAGACTGGCACTGTGCCTATGTTCTACTCTACAGCCCAAGATTAATGGAAGTTGAGGAAAACTCACAGAGCTAACGATGCTTTTGTACAAACTTAGTACTTGTTTTTTAATTCACCTGGATACAGTGTTGTTGTTTTTTTTAAACAATCCCCAAGCTCTTTATTGAGTGTTTTGAAAGCTTAGCTCCATTGCAAACTTTGTTCTAATTAAGATTATGGCTACTGAATCATTTACTTTGTCATTTTTTTTATTTTAACTAAACAAAAAGTTAATATTCAGGTGAATTATTGTCTATATTTTTATGTCACTGTATATATTGACTTCAATGGAGCCACAGTTTTCAGTTTGAATGACATAAATTTGTATGGTACTTTTTGCTCCTGAACTTTAAATTTAATTATCATATTTGTTTAATTGAACAGAAATAACTAATTTCCATTACAAAATAAAAAGTAGAAAAAAAATTCTACTCTTCATCTGAACAAAATGAAATAATAAAGTCAGGAATTTCATATTTGATTTTGGTGTAATGTCATATCACATTCTCTATTGTGTGTGTGTATGTTTTTGTGGTAACATTTAAATGGTATTTCCAGTCAGTCAGATAGTCTGGTGGATTTTAAAGGTTTACTGTATTTCAGAATTAAAAACACAAAATATTTTATATTAATTCATTCAACTTTAGGTACCAGTACAGTGTTTAATTGCATGCTTATCATATAACAAAATATTACAAGATAAATCTGCAACTTTTTTGAAACAAATATGTGTGAATACCAGTACACAACTCAAGCATGGAGTATGTAAGACAAGGTAGTGTTGATTTGATTGCATGACTGCAGAAAGGATTCTTCAGCACACCTTAGTGTATTTGTGGCCATATATGCTGGTTCCTTTTACTTAATGTATCAGGTATTGGTACATTTATTTCTGTCAGGTGCAGAAATAATGCATTTCTTTCATATATTTTTGTGTTATTTTCATTTTTGCATTTTGAACAGCAGAAATATAAAATGAAAAAAAAAAACAAACTTGCATGTTTTTTTTTTTAATGATAATGAATATAAAACAAAACAAATCATATAGATATTACAAGAAGTCTGTGATACTAACACTCCACTTGCCAGACAGACCTTTTATAATTCTTGTTAGGGAAAAAAATGTTGGAATAAAATGCTTAGTTATTAAATTATTATTTTTAAAAAAATTGCAGGAATTTTTTAACAGCAAAAGTAGCTGTTCATCTACAAACTTACATTAAAAAAAAAAAAAAACAACTACATTCAACTGACAAAAGCCAATGCAATACGAAATATATTTTTAAAAAATCATTAAAAGATTAGATTATTTCCCCCTACCCTCTTTTTTTTTCCGCATCTCTTTGTGCCCACAGCAGTAGTAGAGTGGTTACCAAACCTTTTTTTTTTTTTTGTATCATTGACACCTTGTCATGATGTATTCCGGCTTAGGAGAGGTAAGCCCCACCCTTTTGTAATTCATCAACTTCAAATGCATTTTTCTAATTGATTAGTCTTAAGCTTACAAAAGTTTTGCAAATAGCAGCTCTTCAAGGATTTCTTGATCCATTAAGTTCTAATAATAATAGTAATAATCTTTAATGTCCGTATGGAAATTTGTCTTACAATTTTTGCATTACACCAACCAAAAAAACAACTATAAGAAACCAAAGTGTACATTCACACCAGACTCACTCATAATTTACATGTGACAAAGTTTATATCAGATTGCAGATGTGAGCGTGATAAAACATAGCCAAGGCCTTTTCGCTAACATTAAACGAGGACAGTTTTCTTAGTAATCATAATCTTTGCTGCCCTTTTTTTGCTGATATAATCAGTATTTGCAGTAAAATTTAGTTTATTGTCTAGGATAGTACCAAGGTATTTAAAAGTTTGCACTATTTCAATTGTCTCTCCAGCTACAGAAACAATATTTTCCTTCTTTTCCCTACGAAAATCGATTATCATTTCTTTGTTGTTTTTTTTACATTTCAATAAAACGAACACATTCCAATAAAAATGCTTCATTACTAGACAAGGTTAACTCTTCCAGCTGAATCTAGAGAAATGTCGACGCAAATAATTAAAAAAAAAAAGAGGGTAGGGGGAAATAATCTAATTTTTTAATGATTTTTTAAAAATATATTTCGTATTGCATTGGCTTTTGTCAGTTGAATGTAGTTGTTTTTTTTTTTAATGTAAGTTTGTAGATGAACAGCTACTTTTGCTGTTAAAAAAATTCCTGCAATTTTTTTTTAAATAATAATTTAATAACTAAGCATTTTATTCCAACATTTTTTTCCCTAACAAGAATTATAAAAGGTCTGTCTGGCAAGTGGAGTGTCAGTATCATAGACTTCTTTTAGTAGCTATATGATCAAATAACGATTTCAGACTTTTATTTACCAAATGTTGTAGCCGTATTTAATCTTTTTACTTTCTGACACGTTGAGAAGTGATCAAGGTTTTCCCTAGATATTTGGTTTATCCACATTCATAACTTGAAAGCACTTCACACCATCACACGCAGTTGTGACAATTTTGTCTTTACCTTGAAGATTTGAATTCAAGTCTTGCAGGTGACCAATGAGATCAACTGCTAATGCCAAATTCTGAACCCATTCGTCAGTTTGGACAAGTTCAACAGTGCTAGGATCCTAGCGTATTAAGAAAGATAAATGCATGAAATAGTGCTTAACAAAAACAATTGGTCAAAATATTATTTATCCCACATATGTATTGTTGTTGGTCTAGATCTATTACAAATTTAATGATATGACTGATCCAAACTAATTTAAAAATATATAATGTATATAGGCTTTGTTTTTTTATAAAGTATTTAAAAAATGTTTTTCTTGTTTTTAAAATGTGTTTGAATAAGGGCATACATTATGCATTATTAATTTTGTAAACAAAATAACAATATTTCAGTAGACTAGCTATTGCACAAGAAAACATACAAATCATAAATAAGTAATATATTCATTTGTAACAGCATTTTTTTTTTGACAAAATAACTTTATTAATATAGTTGTTATAAAAACAAAAACAATCCTACACCCTGAGCTAGCCAGGAAAACCAAAGACTTGGAAGAATTTTAGTCATTGGTTAACATGCATGACTAGATGCATGACGCGGAGGACGTAATCATCTTTTTTTCTAAAATAACGCCTGTATTTTATAAGATAAGATACACTCCATGTTTGTAGTGTCTCCTCGCCATTTATTATTACCACTACACACTATAGGCCTACAGACTTTTCAAGTAGGCCTATTGTTTTGAAATGACATTTACAGTAGCTACACAAACATACACCAAAGTGTTCAATAGGATGACTCAAAATATTTAAATTTGTGACACTTATTGCTCATTCTCGATCGAATGACAGTGTTCAGAAATATTAGTTCTCTAGCAGTCCCCTTAATTAAATGAATTAGCTCATGTGGTGCTGTTTGTCTAGAGAGTGGTGGCTGAATAGTAAAGCACTTGACTACCAAACCGAGTTGCCATGTGTTCGAATTTCCATTGATCTCAGACAGACAACATGCTACACTGCATTCAAGAAGAACATTAAGACCTACCTGTTTAAAACTTTTAAAGATTAGCTTGCCATTTTAGCTCTCGTGTTTATGTTAGAAATGTTATCACAGCGCCTTGGGCCAACATTTTATTTGTTAACAGCGTTTTAAAAAATAAAATTATTATTATTATCTCAGACGATCGGGATTTTACGATTTTTAGGACCACCCAACGCTGATGGGCATGCTATCTGACCAAATAGTTTGAAAAAAGTAAAGACGGTTAGTCATTGTGCTGGCCACATTACAAACTCGTTAACCTTGGGACTATGAAACAGATGACCTTTATCATCCCCTATTCTAGAGATCGCATGGATTGAAAGGAGAACTTTAATTACTTACTGTTAATGAATGGAAACTAATACATGAGGAATTTATTGGAATACAATGGAAATGAAATTATTTTCCTATGTCCAACAGTTAAAAAAAAATCGTAGATAGATGACACAACGTCCGATATTAACCTGCACAGTATTCTCTAGCAGTTTGGTCTATTAGGTTCTTTGAGAAATCCTGAATTATCAAATAATGACATAACATGTAAGTCTATATGCAATTAGGTCATACAAGTCATAAAACAAATGATCAAGTATGTAGTCTTTTTCATACTAAACATTAATAAGGCACATGTATTATGTAATGGTTGTATTTTACAAAACATACTGTAAACTAAATGACAACTGAATAATTTACCTTTAACATAAAGAGTAAACTGCTTTTAAACAAAAGTTTTCAAAGATTGAATTAAAAATTTTAAATCTATTTAAAAATGTATTCTCCATGTTATTTGGTTCATTTCTTTTATTAATTCGCTGATTTTTAAAAATTCAGGCCTGTAAGAAGAATCATTTTTAAAATGTAATACATTTTCTGAGACTTTCCACCCCTCTCTTATTGGGTGAAGGCCAAAGCTGGACACACAGAAATATAATCAGAGAGGATACAAGGAGCTATAGAGATCGGCAAACACTTATAAGCCATGGCTAACAGATCCGGTGGCATAGCAACTATGGTGCCAACGGGTTCATTGCACCTGGTGCCATGGGGGTCTACAAGGGCAATAGGAAAGATAGTTGTTTATTACTTTGGAAAGTACAATGCTACTCTACTGGACAAGTCTCCCATTCTGCTATGATCCATCATACACATTCCTATAGCACTGTTTCTCCTAGTCTGTGATGACCATTAGTCACGTGTTCTAACAAAGGTTTATTGAAAGAAGCGCTTTTTACATTGTCACTGAGGCTGGTTTCCTCCTCACATTCTCTGCCATTCGTGCTGGGTGGTAAAATAAGCTTGGCATCACACAAGTCTGAATCTATTGGCTTAGGAGGTGTGGCTTTGTTGGCTGTCAATTGACCTCTTCTCCTGCTCGAACTTTTTGAATACAATGCGTTCAAAATTGGTTGAGCTATTAAAAATCCCAACCCAGCAGCGAGAACAAGGGTCATCAGCATCCAGACGTTGTAGGTCATGACACTTAGCATTAGGATGT
This sequence comes from Biomphalaria pfeifferi, assembly GCA_030265305.1. Classification (NCBI taxonomy): domain Eukaryota; kingdom Metazoa; phylum Mollusca; class Gastropoda; family Planorbidae; genus Biomphalaria; species Biomphalaria pfeifferi. The sequence continues at coordinate 177,455 of JASAOG010000252.1, forward strand.
AACCAAGGACCACACGAGCAATATGTAGCACTGACCTCTGCGCGAGACTCCGAAGAGCTGTGCTGGTATTTGTACTGGAAGAAATAAGAAACGATATAGATGTAGACAAACTTTAACAATTTTAGTTCAATAACATGCAATGTTAACTAAAACAAAAATATATCACCTATGATTTTTTTTTAGGCTTACAAATTGTCTGCTGCAACAATAATAAACATCTTGTGGTGCCAAAGACAAAATACAGCTTGATCAGTGTTTCCCAAAACTTTTTCCTTAAGGAAACAATTCGCAAATTCAGAGTATTTAGCGGAACACTTTGCTTATTTTTTAAGAAAGGTTATTTCACGGGTGGCCTACTAGTTAATTTTTCCATTAGTTCGTTAAACACCAATTCAGACCTCGCGGAACACTAGGCTTCCGAGGAAAACAATTTGGGAAACACATATGGCTTTTAAATGATCCCATTATTTGAGTGATTTATGCGATAAGAAAGATGATAGGAAGATAATCTGCGATTTACACAGATTTGACGAAATCTAATAACATTTCTGTTAAAAGTAAAGTTCCCTTTTCATATTACACAATCTATAGGGCCGATGATGTTAAGGTTATCTGTTTCTTTGGCCAACGGTTAACTAGCAGTGTCATGTGGCCAGCACAACAACCAACCGCATTTACTTTCCCCAACTTAAGTACCCATTAGAGTTGGGTGGACTCAGGGGCGCCCTAAAAATCCCGAAATTTAAAATCCTAGTCTTCACCGAGATTCGAAACCAGGACCCCAGGTTCAGAAGCCAAGCGCTTGGCCACTCTGCCAACGCGCTCCTTTTGTTAAAAAGTAAGTGAAAGAAAAATTGCTTAGTCTTATAAATATTGTGACCACTAGCTTAACAAATTGTTGTATGCCTGCACTCAATACAATTATTCTTGTGAAAACTGCATTCGTTTATATAAAGAACAAAAATCACCTAGTAATTGCATTGCTGAACTCCTCAAGACTCAACGTACATTGGATGACTTCATAGATTACAGCCAAGAAACAAACAACCAAAAGAACAACTGCTACATCTAGTGATTTTTATTTTAAAAAAAGGAACAAAATATGATAAGTTAATGTAACATGAAAAAAAAACCTGTTCAAATTAAGCTTTAAAAGCCTATCAATTACTTTGTATCAGTCATATTATCATACATACAACCAGTGCTTTTTTTTGGTAAGAAATAGGTGCCGGTACTCAGTGATGGATTACCTAACTTTGAACTATTAATAAATTAATAAGAAACGTTGGGTAAAAAAATAATTGTGTGGAATTTTATTTTAATCCGAGATTGGGTGTGGGCAAACTAACGTGTACAAACTTTTTACCAACATAGACAGACAGAGTGAGCTGATATAAGCATTGTAAAAAAAAAGTCTTTCAATATCTTTGAAAAAATATCATTGATCAAAAAAATTGTAGAAGTTTAAACTACACAATAGTGAGAACTAGATCTAGATGCTACATCTTTGTCCTAACCTTTTGCTGAATTGATCTGCCAGCCCTTCAAGAGGAACACATCGGAAAAGTGCACAGAGAACACCTGGAATAGAAACAACATTCTTTTTAAATCTTTTTTCAACTTTCAAAGATAATATGCTAATTATTCCGTTGACTCAAATTAAGTCTAGGCCTATGTATATTCTTTGTCTATCGTTCGTAGATTCTTACGCTGATTAACCAATAAATAGATCAAGACTCAAGTCAACGGGAAATATAGCATTTGTTATTAATTTTCCTTATTAATCTTGACTCGAAGACAAGCTTTATTAAGTTTGATATATTACGTTTAAAAAAAAGAGCGTTCTTACGTGGTCAAATAGATATTACCACTGTCAAATCTGAGTAAAAGAGACATTACTTTTGTGGAGTCTGAGTAAAAAAGATATTACTTCTGTAGAGTCTGAGTAAAAGAGATATATTACTTCTGTGGAGTCTGGGTAAAAGAGATATTACTTCTGTGGAGTCTAAAAGACTTTTGATTTATTCTAAATCTCCAAATATTGTCTTAACATTAAGAAATGAATGGCGACTTAACACTGCACAATCTTCACGGTTAGCGATCAGCTCACAAATACATTATAATCTTTATTTATATCTAGTTAGTAAGTTGAGTCATTAATATCTAGAATCACTAGAAACATCAAGCTCATGTCTAAGTCCTATTGCTATTAAAAAACAATATATGTATAATGTTAAGATTTTATTTTCTTGTAATTATTCTTCTAATAAAATCAACAATAAATGCATTCAAAATAACTAGAAATGGAACTTAATAACTAAGAGAATACATTCGACCATAGGTCTATATCTCTATGTTTCTTTATCTTGGTCTGATTGGATACTACAGAATGTTGAGTGGAGACAGCTAGGCAAATAAGTGATGAGCCTATGAATTACCTGATGTGAAGGCGTGGAGGCTTCCGTGGACTGAGACTGCGACATTACAAACTGGACACTTGCGGTTAGTTAGATTCATCCATTTATCAATAATTAGTATCCTGGGTAAAGAAATAGTGTGTACTTAAATAGCGAGTACTATTATTATATTGAGAAGGAAATTATTATTTTGTTAAATTCGCCATTTATTGTTTACAATGTTAAGCCCATTAGGCTCTACCCGGCAGGTCAAGAAGACACTCTAGACAAGACCAAGTTTGACATTTGTTTTTATCTTGCTGTGATAATGTTTAAAGACAATAATCTCCTTATCGTATTTCACTTTGATTCAGGGCCGAGTCTAAGTATGTGGAAGCCCATGGGCATAATTTTTGTGCAGGATCCCCACACGTTTTCGAAAGCCTAAATAAGAATCCACGTGTTAATAATAATTTAATATCTAAAAGCGAGGGATATTTTAGAAGAAAGAAAGAGATTTAAATTGTATATTTAATCAAATTTTCCTACTTTAAAGAAATATTTAACATGCGTTTTTCATTTTTACAAAAAATTTGTATATTTTTTATTTTGTGGAGGGTACGGCCGTAGATCTGGAACTGCATTTATTTGTTAAGATCACGCTTTTAAGCGGACACTTTTAAACCATGACAAAGTTGCTAACTCTAATAGCGCTCCTTCTGTTGAATGCGCATAGAGGATGTCCTTAGGAATTCTTACACCAGGAGTGCGAGAATACGAGCCAATGCAGTCTTCTCTGTCAAAATAGCATAGATACTGTGTGAATTGAGGAGTTTCAAAACTTCCTGATTAGAAACGCTATTCTTGAGTTGATAGGCGTACACAATATGCACCGCAGGCAGCGCAAGTGAAAACTGTTTCATTTATGCTCTTGGTGCAAGTCTGTTGACTCTCTCGACCATAAAGCCGGGCGTTGTAAGTTAGCATTTCGTTTACCATGGTCATTTTAGTATTTTCACAAACATGCTTACAGATTTTGTCAATCTTGTGCTGACTGTAGCAACATCAGAGGATTGTTTGGTGATATGAAAAAAGCCATTGGTCCTCAGACCAGCAAGCGAATGCTAGAGCGTTACGCAGAACTGTACCATATAGAAAATGCTACCTCGCCATCACACGCCATCCCCTTTGTCTTACTTCCCAACGTAAAATGTGTTGCTCCGTAAACATTGTTACACTTTTTTTTTAATGGAAGCCCCTTTCTTGTGGAGTCTACGGGTCAATAGCACCATCCACCTTGCCCCAAATCCGGCCATGCTTATATTTAAGTAATAAAATATTTACTTAGCTTTTATTGATTATTATTATAGCATAAAGAAAGTCAAACGACAGTTGTTTTTTTGGGGGGGTCATGGGAGGTAATTAGCTATTTTTAAAGATTATTAGCCTGTATTTATTGACATACATTTTCTTTTGTAATAGCTTCCCTTTGACCATCGTCTTTTGTACTTTTAAACAAGACCTTATTGATATTTTGCACACACATACTTACACATACATACATTTACACACTTGTAGACCCATCAACACACGTGGGTGGCTAAGCTTCCGAACCCAGGAGCCTCGGGTTCGCATCGCTGTGAAGATTTATCTGAAATTCGGAAAGTAAAGGCGGCTTGGTGTTGCGTTGGCCACATGAAAGTCGTTTATCGTGGTCCATAGAAACAGATGAACTCTGCATCATCTTCCCTACAGATCGCACACTTATTGCAGGTCTGAAAGTTTTTTTTCCTTTCAACACACACTACATTCCAAGGTACAAGCACAATGCATATGTTAACATTACTTTATAACTCAACCATATTACAGTAGACCACGCGCCATTTAGATCTACATATTAAATTTTCCAGACCTACCTGTGATTCAAAGTAGGTCAACAAAGCAGGTAATCCCATTGACGCCCCTTCCCCCATATTGCGTTTTGAGTTGATTAAGCTGATTTTTAGTTTTACTAAATCCCTAAAGCAATTTGCAATAACTAACGCTCTCAGCTGTCAGTTCACACAAATGAAAAACAGAGAGAAAGAGAGAGAGAGAGAGAGAGAGAGAGAGCGTGGGAGAGAAGGTGGCCACTATAAGTGGACCCACAGAAGAGGGATAGATAGGTTAATAGCACAGGACGTGGCGAATAGTATGTCACAGTAGGGTAATTTGTAGATCTAAAACTTTGGCCTACGAAGCAATAACATTGTAGCCACTTCATAGTGGCACACATTTAAAAGAAATAACAAGCTTAAACACAGTAATCTTGTTGACCTAAGCCTATCAAATAATATGAAACACAATGACTTTTTAATCTTTCTGTACATGAAGGGCCTATAATTTTAGTTTTATCTTAATGTCAGAAAATAGTATCTAATACGCGTCTAAGGAAAAAAAAAGGTGAGGTGAGGCTCTATATATATGTGTATGCGATAAAATTGGGAACCACATTTAGCATCCTAAATCCTAGTGAAGGCTGGGATTTTCAACTTCGGGATTTTTAGGGCGCCTATGAGTCCACCCAGCTATAATGAGTACCTGACATAAATTGGGGAAAGTAAAAGTGATTGGTCGTTGTGCTGGCTACATGACACCCTCGTTATCCGTGGTCCAAAGAAACAGAAGACCATTACATCATACTATAAACACTTAACTATGTCTTTGAAAATTCGTAATTAAAAAAGTGTAAGTCTATAAATAAACAATTTACTAAGGCAAATTTTTTAATTGCGGTTCAACGGTTTCAACTAAAATAAAAAATTAAACTGACAAGCTAAATAGATTCTAATTTAAGCTATCAAGGTTGAGTAATTAGATTATACAGGATTAATATATTCTTAGAATAGAAGAAAACCAGATATGTATCTATAAAGTTAGGCCTAATAATAATAAAAAAATCCTTGACCAGACCTTATAACTTGTCGACCTACGTATCTCAACTGTTAGTCTCTTACCTCCATTCAGTGGACTTGTAGTTGTTTTAAAATAAGCTGTAAACTATATATACCTGCTAAACTGTAGAATCTAATAGCCTATAAATATATCACACCAGCTGGGACTAGACTATCGTACACTAAATGCGGGTACTTTTCCTGTTATAGTTGTTTTTATTGCTGAGGGAGGAAAAACAGGAGTGTTAATCATACTGAATAATTATATATGATCATTTTATGTTAGAGCGATGCATCTATGCATCCATCTACAAAACCTTTTTTTATGTTTAATATAGTATATAGTCTAATTCAAAATAGATGGTAATCAATTATATAACAACAGAATTATTTTAAAGTTCTGTTTTGCCCACCAAAATACTTTATCCCTCTTCCTATGTAGCCCTTCATGTTTGTCTCTATATGTGCCGCCTCAATATGTGACCTACTTTTACAAACATTATAAATGCAGGGGTATACTCGTATTTCAAGCACTTTATGTACAGTACACATTGAATCAAACTATGGTGCTAGTTGTTTTTTTTTAGACGACCCATTACGACCTCTCCACTTGAGATGTTAAATTTCCGCGCTTTCGGCGAATAGAAATTGATGATGTTTTAAACATATATATTTTAATTAAGTACACAGACTTTCATTGTAGATCTATACGGAGAATTGTGAAACTATTTACTACTAACACCTCTACTATGTTTTCTAAATCCGGCAACAGTTTGTAGAATACCGGTAGGCCTACACACTTTTTCACAGAAGTGTTCCCATTGGTGTTCTCTGACTTAGTGACTTTGTACACTAAAACCAATCTCGTCTTTTTTTTCTAATTAAAAAATATATATTTCTTGAGTAGTGACGTATCCAATATGAATGTTAATACCCACGTGTTCGATCTATTTTAAAAAATCGATACATAACATTAAAAATGTTAGGTCTTTCTTTAGTCCGCATATTGGCATTATCCCTTAAACTCCTCCAATTTAGACAGGCCAAAGTTTTAGGGTCCAACTTTCGGGTATGGTTCTGATGTTACTGCTTGCAAAAGTACACGATGTTCGTGTATTTTAAACTGGCCTGGAGGGTTTGAAAATGTTCAAGTATGTTGCAGTTTTGATAAATAGGACATAAGCTAACAAGCCTACAAGAAGTATAGACAGGGAACGTCTTATCGTAAAAAGTGGTAATTATACAGTATCGTCTAGAGTAGTCAAGACAGCTTCCGATAGATAAATACGTAACCTTGCCAAATCAATTTGTGACGCCTGTCCAAATTTACTTAAGAGATACAAGGTGAACTCAGTAAACATTCGAGTCAGTCACCTAATGACCACTAGTAGTCATTTTATTGAGTTTAGTAAATTTCCCTATGCGCAAACACACATTATGGTCGAGTCCAATGTCCTGTGCCCGAATCATAAAAGTCTATGTAACTACGCTATTATAATAAAGTTTACGCGGATTACGTGGAGACTGAATCATATATTCTAAATGTATTATATAGGCATAGACAAGATAATGTAAGCTTTTTTGTTTCAAATATCTACAAGTAGGCCCATGTAGGACAATGTAGGCCCTGGACTACGATACATCAAAGTGTAGTTTAACTGTATACTAAAAGTAATTAAGAAAGAATTCATTATGTTACTGGTTAGCCTATTGGAAATTTGAAATCACAATAACTCATTCCCTTTGTGATAACGAGAGAATGTTGATAATAACTACTAGCGCCTGCGCATAGATACAAACGTAGGCTATTATTTAAAAATAAAATAGGCAATAATACTTACGTTCTTGTTCAAACAACGTAAAATGAGCTTCTATCGACTGCGTACTTAACTCGTTGTGATGTCTTCATTGTAGGCTGCTGAGAATGCTGATTGAGAATTACTGGCGACCTGGAAAGAAGGGAGGAGCGTAGATTGCGTAAATAATGTTGACTTAAGTCATCCAGTCACTCGAAGCCTTTTCATTTCATCTCATGAGGCTTGAAAAACAGCTGGTCTTTAGACAAACTGAGAAGTACTATAGCGCAATAGGGGACAAAAAAGGGGGGAATGTGGTAAAACTTTAGAACATGCCTTTTATTATGGGATAAAGTTCTGTAAACGAATAATCTTGCTAGATTCTGCCCATCAGCCTATATAGTATGTCCATCGTGGTTCGATGATGACCACTTTTGTCATCCAGGGGGCTGAGGGCTTTGCACTGGGGTTTTGTGCCCCCTCATGTGGCTGATGAGACCTATGTGAGCCCGGAATGTTCGGCCCAGTAGCCTACTCAATCTGCAGTAACTATAATATGTAGCAAATGATTAGCAAGTTAAAAAAGAAGTCGGATTTTCCACAACAATTTTAAGTTTCATTCATTATTCAAAATCACGTCTGCAAGTTATTCTTATTCCTTTTATTTATCTATATTTTTTTTATATTGATGAGGTCAAATGATTCACCTGAGATAGACTGCACAGAAGTTTCAAGACCAGTCAGCTCCCAAAAAGAGTTTTTAAAGTGGTCTTGGGATCATTATCTTGATCAGGACTCTTGATAAATTTTGCAAGTGTAAAGCGTGTGACACTCTTAATAGACATGTAGCACTATGTCCATATACAATGGCCCAGGAAGGCCGTGACGGGATACATTTAGTTATAGATCCTGCTTTATAGTGATAATTGGACAATATCATGGTTTCATGTTAATGTCCATGACTTTCTTCACCTTTTCCTGTTGAATAGATGTTTGATTGCTTGCTCATTACCCCTTGATATTTTTTGTCATTAAACTGTAGGCCTAACGGTTTTTTAACTAGTTTGTCTGCAGTTTAATTTTACTCGAAAGTGTGAGAGAGCTGAAAACCAGGAAAAACAAGGACGAAGACTACTACTACTACTAGATCTAGTAGCACTGTTAAAGATGTAGGCTATTACAACAAGGTAAATTAAAATTATATTTAGTATTAAGATATATGGCTAAATACGTAGGGTTTTGTCCCCTTACACAATTGTTCACGCCATTTCTCCCCTCCCATTCTCGGATCACGTTGAAACTTTTCATAATTATTTATTGCACATAACAAAAAAAGAATCAATTTAGAAATTAACCGATTAGTCAATCAATTACTGGTTAATTAATTATTTTGTTTGATATCGAAAAAGGGAAATATATTATACATTAACGATAGATATATTTATGAATGTGGAGTTCTTTCCCTTACATTGGCTTTTTTTTCCTTCTAAGTATGGGTGAGTTTTGAGTCTTTGAATGAGAAGATCCAAAAGATTGCATGAAGGAATATCAGTAAGCAACAAAGCGGACATTTTCACAAATTAGGCCTTTTGACAGACGTCTTGTAACCCCAGGAGTGCGATTTCTAAGACATGAAAGGGAGGAGGCTAGAGCTATAAAAATAGTTGTAACTAAAGATCAGTATTATTCATCAAGGTTGTACCTGTTATTATTACCAGTTGTTCAAGGGGAAATACTACAACCAATTATATACAATCATACACAGAACAATACCATATCACCCTTTAAACGAGGCACTCGCCAAGAAATAAATGAATGTCTCGTTGAAAATGTAGATTTAGCTTCCCTCTTTCCGACAAATGATTTTACACATATCTACGAATGGTTAATACTTTCAAAAGGAAATTCAAATAGCAATGGACAAAATTTAGATATCAGGGAATTTTTTTTTTAATTATTAAATAATAACAAGATGGACATCAACTGGCCCTGCCCAGGTTATGTAGAGAAAACTTCAGCGTGAAGGGCTAGGTGCTGGATATCTACATTTATGTAATGGTGGATGAAAGCCTAGCTTCCCTATATGGAAAACAAAAGTGTTCTCTGCTAGAACAAGAAACTACGATGTCTGAAAATTTGTTTGGTATTAATAGAAGAAAAAAAAACCTACACCGGGTGTTATTTCTTGGTCTGTACATAGGCAATACTAAAATTGTAGGCCCCACGTATACAAATGTTTAAATAAGAAACCACTGGTTACCGTCAGTGAAAAGACATGCGATATCCCATCATCCAGTTACCTTCAGACAATATTACAGTGCACGCTTTCTATAGATCTTGAACGGGACATAAAATGAAACCACACTGTGGGCTTCAGATATAAATGTCTCTCTTTTCAGATATAAGATACTTACTGGCGTTACATATGCAAATGAAGGTGGCGCTTATAGTTTTGATGGATCTACTTTTATTCACCATTTTATGGTCCACAGATACGAACTTCTAACATACAGACTTGTTTTAAAAACCCGATAACATCCAAGTAAATCAATAAAATCCTGAAACACGTTCTCTCCTAAATCACTATTCAATAAGCTCGATGCCCAAAAGCCTAGCGTCCTAATGTTTAATTCTAGCGCCACTCAGCGGCGTAGCAAGGTACCAGTGGGCCCGGGTTCAATAATATCTTGATGGGCCCCCTCCCCCAACAAGACCAATGTTGTGTGTGAAAATAATTGAGTAATTTGAATGTATCGGTACAGTTACCAAACGGCATTTCAATGCAAGTAGAGTAACCTTTTACAAGTAATAATCTCATTAAGTTTGATTCAGTTAGGACTCCAAGTGATAGTTTCTTAAAAGTCAATGTTTGTACAAATTCTTAAAAGAAGTTTTAAATGAATATAAATGTTTTATGATTTATTTTTCCCATTCTATACATGTACATTCCTAAAACACTTGTAAACTATTCAACGTTTTAAACGTAGATTCAAGCTTTTATCTACTTCCATTGTTTAACAGTAAATAGATAAAACAAATAGTTACTAATCAAATGCGACTAGAAGAGCTTTGGCATCATATAACTCATTGACGTTTGCACTTGAAATAAAATTGGGCATTAACGACTGAAACATGTTGATATTTTGTATGCCCATAAAATCTGTCAAACAATGACATCCATAGATTAGTAAAATACTTTGAATTCGACAGTCTTCTCTTGAATTTACTAATCACGTTAATTAGTGGCTCGTCACATTGCCTTTTAAATTTCCGTAATCTTGTAAAGCAATATATATATATACTAACACCCCAATATCATGCTACTTCAGCAGTTTTATTTTTACATTCTAAAATTTTTATTTATAATAAAATAATATTTTTTATCAATGGTTTTATTTTGATTTATTTTAGATCATCTCCAGTCGACTTTCAGCTTTATGTTGATTTTTATGTTGATCTTTCTGCTCACTTTCCAACATTTTTGACAAATCGTTGATTTCACTTACAATTTTGTACTCCACAATAAACAGAACAATATTATCGAATGTTTCTAATTTTACTCTAAGTGCTGTATCTTCCAGGCATTCTTTTTCCTTTGAGCAACACAAAGTAATTTGTATTAACAGCTTTAGTACATCAAAATATCTGAATCTCATTGCTGTTAGATAACCATCTTGTGGGAAAATGTTTTGAGTGTCCTAAAAACTACTCTCCCTATTAGATCAAGACTCGGCCATATCGATATGCTGTTAGCAAAAAAATCTGCAACGTCTTGAACACGGCAGACCGAATCGTTTAAGACCAAGTTTAAGTCCTGGTTAGCACAGTGAACATAATGCGCAAGTGCGGCTGCTTTTTGATGAAACAATGATCAAAGGCCAATGTTAAATCATATTGGAAGTACCATCATAGCTTTAGCCTCGCACTTTATTTAAGAATAAATGGAGGTTATTCATTACTTGGAGCATTTGTTCTGGTTCTCGCAAATATGAAAGCTCAGAAATGTTTCTCAAATTGCTATTTTATTGGTTATTTCGTCATCAAAGATCATAAGGTAGTATAAAATAATGCTAATTTGACATTACAATAGCAGAAACATATTTAACAATTCTTATGTAACACACTATGGTGTTTCTTTTCCTTGCTAAATATTTTGTTATTTTTATTTTGTTACTTTTTGTTTAGATTTCATCTTTTTTTTTATCATTAACATTTACACAATATAGAAGACAAAAAAAAATGTAACGAGAGTTCCAAGGATGCAGTAGCCCCGAGTGAATGTTTTACATTATTTTACAATATTGACTTCGTCAGATAGAAACGTTTTTGAATCAATTAGGACTATTAAACACAGTAGAAAGTCAGATTAGATCTTAATCTTTTTTTTTTATAAAACAGTAGAAGATTACATTGCCAAAAACACACAAGACAAAACAGTAAGTTCCATCTTTTCACAGCATCTTCTTTTTTGAAGTAACGTCTGTATTTATAAGATAAGATAAAGGTTAACATTGTGCAGGAATTGTTCAAACTTTGTGATCAGTAGATTGTTTATTGTTCTCTGTTGTAGACACGTGTATTATACATGTGATCATTAGGTTGTCTAGTGTTCTCTGTTGTAGACACGTGTATTATACATGTGATCATTAGGTTGTCTAGTGTTCTCTGTTGTAGACACGTGTATTATACATGTGATCATTAGGTTGTCTAGTGTTCTCTGTTGTAGACACGTGTATTATACATGTGCTCACATGCCAAACGAAAAAGTCCTTCAAATTGAGATTCTTTTGAAAGTAGGCACCTAATGGTAGTGGGCCCAGGTTCATTGAACCCCTTAGCGACATGGACGCTACGCCACTCCCACCTCCGTCCCTGAGTGTAATGGTGTCCTTATTGTTACTTAGTTAAATGTAACTCTGGCATTTTGATAGAAAGTAGAAAATACATTTTTCATTGGAGGATGCAAACAAAACAACACACACGCAAAGATTTAGAGAGAGAAAAAAAGATCACCCTTAACCTTGAACCATAACCACAGGTCAACATTCTTTCTCTCACACACACTCTTGCATGCACATTTAACACACACACACACCAGAAAGTAATATGAATAGAAGAACAGTGAATACATCTTTGTAAACTTCATCAAGAAAAGACTTAAAAACCATATGACCAAGAAATGAATCTTTCTTTTTTTCAGAAAAACTGCTTGGTGGCCTCTGAGCTCATTCTGAACCATTTCTTTTGTAGCATAACAGTTTCCTTGATTAGTTTATGTAATATACTAACTCAATTCCTAACCTTAGAAGCAAGGCTTTATTTCAATAAAACACGACTGATACACACAATAGCACAGTACAGACTGGTCACGATTCACAGACTACGATAATGCGAACACGATTACAAATACTAGCACGATTACAAGCACGGGTAACACTCAAGTTCATTTAACGATTACTCCCTTCACCCCTCCTTTATTTCTTTCTGGGTCTTAGGTTATAACCATGCGTATGAAGGGAAGGATCCGGAGGTATCTCTGGCGTAGACTTTTCTCCTTGAAAGTCGTAACTGTCATGTACGGGACTCGAGTCAATATTGGCCTCTGGCATTGGGTGGCTCCCCTGTAAGTCACTGATGACTTCTGGCTGGATGTACATCATTGGGGTGGGACTCTGTGAATTACTGATAGTTTCAGGCACGTAGCGACTCCCTGGTGAGAGATCCAAAGTGGCCTCTTGAGGCAGAATACCGTTCTCTGGTTCGAAATAGTCGTTCGTGGAACTTTCCTTCGCGCCAGGTGCCTAAGCGACACTGTCTCTTCCCGGCCGTTTGGAAATCGTATATGGGCGTACTGTGGGTTGCAGCTAATAAGTTCAACCTCTTGTACCAAGGTTATGTAGCCAAGTAGGCAAGGATGTTCCCGTTGGCGATCTTCTGTTGAATTTGAAGATCCGTTCGTGTGGAGTTTCATTAGTAGAAGTACACAGTAATGATCGAATTGAATGAAGTGCCTGAGGCAACACAGATTCCCACTGTGATAGTTCCAACCTCCCTGAGTCCAATGCTAATAAAATAGCCTACCACAATGTTTTATTCAGCTTTTCTATTTGCCCATTTCCTTTTGCATTGTAGGGCGTTGTCCTGCTAGTGGCTATGCCCTTAGAATGTAAATATTCTGTAGTTTCTGTGGACATAAATGATGTGCCACGACCAGAATGGATGTAACTGGGTGTTCCAAAGAGGAAAAATAACTGGTCGAAGCACTTTATCACTGTCTTAGATGTCATATCAGAACAGGGAAAAGCGAATGGAAACCGCGAATATTCGTCAATCATTGTTAATAAATATTTGTTCCGAGTAGCTGATGGCAAAGGACCTTTAAAGTCAACACTAATTCTCTCAAACGGCTGTGTGGCCTTTATGAGCGTACCTGCAAATTCCTTATAGAATTGCGGTTTAATTCTATTGCAGGTTCTGCATTGTTGAATGGTCTGTCTGACCTCTTCAACCGAGAAGGGTAAGTTCTTTGACCTGACATAATGTAGAAGTCTAGTGACACCTGGATGACACAGGTAGTCATGGTACGTCTTCAGGCTACTTTGTTTCGTCATGGTTGCACAGTGCCCTCTAGACAAGGTGTCTGCTGCTGTGTTGGCGTTCCCAGGTCTATACTGTATATCAAACTTGAAGCCTGCCAGTTCCAATTTCCACCTTTGTATCTTATCGTTTTTAATTTTCTTGTCATGAGTATGTCATTCATAAATATGTATGAAATAGACGCTGGTCCGTAATAAGGGTAAAATGATTGCCACACAAATAATGCTTCCATTTGCGTATAGCTTCAATTATTGCAGTTGCTTCTTTCTCTATGGCAGATTGATGCCTTTCACTAGGTGAAAGAGTTCTAGAGAAGAATGCAATACGTCTTCCATCCTGAATTAAAGTGGCTGCTACTGCGATGTCAAAAGCGTCAGTTTCCACAATTAGAGGATGGTCATACTTTATGGTGAAAATTGCTGCTTTCTGCAATTCTTCTTTCAAGTCTACAAAGGCTGTTTTTACTTCTGTAGGTACAGGAAAAATTTGATTTTTTATTATAGGATACATTTTGTCGGAGAAATTGGGTATCCAGTGAGCATAATATGCCAAAAGTCCTACAATCCTTTTCTGAGGCTTCAGATCTTTTGGAGGTGGCAAATCTCGCAGAGCTTGAAATCTATCAGGGTCAGGCTTCAAATGTCCTTTGGATATTTCATATCCAAGCAGCTTTACCTTCTTAGTAGCAAATACACTTTTACTTTCGTTGAAAGTTATTCCGTATTCCAGAGCTACCTTCTGAAAATGCAACAGATTTTTGTTATGAGAGTCTACATCTGTACCACATATTGTTACATTGTCGACATAGGCAAACGTGTCAGACAACTTTTCTTTTTCTATAATAGTGTCTATGGTTTTCTGGAAGCAAGCTACACCGTTAGTGACCCCAAAGGGTATTCTGCAAAACTGGTAGAGTTTACCGCAAGCTTCGAAAGCTGTGTATTTCTTTTCGCTCTGTTGGATAGGTATTTGGTGATAAGCACTCTCCAGATACAATGTGCTAAAGATTTCATACCTGGAAATTTTCTCCACAATTTCATCCACTCTTGGCATGGGGTAAGCGTCCAGGTAAGTAAATCTATTTATAGTTTGGCTATAATCAACGACCATTCGCTTTTTGTGCCGCTCATTGGTCGTGACAAGGACTTGAGCTCTCCAAGGTGATTTGGAAGGTTCAATGATACCGTTTCGTATCAATTTCTCAACTTCAGCTTTAATAAATTGTGTGTCGTGGAGTAACGACGAGATTTAGTAGCAATAGGTCTGCAATCAGGGGATAAATTTGCAAACAATTGTGGTGCCTCTACCTTAACAGCATTGAGCGAGCAAACATGAAATGCAGGTCGACCACCGTTGAATGGAATTATCAGTTCTTTGTGTAATGCGAGGAAATCTAACCCAAGCACTACATCAGTGCAAAGTTCATCTAGTAACGAAAGTTTGAATTGATTGTTAACTTCCCCTTTGTATTTTAGCGATGCAAACATGTGGCCTCTTTTTGACGCTTGACAGTTGAGATGACGCCATAGAAATTTTGTGCTTTGAACATGTCACTGACCAATCGTACTCTCTTGGTATGTTTGAAGAAATGTAGCTTTTCCCGCTACCTGTATCAATTAGGGCTTTTAGGTTCACGCCATTTACAGAAATGTGTACTGTCGATTTAGTTAAACCAGGTACAGACGAAGTAGCAATTAGTGATGTTAGATGTGCAGAGTCCTTAATGCAGCTACAATCTTTACAAGATTGTCTTTTAATCTCGTGGCTAGAAGATGTTTTGACTTTTGTTTTGGTTATAGGTGTGTTGCGAGACCTGCAAACCTTCGAAAAATGTCCATTTTTCCCGCAAGAATGACACATGCAGTCTTTGGCAGGGCATTTCGCTCTGAGATGCCGACTACCTCCGCAAAAGAAACATTTAGTATTCACTGTTGCGATTCTTTCTGAGTCCACCATTTCTTCGGTTGAGATTACCGATGACGAAAGAGATGACTCTACCAATTGAGAAGGAGTACTAAACGAACTGGATTCTTTTTGGGCCATGTCGAGTGTCTTGGCAACATCTAAAGCCATTTTCAAGTCAAGGGATCTTTTCTCCAGTAGCCTCTGTCTAATTACACTCGAACGCATGCCGCTAACAAAGGCATCGCGAATGGCGTCCTCTCCATTTTTGTCAGCACTAACAGCTCGGAACTGACAATCTCTGGCCATCACTCTCAGCTAGTGTACAAATTGATCAAGACTTTGATCGACTTCTTGTTTGCTAATGTCTGGCCAATGTTTCATTAGGGGCCTTCACAAATAAATTCTCAAGAATAGATTTTGCTTCTGAGTATTTAGAACAGGTAGAAATATACTGTTATAAGGATGGAGACACAAAGTTGCATAACAGGTCAAACTGTTCGCTTTCACTAGCCCCTACCTTCGTTGCGAATCTGTCAAAACAAGAAATCCAATGTTTCCATGTAACTGAAGCATTAGTTGAACTAGGATCAGCATCCAGTCTATTGGGACGCAAAAACTTGTCCATTTAAGAATGAAATATTGAAATAAATTGTAATATACTAACTCAATTCCTAACCTTAGAGACAAGGCTTTATTTCAATAAAACACGACTGATACACACAATAACACAGTACAGACTGGTCACGATTCACAGACTACGATAATTCGAACACGATTAAAAATACTAGCACGATTACAAGCACGGGTAACACTCAAGTTCATTTAACGATCACTCCAGTTTACAATCAACTGTCATAAAAGAGAGAAAGAAAGGCCTACTACCAAAAACAAAAGCAGAAACGCTGTCACACAAAGTTAAGGACATTGTCACACAAAGTTAAGGACATTGTCACACAAAGTTAAGGACATTGTCACAATGTTATACATGGAGCTATAAACCTCATATGTAGTATACACAATTTTTTAAACAGTTTTTAAGACAGCCTTTTTTCTCTTAAAAAAAATATATGAAACCCCCAAGAACAAGCAGTACAGTAATGGACACGTAATATGAATGGTTGGAATGAATACAATAGTTTTATTGTAAATTGAAACATTACAATGAGAAAAGTTAATCCTGATTAATGCTTGGACTAGTTAAAACTATTTAACATTTATTTAAAACAATAACCAATCACAGCTTATTTCAACAATGACCTATAATGTCATTCAAGACTTAAGTCCTTTTTATGTACACATTCATTCTATTGAAAATAGCTGTTAGATAGCCAGGTGATGTCAGACATGGGAACTGTGACAGAATGGCAAAATAGCAAATCTTATTGTAGACAAGAATGTTTTGAGATTTGACTTAAAGTTTACTTGTGTTTGCTGAGTGCCTAAAGAATGCATGGAAAACCTTTTTCCCAGATATCCCCTCTTCCCACATGTCCACAAAACAGATTGGACCAGAGGGCGCTGATAGGAGACTGGAAGACATGTATACAAAAGCAATAATAAAATATCTTTTAAAAGTGGGTGGTCCAGAGAACATCCAGATTTGAATGCTGCCAAAGTGGAATTCAGTCTAAGATAAAGAAATCACTAGTTGTAGGATAACACTACCCTCTTGTGGTGGATTTATTTTTGTTATATAATTTTTATACAATAATAACTTAAGACAAAAAACATAGTAACTGGATTCACTGAAAACAAAAAGTACAGCTATGTCCATACAAACATTATTGCTTGACTGTAGACAGCTAAATAATTTGAATAAATTATGACTTTCTACATTAAAACACACACATACATACAATGACCAGTACAGCCTTAATTTTAAGAGCTGGATCTTACAAGGAGAATTAGGTTGGTCATTAAACTTAATAAGTTTACATCATATGATACATCAATATTTTAGAATGACCAAAGCAGCCCCTCACCCCTAAAAAAAAATAAATTAAGGTATGAAATTATTTCGTCAAAAAAAAAAAAAAGCAACTTATCTTATATATGTTTTGATTTTGTTACAAACATTTTATATATGAGTTAAATTGCTGTTTCTAAAACAAATAACAGCTTCCATTTGATTTTCTTAGTGTGACAAATAAACCGTTAAAACTGTGGCAGTTGTAATGACATGGACTCTATTATCACATAAATTGTGTCAATAGTGCTCAAAATGTTCTTGAGATTCTTGTTAAAAACAAAACAAAAAGGTAATATTTTCAGATCAGAAGAAAAAATAAATGCACATATACATTTTAAATTGGTCTTGGATTTTGTTAACTAACATTAAAAACATTATATTTCACACAGAAATTATTATTAAACATTAGTCACTGTAAATACAATATAAGTTAATGCAGTATTCTTTGCTCAGATGTAGACAAGCATGGAATTTGATCTAATTACCCAAACATTTAGTTTAAATAAATATTTCCATGGCCTAACTTTTGGGTTGCTTGATCTACACAAGTGACATAGCAAAAAAAAAAAAAACCACAGAGATAAAACATTTCAACAAAAAAAATTCAATTAAGAAAAAATTTTTTAATTGAAATTTCCAAGCAAAATTTAAACTTAAGATGATTTTTTTTTATATAATAGGTTAAACATCTTCCAAAAATATATTTAAAAACAAAAAACAAAATGGGATTACAAGTTATGATAAAATCCACCCTTATAAAAGCTACTCAAGCAGTATTATATATATATATGTAAAAACAGGTGTATGGTACCCTACAATTGTATTTTTACAAATACAGAATATTTAAGGCAGTCATGTTAAAATGAAAAATACCACAATAAAAAAACAAAAACAAATCCAAACTATATTGATCAAATCAACAAAAAATGTTCAACCTGTGCAGTTGTTTCATATATCTGTGTGTTAGATGAGAGAGGAAGACTAGTGGCTAGATATGAATTAATTTAGCAAAATATAACATAGTTATATAAAATTATACTTGTTAGATTAGAGTATAACCAATAGCCCCTTGCAAAATATAACATAGTTATTTAAATTGTTTATACTTGTTACAATAGCCCATTCAATATTGCAAAACGAAAAAAAAAAAAAAAAAAAACTTTTCGGCAGTCAGTTTTCTAAACTGATAGAAAATATTTATTTCTAGTGCATGACCTAAGTAATTTTTCAAAAATGTATGTAGCTATGTGAACACAGTTCTGGTCAAATTAAAGAGGTCAGAGTTGAGATGTGCCGCAGGTGCACCTTACATTATGAGAGCTGCTGTCAGTCAGTGGAACATCATCATCGGCCTTGTTGTACAGAAGTAGCTCCTTAGTGCCACTACTTGACACACTCACATCCCCACAGGTCTGCATGTAGGATCTAGATGGCTTGGATATATGAAGAGCTGCACTAGCTTCCTCAAACTCTCCCCAGCCAAAGAAGAAGTACCCAAGACCTAGACCTATCAGCACTGCTGCTAGAATCCACACATTATAGGTCATGACTGAGAGCATAAGGACATAGCCTCCCAAAAATTGCAACAGATACATAATGGTCTGAAGGAGATGACCTTTGTTTAGAATGTACCTTCTGTAATAATGTAAAAACATACAATTACAAATAAACAAAACAAAAGAAATGTGAATCTTCAATAGAATTTTTTAAATGTACAGTGCAATCTAAAACTCTCTAAATCTTGGTGCTATTTAATAACAACAATAAAGTTTTCATTTATATCGCACTATTAAAAAAGTCTCAGAAGTCTTTAAGAATGTGTAACACATAAAACAATCGGTCAGGAGAATTACTACTATTGACTTAATAGGGTTTAAATCTTGATGAATAAAACAACATATATATATAAGCACAGGAAATAGTAATTTTTATTTTCAGGAAATGTTAATAATTTATTATCTGATTTTTTATTGAAAAAAAAACTACCAAGATCTACCCAAAATAATATTCTGAAATAAAGATTCAAAATGTATTAAATTCCATTTTTGCTTAAATAAAAAGTCACTAAAATATTTTTTAAAAAAAGTTCAAATGATACTAAAGTTGTGACTTACTTGCATTTGTAATTTTTACACTTTCTGCCATATTGCTGTCTGGCAAATTTCACACCTTGGTAGACTATTCCCATGAGGGCTAGTCCTAAGCATGCTAGGTAGGTTTCTATGTGGAGAAAAAAAGTAATTAAAAATTTACACAATAGTAATTTTAATAATAATATTGATAAAAAGTTGGATTATTCTAAAAGAATTAACAAGAGTTTATTTTTAATATAAGTTGTTTTTCTTTGACAATTAAAATCTTTAAAGCTTTCATAGTATCTTTTTTTTTTCTAATAGAAGTCTAGAGGAAGTTTCATTTGTTGCTAATGGTCTTAATGGAAACATTTAAATTTGGGGTAATACCTTTTCATTTGAAATGTTAAAGATTACAGAACTATGACGAGATGTTATGTTTTAAAATATTGTAGATGCTGGTCTAGTAAAACATTGGCAAGTACTCTTTTTAACCACATTAGAAAATGACATTTAATTAATGTTGAGCCATTTTAATAATACCAACAGTATTTACATATTTTTTAGTCTTACAGTAAAAATTCCTTTACTTCCCCCAAACACACACATTTTGATTTCCTATTTGTTCCATGAAACAAGAAAAAAATGAAAAATACTTTAAAAAAAAAACAACAAAGCTTATATTAAGCGTAAATGTATCAATTAGTTTGGATCAGCAATGTAATTAAATTTGTAATAGATCTAGACTAAAAAGGGAATGACCTGAATTCGAACTCATGGCTCAAGCCTTCTCAAGCTAACATGGTAACCACTTACAGGAGAGCCTATGAAAATGGAAGATTGTATAGTTATCTATTGTTTCTATAGTCTTGTCCTATTTTCATATTGTGTTCACTAACACTGAGACAACAATGTATAAAAGGGGACTAGCTTATACCACCACTTCAGGCAAGTACAAATTCTTTCCCTTGTTTGAGATACCAAACAAAATAACAAAAAAAATAAAAAATAATTAATTACCATTATTTTTGTCATTGATTCTTGTGTAGTTAGGTAAAAGAAATAATTGTGAAAAAGATTCAGTTTGATCTGAAATTGTGTGTGGGAGAAATAAGGTGTAGTAACTTTTGACCAGACAGACAGACAGAGTGAGATGATATTTATAAGCTTTGTAAAAGTTATGCAGAAGAAAGATTTTCACCAGAAATGCCATCACCCAAACTTCAAATATTGGCTGGTTATTTAAAGGTGTCTGTGGAGAAGATGTGCATCATTATACAAACTAATCAAACTTACAACATACAAAATTATTGTCCGCACAACACAGACACTTGTTAACCTTGATTTAGAAACTAAATTCACTATTTGTTGCTGTATCATTGTTATGCTTGAAAATTTTAAAAGAATGTAAAAACTCTATTAGATGTATTGCAAATCATTATAAAAGACTGACATAACTGATGGACAGAAGTGAAAAAAACAAAAAAACCTATTACAAATTATATATCTAAATATGGAATTCAATGTCAACCTGAAAACTAACCTTTTTTCCCATGTAATATCCAATTTGGAAACAGCAGTGGTATACCAGACTCAACATGGAACACTGACTAAACAACATAAACACATTTAGAAATTATTTGTCTCTAAGTAGCTAATTTTTATGTATTGTATAAGAAAAACTTTATTTTTCCTATTTTATAATTCAAACAAAAAACAAAAACTTAGTTTACCCTATGCATTCTGTAAGATATCAAGTAGATTTATGATAAGCAGAGCCAAGAACCTTTGAGTTGTAAATAGTTAAATCTTTAATATCCTAGAACAAAAAAAAGAAGCTTTATATTATTATGAACAATGAATCATCAATAAAAAGTAGCTTCTAATTATTAAAGCCAACTACTGAACTGGAACAGACACAAAAATAGAACAGTGAGAATATTCTCATCTTATAGAGTTTAACAGCTTTAGTAAAATAACTCAATTTAGAAACCCTTCCAGGATAGAAGACTTACAAGCAAAGTAGTAATTATACAGAAAACAGTAAACCATATTCTTCAAATACAAAGCCAAAACCTAATAAAATACCAAGAAAGGCACATTCTTTGACTTGGCAGAATTTAATTAATTAATTAACATGAATAACTAGATTCACCTAGGAACACACAGAACGTTCACTCATCTCCTTTTTTGAAGAAATGCCTGTATTTTTATAAAATATGATAATTGTCTCTAAAACCAAATTTAAGACATCTAATATGTTATCCATGGAACATTGGGGAGTAAAAGATAAGAGATTATGCATACTAATCTTCTTTCTTCTTAAATCTTATAGATTACAGGTATGTTACTTCAAAAGAGATGATAATTATGTTCTACGCATGTTTCATCTTATCTTATAAAATACATCTACGTTACTACAAAAAGAAGATGATTATGTCCTACAGGTACATAATATTTTGATGCAAGCTGTTTTGGCGCAAGGGACATTTCAGCATGATGTTATATTCCAAATACTTGAGTCCCCAGTTTAATCTAGCAATGCATGTTAATCAATGACTTACACTTACACTCTGACAAGTCTCTGGTTTTCTGGCAAACCATTCCATGCTCTATTCTATCACTAGGGAAGAAGGAGTATTTGTACAAATTTGTCCTACTACTTGTACTAGTCCTAGCATATGGACATGGAAAATGCCTTTATCCTGTGACTGAGTATTTTATTAGGTTTTGTTTAAATTAAATGGTTCCAGTGTTGAAAAAACTAGAGTCGACTAAGATAGGTACTTCGATAAACTGACCTAGATTCATTTTTTTTTCTCCCAAAAAATGGCTGAAAAGTGTGTCAGCACATTTTACCCTTTTTTAGGGGTGGTCATTTCCATCAAAATTTTAGCACATTGTATTTGATTTCAGGACTAATTGTGATTACTTTTTGTAAACATAAGATATCAGAGATCATTTTTATTTCTTTTGAAGCCAATCTGTTAAATTTTTCTTAACAAAAGTTTATGTGAAAGTTGACATTTTTACAACTTTTTTCCTATAAACGTTACAACAATTCTGTTTGCTACAATAATTTATCATATTATGAAATGTGTATATTTCAAATTTCATTAAATTCTCTTGGCGCACTATAAAGATATTTGATATTAAAATTAACAAAGACAAAGAAGGGTAAAATTTTATTTTTTAAATAAAATAAAAGTGTTTATAGTTACAACAATCTCACTAATTCTATTGAATTTAGCATGTTAATATATATCTGTGTGCTAAGTTTGAACTTTGTAGCTTGGCGCACTCTTTAGATATTAATTTTCAAAGTTGATGGTTAAAATCTATTTTTAGTAACAACCAACACTGTGATTTACTGGAAATGGTCAATTTCTATCTATCACGTCCTATTTTTAGAAGCACACATAGGAATTTTTCATTTAGATTAACTTCTATAATGTTTAAATGCTAGATTATGGAGATGGAATGTGTCTTTATTATAATGACTTTGTAATGTGCAAATTTTAAAGTAAAATAAATATTTTAAAATAATAATATTAAATTTTTTGTCTTCATATTTTTAGCTCTGCAAACTATTAATTTTTTTTTTCCGTGTGTTGTTTTTTTCTATTAGTATGTAATACATGTAAATTAATAGTTAATAAATGAGTACATTATATTTTTCAAATGATGAGCTATTACTGCACAAAAATTTAAGTAAAAAATCAACCCCATATCTTTAAGACTTTTTATACTACAGTTAATTAAAGTTCAACTGTCAGTTGTTTCAGTCACAGATTTTTTTTGCTTTACAAAGGCTAATTTTTGGCCACTAAAAATTTAATAACTTCCCTCACAAATAACTCAGTAATATAAAATTGGTATCATTGGAAAGCATTTCTCAAGCTCTATCTAACCATATACTATCATATAGGTCATAATAGGTTCCACTGCATTGTGATAATTTTGACATTTTTATCGAAGTACCTAACTAAGACATTAAGACTGTCACTATAAGAATCTAGTCACTAAACTAAATCTGACTAGAGTCTAGTCTAGGTCTAGAGTAAGTCTAGACTCTAGAGTTAGAGACTTAGATCATCATATACTGATATATCATATGATTATATCTAGAAAGAAGTAGAGAGACTCAGCAGTCTTAGCAGAGAGATACTCATTTCTAACCTAACTAACTAGATATAAATATACAGTCTATTACTAAAGAATATTATCTTAATAATTATAAAAGTGTTTCAACTTACAGTTCTTGTACCCAATATTGGAAGGTGTCACCATTTCCTTAAATTTAATGTGACAGCAAATAATCTAGTCCATATAATAGATCTCGACACGGAAAAGGAAGTTTTGCTTTTTTATTTGGTCTCGTAAACATCCGTATTTTAAAATAACTTTCAATCACCTTCTCGTGGAAAGTTTACATCACGTGGTTAGTAACGCACCAACTTTCTCTATGCAAACTGCTGGAGATCTGGACATACGAAAAACAAAAAAAAGTTGGTAAAATTAATTTAAGTCTTGTATGTTTTGAAAAATAAAATTTCATTAGATTTATTCTAAATATCACTAAAACAATATTCAATTTATTATTACCAATAATTAGAGACTTGATTTAGAAATCTAGCTCTAGACTTCTTCTATTTGTTTTTTATTAATTAATTTATATATTCATAGTTTTGATAATAACAATATAGATCTATCATCTAGATAAAGTATAAATCTCAGTAGTATAAAGATCTACTAGTGATAATAATAATATATAATATAGACTTATAATATAATAGTCTACTAGATACGTAGATTTAACTACATTTTACGGTAAGTCTAGACCTATTATAATTATACTATAATACTCTATCCCACTATACTGACTATAGACATAGATGAAAGAGTGAGTTAATATTAGACTTAGTCGACTTAGACTAATTAGAGTTAATCAAGAATCTACTAAATCTAGTCTTAAGTCTAGGATTAAATTAGTCTAGCATGGATTAGTAGGCCCTATAGACTAATAGAGTCTAGATACAACTAGATCTAGAAGTTTGTTAGTAGTAATAAAAATTATTAATAAATTATTATCACAAAAATCACAGTCTAGAATGTTTTCAGTTATTCTAAGCAGTTTTTTAAAATAAAGTCAATAAAGAATATGCATGTATTATAATTATGACATTATGATTATCATAATGATTATGTATCAACTTGTCAGTCATCATTTCTCATCTCATCTGTCCCTAATTATAAAATTGACTTTCCTTGTAAGGGGTAGTGTAACAAAACCCTTCACTTTTGTTGATCAGCAGTTTATTAAAAGAGAGGCCTGTCCATTCTTTTTTTATGTTATCCAGCCAGCTTTCTTGGATGACCCTTAATTTTTTTGATTTCTTTCCACTGTACCTTGAAGAATGACTTTTGATAGTAAGTCATGTCTTAAAACTCATCTTTTGTCATTGTTGAGTAGTTCTTCCTTTTTGCTAGCCAGAGTGTTGACTTGTAAAAGTACAAACTCTCACTATTATTGTATATATCTATATATGTTGAAAGTAAACATGCTTTGCAGGTAAGCATGAGTGGTGTGGCAAGAATCTTAAGTGACCATTTGCTTTAAAGAGAGTGTATATGTAGCACAATAAAGTAACTTTTTAATTTTTTAATTTGCAGGTTTAACTATTTGTTCCATTCATTTATCCATTCATCACACACAGCCTAAAGTGAGATAAGAGATTTTTAAAGTTTGAATTCTAAAAGAATTTTCTTTGTATGAGTTGAACAAGTGAGATTGGAAAGCTATAATTCTTTTTTTATTTTCTTTTTTCCATTTCATTCTCATTTGCTATTATAAAACTATTTAAAAAAAAAAAATTAATGTTAGAGTAACTTTATATTAGGTTGTACAATACATACAATTTTTGGAGTAGAGACCTATTATATATATTATGTTTTCCCAACCATTTATTATTAATTTTTACTTTAAAAAAAATAATTTCCCAATTTCAATAGCTCTATATCAATAATAAAGTTTCCACCATCCATTTCAGAATAAATTCAGTTGTTTATGCAGATTAATATTTTCAACAATTTTTGTTCAGAAGTACTGACCTATTTACATTCTGAATTGAATATGATCAAATCAATTACATTGAAAATTTAAATTAGGTTCTCTATTATGCACTTTTTGATAAAGTTGATTAATATATTATATATAAGCTCACTAAACTCAGAACACTCTTTCAGTGACAAAAATATAAGTTAGTAGTTATGTAGAGATGTATTGGTTGTAATTTACTAATAGAATGGGTTGTTAGCCAAACTCATATTCACATAGGTAATCAGTATTCAAAGCTTTTTAAAATTCTTTATAATAAAGCTCTATAACTTAATAATATTATTATCTTTTTTTTTTTCAGATCATTATTTGATGGCATAGTTGAACAACAATGTACCAGTATGACAAATAATTTGCTTCTTAATTGAAACTTGTATAAATTCAGATGCCATCAAAAAAAAGGAGCAAATCATTTAGTCCTGTAAGAGAGCGAGATTATAAGCATGATGCTCTCCCGGCACCAGGACATCACAATAATTATAAAAGTCCTGAAAGAAGAAGCAGATTCAAGCAACAATCAGCACCATCCCCAGACCCCTACAGGAAAGTCCTCCATGAGCCACAGAGAGCCAAGACATGTTATTTCTATCGTGATGGAGACACCAAGTTCAAAGCTGTCAAAGTTTGTGTACATCCTAAAAAGTTTTCCAGACTAGAGACTCTTGTTTCTGGCAAGTATTCTATTATTTTTGGCAAGCATTCTTTTGTTTCTGGCAAGTATTCTTTTATCTATATTTGAATTTTAAATTGTTTTGTATAGATCATCTCTCATTGTTTAGTACCCTATTTTTGGCTAGCATGTGGAGGTATCGAGGGAAATGTTTCTTTAGGCTTTCAGCTAAGTTCCTATTGAGTCTTTGACTGAATGGTGCCAGAGTTAAACACTTTTTAAATGTGTATCTTTCTATTAATGAGAGTCTGTTCATTCATATTTGTCCTTATCTTTAAGTATTAAATTAAACTGTAAATATTTAATTATCATTAAAAGTATCCAAGATATCAAAAATGTGTAGATTTATGTCTGTTTAAAAAAAAAATGTATTCTTCAAAGAAGGACATTAAAATATTTGAGTCTGATATGGACTCTTCTTTTTATAATTGTAGAGCTGTCTTTAAAAGTCACTCTTCCATTTGGTGTAAGGAGTATTTATACGCCACATGGATCAGACAGGATTACTTCCCTTGATATGCTAGAGGACAATGGTAACTACATTTGTTCCCCACTGCGTCAGCAGGCAAAAGGTCTGGATCCAAACAGTGTGGTGCCTCCACTGACTTGGCATTACCAAAAGCCATCAAGTGGCACTAAGGAATTGAATCGTTTGTTGCAGGTGATAAATGTTGGTGATTTTAGAATGTGTTTAATAATGTGTGCCAGATTTTAAACAATGATTTAATAAGAAACCACAGTTGTATGCAACTTTTTGTTAATAAATTGTTTCTTTAATAAGTTGCAAGTCAACATGTGTTTTTCATGATTTGAGATATAAAAGTTAAACAGCTTATGAAGCTTTAATTTTTTTAAACTTGTGTTGCATTGCCAGAACACTGGCCCCTGTATAAAAAAATTGAAATATATATTTCAAAAAGTTTTTTAAAGTTTTTTTTTATGGGAGGCAAATTCTATGATAAGTTTTCTGAGAAATTCTAATCAATGCAGCTTTACTATTTGTCTTTACTCTTAGTTCCTAACATTCTAAAACCAGATTTATGTACTAGCAATTTAAAAAGAATGTTTAGTTATGTTACTTACTTTCTAAAAAGAATTGTTTCTATCAAATAAAGCTTGCCTAATGTAAATTGCTTTAAGAGATTAAGAAGGTGAGAAAATCTGCACTTCAAATTTTTCCTTTTTTTTTTTTTTTGGGTTGAAGATTTTGTGTGTGTGTTTTACTTATCTTTGTGTTGGGTTCTCTCACAGTTGATTTAAAAAAAAACAGTTTAAAAATATTTTAATAGTTGAGAAAAAAGTATAATATACTGAATATTATATTTATATAATAAATTCCATCATTTCAAAATATATTTTTGTGGTAGGAAATAATCATCATTTTTAATTATTGTTTTCTTATTGCCATACAATTTTAGATGTAGCCTATATAAAATGCCTATTAAGAATGTAATCAAAAATATTTTTACTGTTGATATTTTAAAAATTAACAAAGTTTAAAACTTTATGAATTATTATTATTTTGTTTATGTAAATACTTAGTTATTAGTAAATTTCTACATTTTAAAATTGTGTATGGGGTTTCAAAAAATATTTTAAGTTATAAGATATTTAAGTCCATTAAATATAAAATTATTTTAGTAATGAAACAAAATTTTATCCAAAGGAAAAAATTTTTGAAAATAAGACTCGGAGACTTACCAGGAGCTATTTACCAAGAGATCATGTTATGGCGAATGCTTACAATAGAACACAGCCCAAAAAATTAACTGTTCTAAAAAATGGTGAACCCTCCATTCGTCATGTGGTGCTTATCAATCGCCGAACAGCACAGACTTTTGAACAGATTCTTGCTGATCTTAGTGGCATGTTTGGCATGGCTGTGCGAAAGCTTTACACGTTGGAGGGGAAATCAGTAGGTGCAACTATTTTTTATCTATTATCCATTTCTATTTATAGTTATTAATGCAGTTAAAGTAGATCACGTTTTAACTTAGAAACTATTTTCTAACTCAATATCATGTCTCAAATGATTCATTTCCAAGTACTCCCAAGTATTACATGGGAAGTGTGGTCCAGAGGCTAAGTACACTTGAACTTGGCTTGGCTTGGCTACCTATGGAAGGGCTCAAGGTTCGACACCCGACTTGGGCAGAGTTGTGTTTACTGGGCGCCTAAAGGCAGCACGAAAAACCTTCTCCCAGATCCCCCCCCCCCCCACACACACACACACTGGTCCACAAATGAGATTGGCATAGCACTCTGAGCATGCTATAAGCATGGAAGTAGCTATAATTTATTTTAATTTTACTCAAATGACCATTACACATAATTAATTTGATCTATTTTAAAAATATTCGTTTCCCATTAAAAAAAGTTTTGTATAGCTGCAGACCAATATGCTAGGCCCCATCATCCCCTAAGGCTACCAGTATCATAGGTGGTTGAAAAACATTTATTCTATATCATAATGTTGGTCTTACTCAGTATTTGTGGTGCCTCAGAAATATCTTTGTTGCCAAACGTTTTTTAGGGTGTGGGGCTATTTAAATTTCCAATGCACCAAACCTCTGTAGTCCCATTATACAGTGGGCCAAAGTCTTAAGAAGCAGGATAGTATCAGTGGGCTGTGGATTAGGTATCATAGCAAATGTTTTACCACCCTCCACAAAATCAAAGTTATTACTTTTTGACACACAAGACAATTCATATTAGTATTTAAACTCTTCTGGTCTCAGGATTCAAAGTATATAGTATCGTTATTATTCTATTGAAACTTTTCTAAAGTCTAATTATAGTTTGTATTTTTTTCTTAGATAAACAACCTCCTATCTTTAGTCAATGGGCCTGATATTTTGGTAGCAGCTAACCAGGAGCCATTCAGAACTATGGTTGGCTTTATACCAGAATCATTAGATAGAGAGTCTCGTATGAGAAGCAGAGTCAGCACTTATAGCCGTTTTGATGTCCGAAGTCGCATTGACACAAGCAGTCAGATGGATTTGTCCAGTAGAGTAGATGTTAGCACAGACAGGGGAACATCTCAAATGAAAAAACGAAAAGATCGTGTGGCTAAAACAAGTAAATATTATTTTGCAGATTTCATTATTTGTGCTTTTCACATTGAATAGTGTTGATAAAATAAGAAACATATTTAGGTATTTATTTAAATATATTTAAGTATTTATGTAAACCTTTTTTTAAATTTCTTTTTTTACTTTAAAATAACTTACCCATTCAAGTGTAAAGTTAAATGTAACTTTTCGACTTTTGGTATAGTACTTCAGACATTTAAGTTCTGTGGGCTATACAATTCAATAAATTCTTCTTTTTTTTTTTTCTACTAACCAGGGGGTCATTGGAAGATATGGTGTAAAACAAATGAACTATCCAGCTCAGGTACAAGTGCACAAATCAGTATCACAGTCTATGGCAGCAAAGATAACTCTGGTGCCATTCCTCTTGGCTTTCCCGATGGCTCAAACTTCCAACCTGGTCAAGTGGACGAATTTGATGTAAAGTTTTTAGTGTGATAGCTAATAATTTCTTTCTTTTTAAGTTAATTGTATAGGCTAATTTTTTTGTGAAAATATTGAAGTCTTTTACCCACTTTTCTACCATTGGGCAGAATTGGCTTAGAACTATAGTCAGCAAGTTGTTTAATGATCATATTTACTTTGCAATAGGTTAACTTAAGTAAAGATGTTGGAGAAGTCTACAAAATACGTTTATCTCATGACAATTCTGGAAGTGATCCTGACTGGTTCTGTGATGAGGTAAGAATGTGATTATTATCCACTTTTTTACTTTTTTTTTTTCTTTTAGTAAATAATTTTAAGTGGTTTCTTAGATTAAAATATTACAAAAATAGTAGTTTTTGTTAAAAAATAAACTTTTTAAATTCAGATACGAATGCAAGACATGGATACAGAAGAGCTCCTTGTTTTCCCATGTCATAAATGGCTTGCCAGAAATAAAGGTGACAATGAAATCAGTAGAGAATTGCCTGCAGACAGAAAAGGAGAACCTCAGTTGCCAGGTAATATTTTTAGCTTGATAACATCATCTTTTATTGTTTTGAAATAGCTGAAAATTATGAAAAGAAATATAAATAGAAAGAATCTTTCTTCAAATAGAGAAACTAATAAAGTTACAAACTAAAAAAAAATAAAACTAAATATTGAAATAGAACTATACAAAACGTAATTCAAAATACATAATTTTATCAATACGTTCTTAATTAATTGACTTTTTAAACATTTTTTTTTGTTATTCTTCTACATAATCTAAAATTTAGGTTACAGACTTTTTCTCATTCTCTGTATTTATATATTTTAATTTGTTATCAATATTTTGTAGTTATAATCAATAAAATTCACAAAGTTTTCCATGAGAAAATCTTAAATTAGATTACATTTATGAACAGTCAAACATTATTTCATTAACAGTGATCAAATATGAAGTGACTGTTGTGACTGGGGATCTTTGGAATGGAGGTACACGCTCTAATGTCTATTTGACTATCTATGGGGACAGAGGAGATTCTGGTGTGCGGCAACTATTTGCTCAAAGCAAGGAGGAAATCTTTAACAAAGGACAGACCAACCATTTTACAGTGGAGGCTGTATCTCTTGGTATCATCAAACGTGTCATTGTGGGACATGATGGGACTTCTCCAGGTTTGGATTTTTATCTCTGATGCCAATTTCTAATTTTATGTTATGGTACTGTTTTCCTTTAAAGTTTTTAAAATTATATCTTTGTGACAATGTATTGTGCTACAAAGTTTTTTACTTTGTAATTTAGGTGATGGGTGGTACCTGGAGAAATTGATAATTCGTGAGCCAGATGCAAAATCTCATGAAGTTTATTCTTTTTACTGTGGAAGGTAATTTGACATTAAATTAATGTAGGCCATTATCTCATGAAGTTTATTCTTTATACTATGAAAGGTAATTTGATATTTAATTAATGTAGGCCATTATCTCTTGAAATTTATTCTTTTTACCATGAAAGGTAATTTAACATTTAATTAATTTAGTCCATTATTTCATGGAGTAAATTTGTTGGACTGAGTCATGATACAGAAATGTATTTAAGGGAGATTCTATTTAAGATTCTGTTCATCTTCAGATTCTCTCATAAAATGTATAGTGAGAGTTAACTGTTTCTCTCCGTAATTATTTACCACATTCTGGTGGAATCAACGCTGGTATCATCAGTTAGGAGAGAGGGAGTTAAGAGTATTTTAGGTGGACCACAACATCATTTTGAAATATATCACCTGGCTTTTCTATCCATGTATGCTTTTATTGTCTTCAGTTTACTGCTTTTATTTTCAACTTAAAAAGTTTCAACCAGTTCTGATATTAATTTAGGAAAGCAGAGAAGTTCTTAATCATTATACTGATTACTGCATTGCCTACTTAATCAGCCATAGAATTTCCAAAAATGTCTTGATAACAACTTATTTTGTTTGAAACTAGTAGAGTATTAATTACTTATTAACATATAATACAAATGGTATGTTAACAAAATAAACTGATCATTATTATTTACATGTACTTACATGTTCTTGTTCCAGGTGGCTAGACTCTGGTGAAGATGATGGGAAAATTGTCAGAGAACTTAAAGTGCAAGATGACTACTTGGAGGATATACTGGAGAAAAGAAATGTAATTCCATTTTTTAATTTAATTTCAAATTTATATGCATGCCCTGTAGTACCTAAACTTAATGTTTACATTAATCTTATTTGAATGAGTAATTAATTTACCAATAATTTTGGATGATCCAATATATTTCTCAATAAAAAAAAAAGATTAATCAAGTTATTTGTATGTTTTACATAATTACCTAATAATTAAGAGTGTGTGTGTTTTATGTATAATTGTAAATATTATAATTAAAAATGTCTCATTTTGTTTTTACAATTTTTCAGTGGGAATATGAAAAATGGAAGTTTGAAAGCAAAACTCAAATAAAGCTGATATCTATGCTGACAGGGAAAGCACTTAGAATAAAACCGGATGGCACAGTGGATGGTCTTGGGGAGGACTCTTTCCCAGGATGTAATAATTATTTTTCATTTACACAGTTTGTGATGATTTTGAAATAAGTTTAGTTTATTAAAGCAGTAATACGTAATTTTCTAGTATTCTTTTTATTGAATCACTTTATAGAAAACTTTAAAGAAACTTAAGGTTGTTGTTTTTTTCCAATTTATTAGCAACTCTAATTGTCTCCTCCAAGAAACCCATGGTCAGAATATTTGCCAGTTTTCAAAACTCCAACTATCACTTGGCTGTTGATAATGGAAAAATTACAGGAATGGTAAGAAAATATGTTGTGCAATTAGGTCAAATAAAAATTGTCCTATGTTCTATTTGATCACATTATACTCATCTTTAACATATCTTTAGTTAAGTATTTTAAAAAATATTTCTCTGACCTTCTATACTATAGTTTAGAAAAGTTGCATTATGGGCCTTCTAAAGGTGAAAGCATTTATTGGAGAAGTTCATAGGTCTAAAAGAAGATTATCTAGAGAAAAAAACTCAAGCCTATTGTTAGACCACAGGTGTATTTACAAATATTAAGTTATGTGATGCTGCCAAATTTGTTCCTTTAAAATTGTATTATTCATTATCTTTGCAAGGGCCGTGGTGGACCACATTGTGAATTTAGAGTCCATGTTCAATCTGACCGTACTGTGATGTTGGAAGCTGCTAAGTCACCATTACAGTTTATTAGTCTACTAGAGAATGGTAAATTGGGGGAATCAAGATCAATTCTGGATAAGGATCCTGCTAAAAGATTTCATGTTTATGTCAAGGTTAGATGCATTTCAATAGTTTTTGGTTATTGAAAATTAATCATCACAAAATGTTAAATTTTTCAGTTTAAATACAAGTATAAAATTATAAAATGATATCTTATCTTATATAATACAGACGTTACTTCAAAAAAGAAGATGATTACGTCCTACGCGTCATGCATTTAGTCATGCATATTAACCAATGACTTAAATTCTGCCGATTCACTGGTTTTTCTGGCTAGCTCAGGCAACCCATTCCATGCTCTAATAGCACTAGGGAAGAAGGAGTATTTGTACAAATTTGTCCTAGCATATGGGACGAGGAATGTGCCTTTATCTTTGTGTCTTTCAGAGTATTTTATTAAATTTTGTTTTTGTATTTGAAGATTATGGTTCAGTGTTTTATGTATAATTGCTACTTTACTTTTGAGTCTTCTGTCCTGAAGGCTTTCTAAATTTAGTGATTTTACTAATGGTGTTACCCTAGTCAAATGTGAATATTCGTTTGTTATGAATCTCACTACTCTATTTTGTGTTTGTTCCAGTTTCTTAATGTTTTCTTGAGTTGAGGGGTCCCACACGGTGGATGATTATTCTATTATTGGCCTAGCCAAGGTTAAATAACATTTTAGTTTTATGTTCTTATTTGATTTATAGAAATTTCTTTTAATAAATCCTAATGCCTTGTTTGATTTTTTTATAGTTTCATCAATATGTGGATTCCATGACAGTTTTTCATTTATTATAACACCTAGGTATTTTGCGTTTTTAGTCTGTGTTACTGGTTTGCCATGAATAATTCATAATTTTTTATATTTTTTAAAAATTTTGTTTTGCAATTGTCAGAATGTTTTATATTTAACATTTAAATATGTTAGAATGTTTATTATATGCCGCATCAGTTATTGTATATGTTCTATACAACAGGGCATAATGCGACACAAAGGTATAATCATGTTGCGTACATCCAACACACAAGCTATCAGTGTGGACCATGACAAATCTGTCTATGCAACAGGGCGGTGCAACAGAGCAGCTCATTTCAGGGTTCACAAAGTTGACCAAGGAGGTGTTCGGATGTTTGAAAGTATGATCTACCCAGGATTCTACCTGAGATACAAAGATGGAGTCTTTGATTGTAATGTGAGAAGCCTAATTTTTAATTTTGGTTGCAGGAGTTTTTTTTCATCATTTTAATTGCTTTCAAATTGAAACAAGCTGTACATTTTAAACATTTTTGAAGATTGAGGCTATCAATCACTTCTATTTGTATAAGAAAAAAATATAGTCCTTTTTATTTATTTTTTCTTATCTAATTTTTTTTTTTTCAACGTTTGATAATGTTTCTACAAATGGAAAAAATATTTTCTTTTGTGAAAGAAACTTTTTCTTTCGTCATATTGATTTTTTTCTCATTCAAATTAAAGGTGGCATTTTGATTTAATCAATAAGTCATAGTTGATTGATCCTGAAAGCCTAGACTTTCCAACTAAAGCCAAGTTCTCTATAGACTATTCACTTAATGAATGCCATATTACACTATTGAATGACAGTGAAAGAAAAGAAAAAAGGAAAATGTTTCAGTTTATTAAACTGTTCACTTTTGAGTTGAAACTTAATGAAGGGGATATATTTTGTTGGTGTTAAAGAGTCTGAATACACCAAGTACTTCTCACTATTAAGGCACCTTCAGTGTTTTATACACTGAACACAGTACACAACTTCAGACATTACCTTACTCCATACAGTTCATTCATAAGATTGAGTATTCAAAATAGATTACCCTAAAGCAGTAATACCTTTTTCTTTTTTGTATCTTTTTTTTAAAAATATTTTTAAACATGATATCATGGGAGAAAAAAAAATTAAACTCTGTCAAGTATTTTACTTCTAATTGTAATCTAATTCTAATTGTGATACACCTAAGGAACAAATTTATTGGAACAATCCCATTTGATATATTACAACAGTGATTCTCAAACTGTATATAATGCCATTGCTTTCTCAGAGGGGGTTATGGGATTCTTTTCTAAGGATTTCTTAGAAATATTTGAATGAAAATTTCCTTCCAACAATAAAAATTAAGAATTATTCCATAATCTTAAAAATTTTGTTCCAGCTTTTTGAAGTTCAGACTGTTTCATTTATAAATTTGTGTCTATTCTTTTAGGGCAGTCGCAGTGAAGATTCACATTTCTTAGTCACCAAACATAAAAACAAAGGTTACTTTACATTGCAATTGAACAAGCGTAGAGGAACATTTATTGGCTTTACACCTCGTGGGGATGTACGACCAATGGTTGAGAGTGGATCTGATGATGTTCATATATTTCCAGAAGTCATTGAATGTAAATTTTTATTTCTTCACAATCATGCATATGACTTTAATATTTTCTGTTGTTGAAATATATCATCAGACCTTACATTATTAATTTTTGGGTTATACAATGATTTATTGCCTTGTTGTTTCAATATAGTTGGCATATCAAAGAGTCAACTATCTGATGATAATATGACACCAATATCTGAAAGAACCAGCTATGATGGAGCAGACACTAGAAGACAAGCTAAAATTGAAGGTACAAAATATTGACCCTTAGATAATGAAACAATTTGTTTAAAAGAATTTGTTTTTGAAGGATATAATAGAAGATGGAAATGTTAAAGAAAGATGATGAAATAAACTTTTATAGAATGTATTTCTTTGTTTTCATTAGATGGAGATTTCAATGTCCACATCACCACAGCTGAAAGTTTAGAAAATGGTCACGTGCAGCTGACAGTGTTTGGAGATAAAGGTTCCACTGCACCAATCTTGCTGACTGGATCTAGTGACAAAGGTCCTTTGTTTAAATCAGGCTCCATTGATCAGTTTAAAGTAAGAATAGATACTGTTTTAATATTATCATTACATTTTTGCTCTGTTTTTAACTCATAAAGTAATTTTTAGAAAGATTTTAAGGAAAATAAAAGATTTTTTGTTCTTTAACAGACAGATCTTTTAATAAATAATTGTTTCTGATTGAATAAAAACAATTTAAGATTTTTTGTTTTCTAGACTTTGTAAAACTTTTTAAATAGTTGTTGTAAGTCATTCTGTACAAAACTTTTAACAGATCAATTTGTCTAAAATTGGTAAACTGCGTAAAGCAAGGTTAGAGCTAGCTCCTCATGGGCTTAATATAGATCCAGTTTGGAAAGTGCAGAAAATGATCTTGACAGATCTGAATACGCAGGTAAAATGTCTTTAGTTTGATTTTAATGTATTTATTTGTATGTTGTATTATAATATAATGTAGTTGCTTTTTAATTTAGAAACACACAAAAATTAGTCATATGCTACAATAAAACTGTACACACTTAACTAATGTCCCATTCTCCAAATATCGAACAAATCATTCAAAGATGTAGTTTTTAATTAACTCCTACTCTGTCCTTCATAAACATTAAACTGGCATTTACGTTTTTCAATAGAATAAAAGCTATGATGCAAATGATGACCAAAATAAAAATTAAATGTGATATTTCCCTTTCTGCTTATGGAGAGTTAGTCTAATAGCTACTTGCTTCTCCCTTTGTGTTAACATCTTATATTATTTTTTCCATCTTTACTTTTAGCTCACACTTTTTTCCTAATCTAAAGAAGTTGGAATGTGGATGTTTGAAGTAAAAATTGCATTAATTTATTTCAAGCTAAAACTTTGCACAGAATAATAGCTCAGTTGATAGAGGGTTGCACTGAAAATGTGAATTTCCTAGGTTAAATCTGCATACTGGCCAATTTTTTTTCTTTATTTTTCAATGTCTAATGAAATATGAA
Source organism: Biomphalaria pfeifferi (assembly GCA_030265305.1). NCBI lineage: Eukaryota > Metazoa > Mollusca > Gastropoda > Planorbidae > Biomphalaria > Biomphalaria pfeifferi. The sequence continues at coordinate 214,548 of JASAOG010000252.1, forward strand.
TGCTTAGTGTACTATATTATTGGAACATAGGCATTGATTTTTTTAATTTATATTACTTTTAGTTAGTTATAATTTATCAAATAATCTTTTTCTTTTTAAAAGAGGGAGTGAAAAAAATATTTTGCTTTATTAAGCTGTGTTGACCTCCTTCAGTCATAGAATGACTATGTTCATCTCGCAGAACATTTTTTCATGTGGTTGTACAGCTGTATTCTTGAGAGACATTCCCATCTACGTGTATCACAGGTTCAAGTGGCATTCTTATTGGTGGTAGAGGAGCCAGCAATTTTTCCTTTGGCATGCTTTTCTTTCAGAGCAGATGTCAGTACCTTCTCGCGGTCCACAGCTTTCTTGGTCACCATCTCTTTTCACATAGTGGGGTCTAGGGCTAGTCTTCCCAGTAGTCAACATCTATGTCCACTGCTTTGAGGTTTTGTATGATTACAACCAGTTTTTCTTAAGCCAGTTGCGAGTTGATCATAAAGGATGAATTTAGGATATGATGGTCCTCCATCCAGTGGATGTGACCACACCAGCGCAGGCAGAATTGTCTTAAGATTGTAAAAATGCTGGGAATACCTTTTCAAGCAAGTATTTCAGTGCAACACACTCTACCTTGTCATGGGATTTTCCAGATCCTTCAAAGGCAGTGCAAATAAAATGAATTTACTGCTGTGTACTTGATTTTTTAACATAAAAGTTAAACATGTTGAACATAAAGACTAAATGTAGTATAAGTCAGTTTAGTTTTTAAGTTAGTATAGTGAATGGCAGAAATGAGAAGGCGAGTTTCTGTTCAATGTTTTATCCTTCGTTTAGTGTTGATATTGTGAGGCTTGAACAGTTCACACTTAGTCAATTTTTAGTCAGAAATTTTATCGCATAATTGCAGGAGAAGTATGTGTTTAACTTTGACTGCTGGTTGACAAGGGAGAGCAGCAATCAGGACATTATCAAGGAACTGCCTGCAGTAAAGGAAGGTCAATTGACTAATGGTTTACCTGGTCAGTTTAAGCTAAACTCTTACTACATACAATAAATTGGCATTGTATAATGTATAAATAGAGTTGCACTTTTGAGTGCATGATATTTGTTCTTCTCATGTTAGAGGCAAGTGTCTTCAAGCAATGAAATTAATTTTATTTACTAGTTGTGAAATATTTTGTCACTGTGTTTACGGGGAGAGAACCTAGTTCAGAATCAAATGCCAAGATTCATCTCAACATTTTTGGTGATCTAGGAGATTCAGGCAAGAGACTATTGCGAATATCAGACAAGGTCAAACCTTTTCAGCGTGGCCAGGTAAGATATACGTTTCACAGAAATATTGTTGTTGAATTCATTTACCGGTCTATAGAAATGTACAAAGAATTGGTTTATAAACATTTCATTTAACATTAACAAGAAGTTGCTTTGATGAAAATTTTTCCTTTAAAAATTATTAATTTGGTTCATTTTTACTATTCTGCAAAGTCTGACACATTTGAAATAGAAGCAGTTCATCTGGGTGCTTTAAACAAAATTCAAATTGGTCACAATGAGACAAAACCTGGTGATGGCTGGTTCTGTGAAAAAGTAGTCATTAGAGAAGGAAAGACTGCTAATATGGAGTTTGTCTTCCCATGTAACAGGTACATTTTTTAAAATAAAATTTAATGTTTTAAACTTAGTCAAATGTATGCAAATAGTCCATACAGGTGTATTTGTGTATGCTGCTAAACATATTAGAGTTTGAAAAGATTTCTTTATAAAGTATCTGTAAAGAAAATTATGGATTCGGAATGAAGCTTTAAAATGCATATGATGCTAAAGTATATATAACATCCTTACTTTCCACTTATTGCAGTGGTGTCCATACATAAGTGAAGAAATATTGTAAATCTCTAAGTGTAAAAAGTGTAGTTATATATTAGTTGAAATTAAATATTATAATTACCATGTACCAAGTAACTAGAAATGACCTTTAATCTAATAGTTTAAGTCAGAAATAGGCCTACTTAGTTTTTAAAACTTAATTGAAAGTTCAAATTCAGACTTAATTAAGTAACAAAATGTAATTAAGAATGAGAAGAATTTAAAATTTTTAAGAACTCATTACATAATTGTCTTTCTAAATATTGTATTATTTAATATTATATTGTAATATTTAATATTAATAATTAGCTTTAACAATAACATTGTTTATTTCTGTGTAGATGGTTTGATTCCAACATGGAAGATAGAAAACTAGAAAGGACTCTCTTGGTTCAGGGTATGTGATTGATTTCTACTTCAAAATTTGCAGTGATAAACATTTTTGCTTACAATTCCTATAATCTAATATCTTCAATATCCTATGAAAAGGCTTTTTCAAAGCATATATGGTGCTGGATTCCTTAAAGTTTTTTATGAATAATTTTTTGCTTAATTTTTTTTTTCTGAATTTAACTAATGTTTATAACATCATTTCTGTTGTTTTTTTGCATGCTAATGAATATGACTAAAATTATTGTTTGAATCCATTTTGTTAAATATGTTGAATACTAAGATTTTAATTATTTATTGTGAAAAGAAAAAAAGGGCTATACACTAAATTGTTAAGAATACTTTATGTGAACAAATTAAAAGAGGTTATGAAAAAAAAAACACCAAAAAAAAATTATTTTATTATTTTCCTGTCCCAATTTTGTTCCCTAACCCTAACCCAATTTTAACAACTCAGGTATAAATAATTCATTTTATGGTAATGTAAAGACTTTTTTTTTAGGTTTTTGTAGCCATTTGGCATTGAAAGTTGAGAGAATTTGTCATATTTGATGAGACATTGCATATAATCAATGCTTCTTTCAGACATTTTGATCCACAGTGGAAGGGATAATTTTAGGTGACAAATATTTTGTGACAACTTATAGAGACAAATCCATTTTCCATGGAGGGGTTGATTTAGTTTTTCTTTCTTTTGCTTAGAAATAAAAAAGGCTTTATTTAAAATGCATGGAGAGTCTGGAGTCATTAATCCAGAAAATTGAACAATTAAAAAAACAACATTTAAGTACCATTTTCTATGACATCTGTGTTAGTTCATAAGTTTGTAACAAAAACACATCATAGAATTATTTGAGTTTATGTAAAATTATTTTTGATTTAGGTTTACAGCTATAGGGTGGGAGTAGATGGCAGTTTAGTGGAAATGTAAAATCTAGAATGACTTTTCCCCCATTTTTCACAATTTACATTAAATTCCACTACCCGTTGAAGACTTGCTCCATCTACTGATTTTTAAATTGTATAAAATTATTACACAAAATTGGAAATTGTTCTTCATCTTGATTATAATGGATTTAAAAATAAGTTTATACTTCTTCATTTCAGTAATGTGTTTAAGTTTAAGGTTTAAAATAAAAATTTAAAAAATACTATTTTTAATTCTTTGATTGATTTATTCAATAATAAAAATACTCCTCATTATAGAATTTAAAAAAAAAATCTATTGGAAATTAATTTTTTTCCTAAGCAAGTTTTTTTTTTTACATCTAACATATGATTAACAACTTTCATGTCTTAGTGTAAAGTAGAATAAAATATTTGGGTCCACACTCATGAACATTGGATCTCACTATTATAACTATGTATAAAGAGCATCAATACCTTTGATACAATATTTGAAAAAATAAAGTTTCTGAAAAAGGATGGGAGAAGTAGATTTATTGTAAGATGCAATGGATTACCCATCCAGCCAACCACCCCAAGATAAATAACTGAAAAAGCACTGAACTACACATGGCAGTCTTTTGAAACTCACAAACACAAAAAAAAAACCTCTTTTTAAGTTTGCAAACAAAATATTTCTTGCTTTTTTTCACAATTCATTTTTTGCACTGAAACAAAAAAAAACAAAACCTTATCTGAGAAAATTATTGTCAACTTAGTAACACAGAGATGGGAAAATATAAAAGATTAAAGAAAACTTATTGCTCATTTTTGGGTTATAACATTCTGAAAATGTCTTTCTAAAAAGCAAAACTAATAAAAAAAAAAAACATATTTGTTTTTGGCATGTATAGTATTATTATTATTTTGAAAAAATGTTTATTATTCTCAGAAAAAAATCAGCTTTTGTGAGTATTCTTCAAAGTTTTGATGAACCTATACTAATTCATTTGCTAAACTGATTACCTATATGTGTGTGTTATCACTGGAGTATTAATTAATCAATTACTCTATTTTATATTGCTTCCCACATGCCAGCATTTATGGTTTATAATTAATAATTATAATTGTTTACAATTATTATTATTATTCCACCCTGCTTTAAAAAAATAACTTTCTTGTTGAAACTAATAAGCAATAAACCTGGATATAGTGAATGCTATGATTTAATTTTTTATTCATATATATGTGAATAAATTTTAAATAAATTTTTGTACTTTCAAGCATTAAATATAATTAGACAGACTTACTAGAATAACAAAGTTAAATGTTTAAAATTGTATATGGTCTAAAAGATTTGAAATATTTTATGTTTGATCAGCAGGATTTGTAATTAAATTAATTGTTCTGTTTATTGTCACATAGACATGAAGGCTATAAACTTTTATTGCTATTATTTTGATTATATTGCTGGGATATTTGGAATTAAATTCTCCTGATTTTTTAACATTATAAATCTGTTTGAGTAATTTGTGTGTGATAATTACTAAAGCATTTTTAAAAATATGTTATTGAGATGTTGCTTTTTGAGATGTTTTTTGTTTCATTCATGCTATTAACAAATCTTTTAATGAGATTAATTCAAATATGAAAAAAAAAACAAGAAAAAACACCTTTCCATGGTTTGCTTTTTTACAAATGAACAATTTAAAAATATTTTGTCAAAAAAGTCCAATTACTACGCTTGTAATCAGCATTCTTATTCTGATAATATGCAAAGAAAGTAATAATTCTCCCTACTTTATAATAAATTAGAACTTATTATGATTTCCATATATAAATAAAATTTATGAAAATTTCAAGATGTGTTTGTTATTTTTCAAAATTACATTTTTAAGGTTGCTAACAACATGCTTAGAATTTCCTTTTTTAAATTAGGAAACTCTAGAATTTTATTTTGATTTTATTCGGCGTAGTAATCTGGAACTTTTCTATTCTTCATTTTAGTTCTTTATTGTATTTGAATCCAGCACCATTATTTCTAAGCATGCTTGTTAATAGCCTTCTCATATTTCAAATACTTAAACGTTAACTCAAAATTCACTTGCATCTCTGCATGTTCCTGATCTGCATGTCAATCCTTTTTAAACAACACAAATGTACAACAAAAAGTGTATTTTTCTTGAGCAAAGAATATCTGTGAAAGTTTATGGTGGAGGCTTATCGCTCTGTTGAAGTGTGGGCTCTGTCTACATGAACTAATGCTTACAGTGTCATATTGGTAACAGATATTATGTCTTCATACACAAGTAGGCCAAACTAATATTAAAATATTATGTTTTCATACACAAGCAGGCTAAACTAAGATTATAAAAAATTTTGTCTTCATACACAAGCAGGCCAAACTAACATTAAAACATTTAAAATTTAATCTGGACACTGATAGCCTTGGGTTTCACAGTCACTTCATTAATGAGACAAGATTTTGTTATTGATAATTACACAATGTTACAAAATGACACAATGGAAAGAAAGATTTACACTTTAGTGCTTATAATTAATTCTTAAGTATCATTCTTTTAAAACAAAAACTTGTTATAAAAAGAATTGAACAAATTAACAGACTATATAATCAATTACATAAATGGAAATTCTAGAATTTAATTAGAATTTTTGAGAACCTGGTGTTCTGAAGCTGTTTACTTAGTATCACAATTTTTCAGATATTTTTGGGGACTATTTTACTTTTGTTTATCTGACAACAAAAATGGCTTTTAAAAAATTAAACTACTTGGAATCTTTTATGTTGAACTTTGCATGTTTTGTATAAACTTCAAACATAAATGTCATCATTCAGGTAAGTTGTTTTTTTTCATGCATTAAAAAAATTGTACGTGTGCATGTTTCAAACATTAAAATCTTTACAAAATATTTTTAGGCCCTAGATTATATTTTCTAAATGCTTTAAAAGATATCGTTTAAATATTTGCTTTTTTCAATCTTAGAACCAGCACCATCCAAAAGACAAGGTAAAAAGTAACATTTTATCATTTATGCACTAAGACAATATACGTGATATATTTTATTTATTTTCAATCAATTCTTAAAAAATAAATTTAAAAAAAAAATTAAATTAAGAAAATCTTTATTTCGAACAATGTTTCTTGTACAATCTGTTACTTTGACTCCAAAGATGTCCAGAGCTTCTTAAAAAGTAATTTGTATAACTAAAATTAAATTATGAGAATCTTTATTTAGAAGAGCAATGTTTCTTGTACAATCTATTACTTAGACTCCAAAGAAGATGTCCAGATCTATATAAGTACACATCCAAACTCTGGTAATGTGCTCGACACAGCCATGCTGTATGTCTATAGTAAAGATGGCTCAGTTTCCTCTCTGACCCTTGGAGCTGGTCGGGATGGATTTTTCAAACCAGGAGCAACAGATGAGTTTAAAGTAAGTGTCTTGTTAGCAATGTGTGTTCCTTGTTGTTTGTGTAACAAGACATAAAATTGAATTATATAAGTTTGACTTAACAGCTTGTAGATTCATTACTAGTATATTATTATGCTACTGCATTTGACTTTTTTTTTTTTTATCTTTGCAGCGAACAATTTTTCAGAAGTTAAATTCTATTTACAAAGTGAGGCTAGGATTGACAGAAGAAATACCCGGAAGTGATTGGCATGTTGAAAAGGTAATTTTGTTTTCTCATTAAGTATAAGCTTGAAAAGCAAATAAGCATTTCTTTTCCCTGATACAAAAGTCCTTGAGATTGTATCCCTTTATAAGCAGTATGAAGTATTTACCAGGTGCCTTTTAGTGAAATTTTTACAAAATTAGCTCCTGAAATAAACAAAAAAAGTCAATAGAAAACAATTTTATTTCTTTTTAGAGGAAGATGTGGCTCTCCACTCAGCTAAGGGAAGTGCTGCTGCAAAATAGGGAAACACTGTTGCAATAGATTTTATGCATAGATAATAAAAATACAAACTATTGTTTTCTAATACACCATAATTAGAAATAACTGAAATTCTGAATTTAACTCATAAAAACAGACTCTATTTGAAGTTGTGTCTTGTTGGGTTGTTTTTTTTTGCAATTAAATTCTCTAATCATCTATTTTTTTATTAAGATAAAAATAAAAAGTCCTAATTCTGGAGAAGAATTAGATTTTGATGTCAGTCGCTGGATATCAAGAAAAAAAGAAGATTGTGATGTTTGGAGGGAACTTCCAGCAGCACGGTTTGAGGAGCCTCCACTTCCAGGTTCAGGGAAAATATTTATAGTAATATAAAAATTTAATTACATTTTTAAACAAATTTGTCATAAATTTGGGCAGGAATTCAAAATGTAAATATTTTGCTCATTTAATTTCTTATTAATTTCAGTCATAACTTATACTATTGAAGTGCACACCTCAGACATCACTGAAGCTGATACAGAAGCATCTATCTTTATAACTCTTCTTGGTGAACGAGGTGATACTGGGAAAAGAAGATTGTTTGTCACTCAAACTGAAGGCAAAATGTTTTCCCAAGGCAAGGTCAGTGAATTCTGGGGTCCTTTATGCTCTCTCAAAAATAAAGTGGTTTTGTGAACTAGTAAGCCATGTTTAAATAGTTTGGTTTCAAATATGTTGCTTAAAGAACATTTATTTTGTGTGTAGCTACCATCCACTTATTTTGTATGTAGGTATCATCTACTTATTTTGTCTGCACTTGAAGCGGAAAAATTGCAGGTCGCAACTAGGTTTGCATTTCATGTGAAAGACTGCACTTTTCCTCAGAATCTAAGACATTGCCATTTTCATCCACTTATTTTGTGTGCAGATATCATCCCCTTGTTTTATTGTAGGCATCATCTTCTTGTTTTGTTGTAGGCATAGTTTCCTTTGTCTATTGACTATTACATCCATCTCCCTTTTCATTGCTAAAATTAAATGCTGACTTCTCCAGAAAAATTTTATAAGATAGTGACTTCTTCATACTGATATAACTCTAGCAATGGGACAGAAATGTATTCAATATTCTTTTATAGTCTTAAAACTTCTGTTTCTTAAGTTTTAGAAATTTCTCAAGTTAATGCACTATTTTCATTCTTCCTTATTCAGCCTATTTGCTTTGCAGAGTCTATGATGTCATTTGTGTCAGTATGTGTGTCAATATGTTTTTTTTCTATCTGATTACCTTTTCAATATTAATTTTTTTTTATTTTACACTAAATTATGATTGCAAAATAGTTCACACTATAACTATTTTATGCATTACATAAATTAAGATATGTGCTGTGAGTCAGAGAGAAGAAGTTGGTTGTTGAACTTAATGGTTTATCAAACTTGAGAAAATTTATAAAAAATAAAGATGGATTATTTGTTTGTCTGATTTTACCGACAAAAACTGTTAAATACAGAGTTGATTTTCTTCCATCCTTTTTATTGACATTAAGCAATCTAATTAACAGATTGACAGTTTTACTATTGAGGCAGTGACTTTGGGAACTCTTAAATCAGTTATCATTGGTCACACTGAGAAGCGGCCAGGTGCTGGTTGGCATTTGTCATATGTTGCTGTCAAAGAACCAGATTTCAATGATGAACAATTGGAGACATTTTTTCCTTGTGAAAAGTAAGCTGTTATTACTTTTTGTGTAAAAAAAAAATAAGTAAAATATTGAATTATTATAATGTATTTGTACTGAGAGAATTTCAACAAAGAAAATTAACAACTATTGGTTAAAGTTGTAGTTTATGTTCTAGGTGGCTTGATACAGGTCAGGATGATGGACTTACTGAAAGACAACTATTTCCTGGCCAGCGACCAAAAGCAATAATAAAATCAAGTGAGTATTTAAACATATTTATGCAGATAATGGTTAGGGTCTTTTGATTTGAAATCATTTTCAATACTTAGCATTATTACTTTACAAATATTTATGCAGAGATGAGGGGATTCCTACGATTTAAAGTTGTTTTTTTAAATGCCAGTACTTTGCTTCATTGCTCTAAACAAAAATTGTTCTGATGCTGCCTCTGTTGTCTCTGTTGTTTTTAAATACTTTTTGATAATTACCTTTTAAGATGGAGAATTCACTTTATGGGTCAAGACTGCCCAAGACTCACAACCATCCAATGGTGGTAAAGCAGCGCTGGTTATTTATGGTGACAGAGGTCGCAGTCCAGATATAGATCTCCATGCACCAAGCAGCACTGCCAAATTGTTTGAACCAGGAAAGGATGATGAATTTCAGGTGACCATAAGATTTATTTTTTTTTAAACTTGTAAGAGTCAGTGAACTATTTTTTCTTTGGTGCTTTTCTCTGGATGTAGTGTATAGGTTCTTTGCAATATATATACAGACTTAAACCATTAGTCTAGAATGTATAATTGAGAAGTACTTTGTGTAAGGATTATTATTGAATGTTACCCAATTTTGAATAATATATATTATATTGTGGTTGTATAGAGTCAGGAATTATGTATTACAAAATTTAAGGCGGGCTTTTGGTTTCTGAAGTGTTCACTGCTGACCCAGAAGTTGTTTTGATATTATATAGTACATTCACAAATTTATCTAATGATTCTTACTAACCATAATTTCAATACACCACAGTTTTTTTTAGTTCATTTAGTTGATTTAAATAAAATAAATTGAACATTCTCTTATTAGGTGTCTGCTGGTGATATTGGACAAGTGTATAAAATTAGGATAACGAGAGAAGATAAGCCAGACTGGAAGGCTTGGCATCTTAATGAGGTATGTCTATAGTGTAGTACTTTGATTACTAGTGAGTATGTTCATAAGTTGTTTATCATCATAATTGTAATCTGTGTAGACTGATTGTAATATCTTAAATGTGTATCAGTACATCAGTAGTATTATATTCTATGAAAATAAGAACAGTTGCTACACTATTACTTCACAGTAAATTAGTAAATTATCATTGATAATGTGGTATGCATAATGAAGTGTTACAAATTATGACTACAAGCCTAAGATCTTGAGTTGAAACCCTTATGAAGGATTATTTTGGAGAAGCTAGTACAGTCTTGATAGTTGCTGGTGATGTAAATGGCTACTATCACATTCTGCACGAATTGCTAGGTCTCAAAGGAAAAAATAACATTTTTTTTACAGTCACTAATTGCTTAGGGCTAATACTATAACTTCACATGGCTGGGTGAACTCAATCATTCATAAAAAATCATTCAAAAAAGATATTCCATTCTCTTTTGAAATTTTAATTAAACTAAATAATCTCAACTTAGCCATCACAACTTCTAAATTCATTCAAAATGTTTTATAATTAGATTCTTTTGAATAATTATTAGTTAGATCATCATAACTTCATAATGACTTGATGCTACATTGAAATAATTTTAATTGAAAGGGGACATTATTTTTCTCAAAAATTTAATAAATGATACAATTTTACAACTCACAAATATTTCAAAATGTTTATCTTTTTTTTCTTCTCCTTTTCTTACAAATTGTGTACAGACTCATTGACTCTTTTGTAAAGTTATGTAAGAAATGTGATGTAGAGATTAAAATGAATGGTTTTATGTTTACTCTAAAAACAGATGACCATTACACTACATTGTATTAAATTTAATGTTTGAACCAACTTTGATCAAAGGTTAAACTTCTGAATAAGACAACAAAAGAAGTGAATGTATTCATATTTGATTGCTGGCTGGCTAATGACACAGAGGATGGAGACTTCACTGCTGAAAGACCTGTTCTTATTGATGGACAAGAAAAATTTGCATGTAGGTTTAAAGGAAAGAAAATAATTATTTTGATCCAACTAAAAATTAGGAAAAAGTGATTGGATCAACTTGTAACAATTTGGTAATGGCAGTGCAATGTTTTCTATGATTTTTTTTGTTTAGAAACAGTTAGCTTAAATTGTAGCTTGAAATGACACGGATTTTTTCTTTATATAGTTGCTTTATTTTCTGGCAATCAGTTTAACCATAGAAATGTATTATCTACTAAAAAAGTAAAAATGTGTTCATAATTAAGCTACACAGACCTTCATAAAGTCTGTTTTAAATATAGTTTAATAAAATACCAGCTAGAAAATTTATGGTAAGATTTAATTAAATGCAAATGATACAAAAGAAACAGCAATTATAAAACAGAATTTTGTTAAAAGTAACTTTATTTTTTATCATTTTTTCTAATTATTTTCCTGTAAAGTGAAGAAATATGAAATTAAAGTGACCACTGGGGATCACTGGGCTGCTGACACTGATGCTAATGTATATGTTCTACTCTATGGATCCAATGGTGATTCAGGAAAACGTTTTCTGAAAAGATCAAAGACTAAAAAAAGAAAATTCCAACGAGGCACAGTAAGTAATCTTCCTTTCTTTTTTTTTTTATAACTACAATGACAAATAGCTTTTACCAGTAGAGCACTGTGGTGTCTCTTCCTGGCATCCATAACCTGTCTACTTTTTCACTCATGTGCAAGTGTTTCAGAGAAGATGCAGTTCTTGTTAGAAATTTTTTTTTAGAAAGGTGCAGAAAAACTTGGCATGCTGTAGTAGTGTTTGATTACATAACATAGTGAAACACTAGTCGTTCCATATTTTTATTATTTGTATACCATAGAACCACTTAATCTCTAATTCAGTTTAGACTTTATCAGAAAATTTTACTTCTATACAGCTGTCAAAAATTCTGTCATAAATATACATTTGATCTTAAAACTTAAAATCTTCAATATGTTCTATTTCAGGACGATATATTCTCTATAAAAGCTGTTGACCTAAAAATTATTGATTCAGTTGTGGTTGGGCATGATGGGAAAGGTCAAGGGTCAGGTTGGTGTCTGAAGCATCTTATAGTTACAGATTTAAGTTCACCCAAGAAAGAGAAATATGTGCTTCCATGCGGCAGATGGTTAGATGATGGAGAGGATGATGGGAAGACAGAAAGATTACTTAGAACAATGGGTTAGTTCTTAGAAATTATTATTAAATAGTTTATATTATTTGCATTAACATGGGTAGAAAATTAATTGTGTTCATTTTTTTTTTTTTACAAAGATATAACAACTCACTTTGTCTGTCTATATTTTGCTTTTTCTAATTTATTAACTAGAAATAATGCATTTTTAGAGGTTTTACAGCAAAAAGCCTCTATTGATTGTGAGTCAGTGTGAGATCTATTCATCGTGTTCACAAATAGATGCAACTGGTTCACAAATAGATGAAATCTATTATGGATCTTTTGAAAGTCTAATCTTTACATATGGTATCCTCTCATATTGTTTTTTTTTAAAAATGTTAATAAGTAGCTTATTAGTACTTTGCTTAAATGCAAGGTAGGTTTAAACAATTAGACACTGGAGCTCGAGAGATAAAATAATAAACTATTAATTACCTTTAGCACAATGTGCAAATCTAACAAAAATATCCTAATACATAGTAATAAAAATGTATTTATTGAAAGATCTAAGACCATTCAAATTGAAATCATTATTGAACAAACTGACTTTACTAATTTATAGTACACCCTATATCATAGTAGATGACCCAAAAATCTCTATAATATATTTTCATAATCTTAACACCACTACTCAAATGAAAGGGAAATGCTTTTGAAGGATTGACTGAAGCTGTTGCACCAGGACAATGAGGACACTTTATTTTTTAATGGAATCTAATGAGTTTTAAATTAAATTATTTTTAAGTTTTCGAAATTTCAACTTGAATCTGGCAGCAATATTTTTTCTATTACCTATTTTTTGGCAGTTTGTATGTGATGTAATATATAGGACTGCCACTTTGTCATTTTATTATATCTGTAATTGTGTACTTTTAAATTGTCTTCTTACTTCAAAAGAGTTTTTTTAAAACATTTTTTAGGACTACTTAATATTACAGAGCCTCAGTCAGTACCATTAGAATGTGGTAAGTGAATAGCTCTATAGTTAGATTAGTATGCAAACAAGATTTAATTCAAAGAAATACTGTATGTCTGTCTTCTGGAACGTCGTGAACAAAAATATATTTGTTTCAATCTAGCAATTTATTATAATTGATTTGCTATTTTTCATTGTCTTGTTAATAATTTTGTTTAGTCCATTAAATTTTTATAAAATCTTTTATTTAAATAGCTGAGATTATTTATAAAAATAAGATTATTTATGGCTTTTGATCCTATAGCAATGACATTATTTGATAAAACCAATCACATGGGGAACTAGGTGGCAACAAGCATTTTTTTATATATAAAATTTTCCATATTCCACATTTAACTAAATGAAACTATTCTTTTCTAATTTAGGATTATTCTTGTAAAACATTGTACAAACAGGTCCAAACAGGCTTGTTTTATCTATTTTCTCATGACTTTTTTTTTTCTTTCATCAAACTGATTTTGTCATCATAAAAATATACATGTTAATATAATACTTGAAAATTAACTAAATAACTTGATATTAACAGGAGGTAAATGGAGGATTAAAATCAGAACTTCAGATTTTCATGGTGCAGACTGCAATGCTCTTGTTATTCTCAAAGTCTATGGAACCAAAGATAACTCTGAACCATTGCCCTTGCATGGTGGCTTAAATCTGTTTAGTCAGGGGAAAGAATCAGAGTTTGATGTCACTCTTGGTAAAATAGGGGAAATCACTAAAATTAGACTACAGCCTGAAAATGACAAATCTGATCCATCCTGGCATGTTGACTGGGTATGTTGGAAAAAAATATATGTTTTAATGTTATGAATGAATTTTTAAGGTAAGAATCCTAAAATCATATCCATTAAAATCTAATTCTGATGCTACTTTAGAACTAAAATTAACAATAATGTTGCAATGTGTTGTATATATATTCCTCTTATAATTTCTAGATATTAATGAAACATATTGAAACTGGGTACCATTGTTTATTCATCATTGATCGTTGGCTGGCTCTAGATAAAGAAGATTGTCAAATTTTCAGAGAGTGTGCCATTGAAAGTCCAGGCTGGATGCCTGCACCATGTAAGTCTTATATAAAAAAAAATAATTTAACATGAAAATAATGCAGAACAGCTCATTTTGACAATCTGATGGGACTTCATTATGTTTTGTGTGAGTGTGTCTTTTAACATTCTATGCTATCTTCAAAAGAGAAGATATATGCTATGCCTTTGTAGCGAGAAAATCATATATCGTTATATACATTAAAAAAAGTGTAATGTATTAAGTTTTCTGCTTTCTTGTTTTTTTCAGTGTTAAGGTACATTATCCTCATTCAGACTGGCAGACATCCTAACTCTGGGGCTCATGGTGGCTTGTGCTCCATTAATTTGATTGGCTCACAGGGAGACACTGGCCAGCAGATACTGTCCCGCTCACTGAACACATCAACTGACCAAATGAAAGACAGCATCCTAGATGTGTACATGATGGAAGCTGTCTGTGTGGGCCAGCTCAGGAATGTGAGACTGGGATTTGATGGAAGGGGATTAGGTAAAGGATTATTACATGTTTATTTATTTGTCATTATATTTGAACTTCATCTTTATCCTGTCAGAATTAAACACATTAATCTATGAAACAAGAGGGTTGCTGTGCCTTTTTGAGCTAGTGTTAACAGAATTATTATAGAAAACATGCCATCAAAAGTTCTTAGAATACTGTCATACTTCAGTGAGCAAGGCAGAAAAGAGAGAGAGCTTGTCATAATGGGCAGGTTATTAGGACACATTATGTATATGCAAGAAAAAATGTTTTTTTTAGATTGAATCATCTCAAAGACCTTGGAGAGATATTAATGTAAACAAACACAGATTTAATAATATTTAGAGAAAGATAGAAGGTCAATATAAGAAAATTAAGAAGCCTGAAGAAAAGACTAACAATGATGTAAACAATCCAGAAAATTCTTTCTACAGTACTATATAAGGGATTATGAGCTAGCTATCTGGGTCATTGCTCAATGTTCAGTATCCTATGATAGATAGTTATCGATTGTCAGTATCTTCACTGTACTTTACATTTTTACATTTTATATGTCAGTCAAGTTATAATTTGTACAAGTGATTTATGATAATGGTGATTGCTGGATTTTTTGTTTGTTAGTTTGTTGAGTTTGAAAGCCTTAAACCGTAGGAAAATATATTCAACACTTTGTTTCTTGTTTAAATAAAAACATGAACTTGCTTATTATCTAATTTGGGGAGACCAAACTACTCTTCAAGAAAAGTTGTGACATATACCTATAGTAAAAGCTTGCAGGAAATTAAGTCTTTTAAATAGGTTTTAAAAAGATGAAGGAACTCTTCAAAACTGTGAAGAGACAATAGCTGAGCTGGTTTGGTCATATTGTAAGACATGACTCACTGTCTAAAGTCATCATCTAAGGTACAGTGGAGAGATTACGAAGAAACGGTTGTCCAAAGAAAAGCTGGTTGGATAATGTAAAATAATAGACCGGCCTCTCTCTTGATATCCTACTTAGAACAGCAGTGGACCAGGAAAAATGGAGGGAACTGTCACAGTGCCCCTATGAGAAAAGTCAAGGGATAGATGATGATGAAATAGGTTTTAGACCATCACAATAAATGTTGATTAAAACACTTTTGTAATCAATATTTTCTTTCAAAATATTGTTGTAGAGATTAATATATTCTGTGCATATAATATAAACATTCGTTTCATATTTTTTCTTTTAACTTTTATATAGCCAAGAAATGGTTCATAGAGAGTGTGAGGGTTATGGAGAGTTTATCAGCTCTGACGTCTTCTGTCTTCACTGCTAATTGCTGGCTGGATGCTGAAAAAAATACTTCAGTTGTTTTAACCTGTACAGGTAATAGAATATCTACATATAGGTTATGCTCAAAACTGTGATTAAAGCATACTTATTTTTAGAAAAAGCAATCACAAACATTTCAACTATTGAGAAATTATTTGTAAATTGGAAGATGCAAAGCGTAGCAGCAAGAAAGAAAATTTGTTAAGTGCTTAACTTAAAAAATAAAAATTTTAATATTATGCTCTTGATGGTTATGTAGCCCTATTATAAATAGGAGTTAAATACATTGAAGTTAATTTATATTGATAGGCACACAATAAATTTAATGGTGGAAGTCTGATATGTCCTTTATAATGGTAATTTAAACTGTTTTGTTTATTTCCACAGATACAAGCATGGCTGCTTTTTTGCAGAGTGGTATTGATAATACTTTGTTGGGGCATTCTATACCAGAGAGTAAAGGTATCTAATATTGAACAATTGTTTTGAAATTAAGATAAAAAAGGCATTCATGTTAGTTCTTCTATATTCATTTATGAATTGAATAATGTACTTCCACTTATTTGAACTTTGCTGAATCAATTATGCCTGTAATTGCTTCAAATATTCTAAGTTCAGTACCCTAATAACAGCTAGTTTCCTATCCAGTTCAAAATTTATGAAAATTCTTCCATTATTTTTATTGTTACAGGAGAGCGGAGATAATAAAAAAAGAAATAATACAGTTTTTGGTTTAGCTGTAGTTGTTAGATGATTATTTATTGTTTTCAAGACTCTATAGTTACTCCCCTTAGCTCGCAGTATTTACATTTACTATTTTCTTCTATTCACAGTCAATCATGAATAGGAAGCAACAAAATAAACTTGTTTACATTAGAATAGTTTTTTTAATTTAAAGTTCCATCTTTAAGTATTAGACAACAAGCTCATTAACACTTGGAATTGGTTTACAGTTATCAAGTTCTAATTCTCAACAGGGCTAGTAAGTCTGAAAGTTAGTGTTTCTACTATTTCAGGCTTGTGGGATTTGTGGATATGGACAGGGAATCAAGATGGTGCAGGAACAATGAATGTCATATCTCTGATTCTGTATGGAACAACAGGACCATCAACTCCAATAATACTGAACAAAAACAAAGAACTGTATGCTGGCTCCTTAGTTCATATGAAGGTGACAACATTAAAATAACAATTAGTCAATGAGTTTTTATTTACTAAATTTGTTTAAATCTTTCATAGCTAAAGTAACAAAATAATATAGCTGATTTGTTTTCATAATCTTTAGATTGAAACAATGAATATTGGTGACCTGTTCAAAATAAGACTTGCATTTGCTACTAAACAAAACCAATCATCCTGGTTTCTGGAAAGGGTATGTTATTTAATACATAATGTACAGTGTTGATTAAACGATAATAATACTAAATTATACTTATTTTACCCGAAGTACACTGAATCTTATGCATTATTTATTTTCTTTCTCATCATCGCCTTAAAAAATTTACACCTCAAAAATTAATTTAGAGCCAGGAAGTTGTTTTGAATGAAAAAATTTTAGTTTAGAGTATGGATCAGCTAACAATAAAGTCACATATTTTCTTTAAGTCCAAATATAACATGTATCTATCTTTGTAAATAACACATAGAGTATTTCTACATTCAGTTAACTATTTAGTTTATATGCATTCATTAGGGGGGCATGGTGACTAAGTGGTAAATTGATTAGTTTCTGAACCAGAGGTCCTGGTTGTGAATCTCTATGAAGACTTGGAGTATTAATTCCAGAATTTTTAGGAGGTCCCTGAATTCACCCAACTCAAATGGGTACCTAACTTAAGTTGGGCAAAGTAAAAGCAATTGGTTATTGTGCTTACCACATGACACCCTTGTTAACCAATAGACCTTTACATCATCTGTCCTATAGATTGCTAGGTCTGAAAGGGGTACTTTACTTTTACTTTTTATGCATTCATTAGATAAGAAAATATTTCCTTATTTATATAAGCATTTTTAGTCCTCGATTTTCTTACTTAATAAATTGTGTTTCTTTTGTCTTTAGATCTTATTAAAAATAAAACATTTTTCATTTAGATAAAATTAAAAGATTCAGATACTAAACAAGAATTCAACTTTGAACACAATAACTGGGTCCAGGTGTCTGAAGAAAATCAAAATGGTACAGTGGAGTTAGCTGCTGTTAGACCTGACCTTAATCCTTTGTTCCGTAAGTAGATTAACATTTTGTGGATAGTACTAGACTGTTAAGCAAAATGTCTTATGCTTGACTTTTATTCTAGTAAATTTGTATTATTGTCACAAGGAATTTAAATCTTCAGCTGTTAATCTTAATTTGGTGATGGGGGACTAACATCAGCTAAGAAATGTAAAAATGGTTGGTTGTAGGCTAACTAGAATACTGTTACATATACTATGCTTCAACTGTTGATGACCTATAATGATGTTACTTTTTAGATGGCTTATTGATTTAATCATGAAATTGTTTTAACTATTTGGGTCCCTGACAGACAATAATGTGATTGGTTATTGTTCTTGTCATAATCTATTGAACAGTTTAACCAGGAAATTAGTTTCTAATTCTTATAATAATAATTTAATTTAATTTATAGAGTGCTGTTAACAAACAAAATGCCGGCTAAAGGCGCGGTGATAATATTTTTATTATAACTTGTTTTGATTTGTCAGTTTTCTACCAATGCTACTGTTCGAAAATTACAAAATAAATAAATAAAAAGATTTCAAATGATTATGCTCTGGTTTTACATTGATCACCTTCCCAGCTGTTAGTTACAAAATCAGTGTTACCACTGGTGATTTGCCTTGTGCTGAGACTGATGCTGAAATAAGCCTGATGTTGATTGGCCAGTGGGGTGATTCTGGACAGCAACTTCTGACTAAATCTCTCAGTAATAAAGTTTTGTTTAGAAGAGGACAGGTAGTAATTTTTTTTCAATTACATGTGGATTTTTAAACATTCTTTTAACATTGCTTGAGACAACAATAAAATAAAGTGCTTAAATATTCATTAAATGCATGTCAACATATAGCTGAAAAATCTACCATGCTATAAAAGATTTAGGATAGTGACAGAATCACTAAAAACATTTGACTAGCAGTAAATAGACTATTCTACAATTAGTGCTGTAGTCAGAATCTTTATAGAAAGATGGGTGTGACACTTTTTTCTAGCAAAAGCTAAAAGAAATTTAGGCTAACAGTAAAACCATATTTAATGGTTTCTATTCTAATACATGTTTATGATAATTTCTAATAATTGATTCTCATAACATTTTTTTTTTTTTTGAAATGCAATTTTCTTTTTCCAAAAATTTTAAGTAAAGGCACTATTGAGCAGGAGATGAAATAATGAAACAGCAGAAATTGTGAAAATATTTTCCTCAGCAGTGGTCCCACCTTTTTTTTTAAATACTAAATGTTGCTGTTTGAATTTTAGAACAGAAATTTTAATTGTAGACAATATACAAAAAGATAAATCAAAATATATGATTATTAAACAAAAAAGTTCAAATTGTTTTTCCTCATGTCAATCTAGACTGATGTGTTTGTGAGAAATCTTTTAGATGTTGGAAAGATAAATAAAATATTTGTAGGCCATGGTGAGCATGGGCGTGGCCATGGGTGGCATTGTCAACAAATATCTGTTCTGGCAACTGGACAGAATGGGGAGATGACAGAAACCATATTTGCATGTAACAGGTTAGTTTCAACAAAAGTTTCAAATCTACAGATATTTACCATTGTGGTTTTAGTAAAGCTATTTAACTAATTTTGGTATAATCAAGCTAATTTCTTTTTTTTTTTCTTAATTTAATTGTTTTTTATTTTGTTTTCTGAAAATATTTTCTAGATGGCTAGACACTGGAGTTGATGATCGACAAACATCAAGAGACTTTGTAGCTTTAGGAAATGTTGAGCTAAAAGATGTCATTGGCCCATCTGCAAGATTTGCTTCACGTAATTGAACATAATTGTAATGCTTATTATACTGATTGTCTATTGACACTAAATGTTTTTGTATAGGATGAATTAAAATATTTACTGTATGAAATACATACTATTTACACAGATGGCGTTTGGACATGTCATGTAAAAATAGCATCCATTGAAAAATTAGATGTCAGTAAATCTTCATTTCAAGCTGTAAGCCAGATTTTTCTAACTGTCTGTGGAACAAATGGAGTAACTGGACCACTAGAACTTGGGGAAGGAAAAATGCAATTTTCTTTTGGTCAGATATTTACTTTAAAGGTGCCTTAAAAGTTTATTTATTTCCAGCTTTTTTGTCTCACTTTGTTTAAACTTTTGTTTATATTTGTTTAGCTTTTAGTCACAAAAATGAAGCACTGTTTAGGTAGGCCTGAAATAATAAGCAAGAAATAGGAGTTTTAGCTCTACAAAACTAAGAGCCCTCCTTCGTGATACCAGTGAACTAGATTATGGACCTGGAGTAATGTTGAAAAGTGTGTCGGTGGTTTGTATTAAGATTTGGGTAGGAAAGGACCGGTGGAACTAAATACAAAACACTTTGTGTATTGATGGCTGAAGTCCATGTTTGTGTGTTTTGTAACTGTGAATAGACACATGATATTTAATTCCTTTCAATGAGTGCTTGCCATACATTTATTACTATATTAATAAAAATAATAATATTGTTGACATTATTTAGGGCCTGAAATTTAGAGATATTGGAGAGATTGTAAAATTGCGAGTAACTTATGGCCGTGAAAACAGCAGAAGCTCTGCATGGGTGATAGAAGAGGTATGTCATTCACATTCAAAGCTTTTTACATCATTTTAACATTCAATTCACAGCATAATTTTTTAAAGAACTTCTTGTTCATTTTCTTGTTTGTCATTGTTCATTTTCTTGTTTGTCATTGTTCATATGTCTAATAATTGTCTACAGATTGTGTTAGAAGATGAGACTAACAGAGAGAAACTCAGGTTTGACTTCTCTGAGTGTGTGGGTGAATTAAATGGAGATTTAATAAAAGAAAGACCAGTTGTTCGACCAGGGTCAAAAGTGCCTCCTGGTAATTTTTTTTAAGCTTAATTATGTAACTTAAGACATAGGTAAATGTTATGAGCATTTTCTTATCAGCAATATATACAGAAAATCACTTGATGCAAATCTGTTTCAAAGAGTTGGCAATCTTATGTAAACTACTATTTGCCCCTATTTAAAATACAAATAAAAGGTGAAGCACTCATTTAGAAAAAGAAATTTAGCTATGAAGTGCATCATTTTTATGGACTCAAATTGGTAATTAGCCAAGTTGCCAGCATACTGGAATCACTGCTCTGTCACAATTTGAATAGCTTCCTAACCAGGGTAGATCTCATTCTTGAAGGAACTATTTGGAGTAAATCTAACTTTTAATAATAATAATAATAGCTTTTATATAGTGCGACTTTCATGCTTATAGCATGCTCGGAGCACTATGGTCCAATCTCAATTGATTAGTGGACCAGTGGAGGGAGGGGGTATCTGGGAGAAGGTTTTCCGTGCTTCCTTTAGGCACTCAGTAAACACAATTCTGCTCGAGTCGAGTGTCGAACCTCGAGACCCCTTCATAGTTAGCCAAACCAAGTTCAAGCATACTTAGCCTATCGACCACACTTCTCACAATACTTTTACTCTTTTCAAAATATGGAAAGAAATGTAACTTTATTTTGTTTCAGTTGTCCAGTATGTTGTCAAGATAATGACAGAAGATATTCCAGGTGCTGGTACTTCAGCCAATGTACACATCAATCTTATTGGTAGTAAAGGAGACAGTGGTCGTCATCTTTTGAGTTCACCAACCAATCCATTTAGGTCAGGTCAGGTCAGTATATATAAATCTTTTTTTTATTCTTTATTTACAAATATCCTTTTTTATTAAGACTTAATGGCATTAGGCCTTAAACTATATTTGTCAACATTTTTGTTTTCAGATACAAGAATTTATAGTTGAAGCAGTTGACCTTGGAGAGGTCAATAAATTAGCATTGACTAAAGGTCCAGGTGACCCTTGGATATTAAATCATATTGTGGTCAAGTCAGGAATGTTTGGTCCAGTGGAAAACATTTTCTTGTGTAAAAAGTGAGAAAAAAAAACTAGTACTCTTTTTTTTACTTGTATTATTGTATGTTTTTTTTTTATTTATTTTAAATAAAATTTTTATGAAAGTATCATATGTTTTCAATTGCATCTATTTAGCTAACTTTTGATGTCACATGCCTACACTAATTCATATGTGTACTTTCTTTCAGCACCATAGGTACTTCTAGCAAAAGAGATCAAGAGGTGGATATTACTCTGCCTGTAACATTTAGCAGACCAACAGATGTTGCTGTTCCCACAAGCAGCTTCCCAGACTTCCCTGTCACTCGTAAG
Source organism: Biomphalaria pfeifferi (assembly GCA_030265305.1). Lineage (NCBI taxonomy): Eukaryota > Metazoa > Mollusca > Gastropoda > Planorbidae > Biomphalaria > Biomphalaria pfeifferi. The sequence continues at coordinate 236,863 of JASAOG010000252.1, forward strand.
AATAATTTAGTTGCCTTTGTTTTATGAGAACTATAATGTTTTTAGTGATTTGTATATGTATTATTTGTAGATTAATTTTAAAAAGAGATTTTTGAAAGCTTACTGTACTCTTTTACTTTGATCAAACTTTATTAAGGAGTTTTTTTCTTTTTTTTTTCCATTTTTTGAAAACTTTTAAGAAAATATTTTAGACAGATTTAAATCCCAATAGTGTATAAATTACATTCTTATCTTATATCTGTATACTAGCATCTACATAACATTGAAAGAAATATAAATATAAAATTTAGCTGTTTAAAAGAGAATTACTAATTATTATTAGATTATAATTCAAAAATGTCCTTTTTCAGACAGACATAAATTGTGTTCTATCATTAAAGTATGTTAACTGCTAAAATATTATGTACACTAAACTGTCAACTTACATTTTGATGAGAAAAAAAAGAGATTGGTTTAGGCATAAAGCTTTTTTCAAACCATTTTTAATTTGGTGGTTTGTGATTGTAAAAAAAAATATTCTAGATAGACTAATTGATTATTTCATGTTCATATTACATAAACATCTTTGTTTTTGTTTCACAGGTGGGCAATGGACTATAGAGACAACAACTGGCTCATCTGGAATCACTGAGAATGGCAATGATATTGTGGTAGTGTTCTGTGGGAATAAAAAAGAGAGCTATCCTGTGGATTTAAAAGAGAAAAGACAATCTTCTTTTCAACCAGGGATGAAAGACAAGATTAAGGTATTTAGATTGTATTATTTTTGTTTAATTAAATTTGAATTATATTTTTGAATTACAAATAATAAAAAATGTATATAACTATTGTTATTTAAATCAACAGCTGACTTTGGCTGAAGATGTAGGGGAAATAATCAAGATTCGACTGGGATTCAAAGACATGTCTAGTCACAAATCATGGCATTTGCAACAGGTTAGTTTTGTATTTTGGTCATTTACATTTCTCAGGTTTGAAAATTCCCATTTGTATGTAATATCAAAAACTTTAATTAAATACTTTATAATTTAAGTTCAACTTGTAATTCTTAGGATGAAATATATAATTTATTTAAAAAAACTGGATTTCAAGAGTGAAAGCTATTTCTTATTTTAGAAATTACTGACTTTTCTTCCCTAAAAGAAGATTACTATGTACTATATGTATTCAAGTGTAAAATGTGTCCAGAAGTTGGTTTGTAACATTTTTTTATTTCTGTCCAGATCAAATTTGAAGATAAAGATACCAGAGATACCTTTTGGTTTGCTTTCAATGATTTTGTTAAGGTGGATGATGTCTCAGATGGCTGGAGAGAGTTCCCAGCAATTTGGCCTGGAGTTTATATATTACCAAGTATTTCATTCATTACAATTCTTGGTTGTAGTTTTGTTTGTTTATTTGTAGCCTTTCCACTCAGCTTAAAATTACACAGTTTTTGTGCATCAATGACATTAAAAAAAACAACACCTTTTCATATGTTCAATTTTTACTTTTTGCATTTTTTGGTTATATTTTTTAAAGGGAAAAATATTTGTTACTGTTTGTTTTTGTTGTTCAGAATAAGGTTAAAAAGTGTGTGTTAGTGTGTGTACATTGAGGGGGTAGGCAATGTAAAATTTTCTAACTATAACTATAAGTTCAGTTCCTATTCAGACATTTTTTATTTGCTAATAGGTTCAAACGAGTTTACTCTGCTCTGATTAGTTAATGAGAAGTGGAGAACAAGTTGTTAATTGCTATTCTGATATTTATCAAGTGTCAGACACAGAAATGATTGAATTTCACTTTATGTTCCTTTAGAGAATCATACTTTCACATTGCTACTTCAAAACTAAAATGAAATCTTAACAACCCTCATGTGTAAAAGTAATGAGCTGTTGTTTTTTGACTTCAGTTATAAAGTACACCATAACGGTGACTACAGGAGATGAAGCAGAAGCTGGATGTAATGAGTTAATTCTAGTCAAACTTAATGGTCAGATGGGAAGCACTGGCTACAGAATCTTGAAAGATACTGAACAGAAACATTTTCAGCAAGGGCAGGTAATTAACATTATCTTCCTTAATGTTCCAACTTGAAAAGAATGCTCTTCTTATAAAAAACTTATTTAAACAAATGATTTTTTAAAATTATTGATTTACAGATTGTTATATACTTGTGAATTTATATTGAATGTATAGCAAAAAGAAAGAATGTATGTTTTTATTGAAATAGATCTAAAATCAACGGTTATACTTGATCTATCACTGACTCTTTATTGGTGAAAGTATTTATCTTTCCAAAGTGAGACATTGTCGGTATATCAACTAGCTGAGTTAATAGTATGCTGTGTTTGATAACCAAGAGAGTCTGCTTTGATTTAGTTTTGGCTTTACTTCCCCTGTCTTTGTCATGCTTGAGTGTTGCCATGTTTTTTTTCATTCTTCAAAGAAAAAGCCAGCCTGCAGTGAACAAACTCCATTTAGAAGCCTCAATGATTGTTTGAACAAGTTATGCTTGGCTATGCAACTAAACATTTATATGGGTCTCATAAAGGCTAGAAACTGGAGTTGGATGTCAGAGAAGTGTAATCTCAGCTCCTTGAAGCTTTGCTTAAATCAAACAGCTGAGTTCAAGTAATTGTTCAATATACAATAAATCTATTCTTTGATTTGAATTTTTCAGACAGACATATTTGTTATTGAAGCAGTCAGTTTACTGAATGTTAGCAGTGTTACCATTGGGCATACAAATACAACTCCTGGTAAGAATTAGTTTATTTTAACAATTTTAACTAAATAGTTCTGCTAATGCACATTGGTTGGCTCAGCAAGGCTCAGATCTGACCATATTTGACTACTGCCAATCTGTGCTGTATACCTGATGACAAGTTGTTGTAAATTCAGAATAGTGCTGATGAAATAGTAATACTTTAAATAAGATACAATTTTACTGCTGCTACTGGCTTCCTATTTGTGCAACAATCAATTACAAACATATGAACACAGAAGAAAATAATGTTTAATGCCAAGTATAACTTTATAATATTATTGACAGTGGTAGAGTCTGAACATTTGGCTTTCTAAATTTATTATAAAATGATCAATAAAATCCATTTTCTAATTATTTATTCAGAAAATCACAAAATGTCCAATGCGATCTAAACCTAAAGTCATTGACTAACACAAAGCCTTTCTTACCTTGATTTTGGCCATAGTGTTCAATAAGGATTTTTTGGAAATAAAAAAAAAAAAGATAAATTATTGAAATTTCATCAGGAATAATTATAATTTTCTCACTACTCACTAATCATGTGTATTTGTCTGGGAAGGAGTTGCTTGTATGTCATGTCAGTTAACACAGTTAACATAGTTACAAATGCAATAACTAGCAAAACTGCAAACATATCATGATCATGATCTTTAGTGTATATTTAGTCAGTTTTTCTTTAAATAAATGTGCATTTGTGAAATGCAGACAAACTAACTTTCTTGCTTCTTAAGGTTTAACAGTATTATCTAAAACTTTGTTTCAAAAACAGGAGCTGGATGGTTTTTAACTAGATTGATTGTAAAACCAGACAATGAAAAAAAAGAATATTTATTCACATGCAACAGGTACATGATTTTTATAGTTCAAGTTCTAGACTAACATAGTTTTTATGATTTTTACAAAGCTTATATCAATTCACTCTGTCTGTCTGTACACATTATTTCTCTGACACCCAGTAGTAGTGCTTTTAATTGTCAAACACAAGTTTTGAGAATGTTTTCTGAGTTTAAAAAGCCCTGACATTTGTAGAGGACAGTAGTGGTAGCTGAACACAATATTTTAAAAAGTCGGCCAAAAATTGTACTTAGGATTAGTCCGGTTTTCATTAATTCATGTCAAATATCTAAGTGACATCAGTTTAGGAGCTGTAACTGTAAAGTGTTTGATGTGCTAGTTTCACAGTAACCATATTGGCCATTAATCATGGAAATAGAAAAGCAATTGATGAATTTTGTATTAACAGGCTTTTTGGTACTATCTATCAATGTAATAGTACTGTTGTCTTGTCAGGTGGTTTGATGCAGGCCGTGATGATGGAGAGACTATGAGGACACTTAACCTCAATGAAGACGGAAGCACCACTGTTGTGAACACACACAAATCTGTCAGGCCCAGAATAACATCTCTACAAACTGTGGAGGGTGTAATGAAACCAACAACAGTTGTTCCTCTTGGTGATAAAGGGAAGCCACCTAGTCCCAAAATCCATAGTCCAGCATCAAAGAAAGGTATTTATCTTAACACTCATTTTGTTTTCAGTTTCATCTCAGAACCTTTAAGTACTTATTGCTATTTTTAGAATACAAGTCATTGAACAACATTTATGAATAGTCTCTTTGATTTATTAAAAGAATGGGAAGAAGGGTTTATCAAAATATGTGAGAACCTGATCAATGATTTGTACTAAACTAAGCAAGAGGGCATGGAAGGCAGAGGAATAGATTTTCAAAATGGGGAGAGTGTGAAAATGATGCATAACTCTTTTTTCTCTTTGCTTTCCTGTTTTAAGCAGACAAAATATGATAACTAATTTTTTATTGAAACTAATTTTACAAATTCCTGTAGTAAATTTTGAAAAATGTATTAAGATCATTTTCCCCTTTTATAATTTGAATGAATGTGTGTGTATGTGCAACATCGCATAGTGGCGACATGCATTTAGTGCTTAATGCACAATTGTAAAATAAATTTTTTCATGGATAATAAAGATTATTATTATAATTATTATTATTTATTCTGCATTGTAAAATTGTTTCTAATAAACCTGATATTCTACTTGTTTATCTACTTTTATAATTTCAAAAACAAGAAACATATAATTTTTTTTAAAAGACAATTTCTTTTTTATGAAGCTTACATTTGTTTTGTAAGAGTGACTGTTTTACTCTTAAAAACTAATGAATTATAGAATTAAACAAAATGGAATATTTTTACACTACCCCAATGCCCTCTCCCTATGAAAAAAATCCTGGTTAAGCATATGAATAAATATACTTAGAGAATATAAAATTTTAAATGATTGGCCTATACATCTAGACTTAGAAGGACTGTGTACGTAATGTTCCTAAATGTCTATTTATTTATTAAACTGTTTAATGAAATACCTGCTGAGGTGTGTCTAAAAAAAAGATTGTCTAAGCCTAGCAAGCCAATAATAAATTAATTTTTTATTATACTTTTAAATATTATAACTTTCAAACTAGACCATGTGATGTAAAAGTATTCTGTTTTTATGACTGATGGGTAAAGAGGGTGTCATGAATGTAGCCAGCACATTGACCAACAGCTCAACAGCTTTTTCTTTCCACAACAAATGTCAGGTACCTCTTAGAGTATGGTAGACTCAATGATGCTTTCACATAGATTTAAAACAGAGACCCTCTCCCATTTCAGAAACAAAGTGCATTACCAGTCATACACCATGCCACCATATTTACATACATTGCTTTTTTTTTCATAAAAAAATCAGAGCACATCTCAAAACATGAGTGGGTTGTGGGAATTTGACTAAGGAACTGAAAAATATACTAATTATATGCCTTGTTCTGCATTATTCCCATCCAGCACATTCCTACAGTGTCACTATAGTCACTGGTGATGGAGAGAGTCATGGGACTGCAGCACCGTTGGTTCTCATAATGTATGGAGACAAAGGTTTCACAGAACCAATGATTGTAGGTAAAGGAGTCAGATTTTTTGCCCTTAAGAATGGTGCTACTCAGAACTTTGAGGTAGGCATTCATGAACTTTACTTATTATGAATTAAAGTGAAATAGCTGGATTATATCAAGAGGATCTCTAGTAACATATCATCTCAATGTTTATTACTGTCTCATAGAAATATATCTGTATATCTATTCAGATAAGCTCTGAAAGAGAGGTTGGGGATTTTTACAAAGTGCGCATTGGGTTTGACTCTCAAGGAAAAGAGAAGCAGTGGTACTCTGACTTTAGTTCCTGTCCTTCATGGTTTGGAAAAATGGTAAATATTTTAATATTAATTTCAAATAAATGTGTAATATTAGTAAAATCCATCATGTACTCCTAATTACATAATGACATTTGCTGTACTCCTAATTACAATTTGTTGGTTGTCTAAAGGGCGTTTACAGTACATTTGTTTTTTGTGTTTTGAGCAAAAGGAATATTTTGCATTCAATATAAAAAATTGTCTTTTTAAAAAAATTCTCTAAGTGTTTTTTTTTTTCTTTATCTGTTATGATTTTAGTAATTGAGTTAGGGAATTATTGACTTTTGTACCTAAAAGAAATATTTTCTAATTACACAGATTAAAATAAAAGATAACAAAACACATGAAGAATATCACATACATATTGAGAGATGGATCAAGATGGAGACAGACCATGATTATTGGAGGGAATTCCCAATTAAACCAAAGTATTCTAGTCATCTTTTATCAGGTCACTTCTGCTTTTGTTGTTGTTTTTTTTTAGATAATTTCTACGATTTTAGTTTCAGTAGTCAAATGTTTTATTAAATTATCTTTTATAAAAGTATTGAAGACAGCACAACATTGGTATCTGTTGTTTCAATTTGCAAAGGATTTTTGTTGTGATTCTTGTAGAATGTATTTTTATTACGGTATTTGAAATTCCTTGGTCACCTTTTTAAGACTAAATAATTGTTTTCATTTTTGGAACTGTATTTTCCTTGATAGTTAACAATTATGCACAAGTTTTAATACTTCTTTTTACCATCACATCACAGTGAAGAACTATTTTGTTGATGCTTACACTGGTGAACAGCCAGGGGCAGGAACTTATGCCAATGTCTATGTTCAAATTTTTGGTCAGCATGGTGATACTGGATGGCGCCACTTGCATGGGTCAAAGACAAATATGAATAAGTTTCAAGTTGGCTATGTTAGTAGAAATTTGTGAAATATATATTTTATTGGCAAATCTGTTTATACTTTTACTAACCTGAAGTGCTTGAAAAACATGTTAGTTTTTGCCTTAGTAAATTATTTCAAAAGAAGTGAAAGTTGTTTAGGGCAGGTAACTCTCTCTCTCTGGTTGTATTACCTCCTTTCATTTTTTTTCTATTTTTCTCCATACAAAAACATTAGGATATTTGGTTAGGAGTGAATAAAAGTAAATTACAGAGAAGGGGCATGCTTTATAGATTATGTGTTTAATTAAAGGGTAATGTTTCCTCACTAGCATTTTTGAAAAGTCAATTTTCAAATATATATTATACATTAAAGTGTTCAATCTTCATCCTCCAGTGGATACATAACAATTATATTAGGATTAAAATAGAAAAATTGCTCTTCTAAAGTATAAATAATGTGTTAAAATAAATAAAGATGCAGTCATTAATTTATAGCTTTCTGATTACAAAATGTACCTCAAATTTAATAATGTTAAAATATGAACAGTACTTTAAATTAAGAGGGTCTCTGTGCATTAAATATCACCAGCATATCTTCATCTATCCCATAGTCTCTTGGGCCAGGGCACCACACAAGATCTGTTGATTGTCTTTCTTCATTCCTCTCTATCTTTCACCTTAGAATCTCTTTCGATGACAGGCCCATCCATTCTTTTGTGTCTTTCTCTGTCTGCCTCATTGTAGTTAGCATGTCATCATGGGTTCCAATGGCAGTATTAATCCTGTTTCTAATCTCTTCTTTTGTGGTCTTTGTATATGATACCTAGGATCTTTCTAACTTCACGGCAACCTAATGGGAGCAATACCAATCAGTAACTATAAACTTTTATGCCTTGCATTTTAGCACTTTCTATTGCATTGACAGTTCACCCAATGCACATATTTGCACTACCAATCTCCATTAATAGTGGTACATCCAGTTCATAAACACAGGGGATCTAATACATAGATTTGTGTTGTCCAACACTTTCTTATTTAACATTGGGCCCAGGTGGCATCTTAAGACATGCAGCATAAATCTGTTTATTTCCTTATATAGATTGATACATTTTCCTTCACACAAAGATCATTGATAGTGGGCTTTAAATTATTTGTATTCTTCTGTCTATATGAACACTAGCATAAGTGATGCTGATCTTTGTTAATTTTTGTTTAGCATGATGTGTTTCTCATTGAGGCTGTTGACCTTGGAAAACTATCCCAGATCAAGGTGAAGCATGATGGCCTTTCGCCTGGTGATGGGTGGTTCTTAAAATGTTTCAAAGTCAAAGATACTGAGAATTCCAAGCAGATTTATTTTTTCTCTTGTGAAAGGTAATGCTTACTTATATATAGACATTTTCCTTCTTTATGTTTATTTTCTATACCTGTAAACACATGACCTGAATTAAGAAAAGTTGACACAAAAATTGACCAATGTGCAGTCTGGACATTTGTGTTGTGTTTTATAGGCCAAAGAACCATAACAATTTATTTTTTTCTATAATAAAACTGTTCTGTCATTGAGTTTTATTCAATAATTTTCACACAAAATATGTTTTAAGAATCTTGCACCAATTTTATTTACTATCTGAATTTGTTTTTCCTTTTTGATTATTTAGATGGTTGGATGTGGGAAAAGAAGATCATGCCATTGAGCGTATCTTGCCACTAACAGCCATTTTAACAGATGAGGATGAGGGCAGTAAAGATGAGACTATCAATAATGAAGAGGAAAATAAAGATATAGAAGAGAATGAAAATATGAAAGAAATTGATTTGCCTGAACACACACCTGAAACTACAGTACAAAAAAAAGATAAATCAAAAGGTAATTATTCATCATAGATGTTATGGGGAATTTCGTTAACATATTCACCTTTTTAATTATTATTGGTTTGCCTTTTCTTTTTCTTAAACTCATTATTGAAACTTTCTGATCTCTTTATATCAGCATTTGTTACCTAATATTTGGAAATATAATTGAAGTAATGTTTAATTTTAGATAACATGCAATGTTCAGTGTATGTAGAGTATTCAAGTATTCAAATGATTTGTTTAAACAATAAAAGATTCAAGCTCATGTTTTTTTTTTGCTTCCATTAGGAGACTGGAGAGTTTACACTAGGACTAGTGATGAGCCAGGTAGTGGAACAGATGCCAATATCAGCTTGACCATCTTTGGTACCAAAGGAGATTCTGGTCCTCTTGCACTGGGTAAAAAAGGAGAAGGGTCTTTTCATCCTGGGCACACAGATGAAACAAAAGTATGTTGTATAGGCATGTTGAATAGACATGTTGTATGCTTGTATATCTATGCTCAACCACAAATACATATGTGGCATTTTACATCTCAAGAGATTATCTTTTCCCTTTGCAAAATACATTATGGAGAGACAAAGCCCATAATTTTTCCAACAAACCTAAAAGGCAAAAATTATTCTCTATTAATGATAATTAATAATGCAATGTAACATATTTAACAAAAGTTTAGATATTGCAGTTCTCAAGTTACAGATTATAAATATAAAATTAGTTCAATGATGTGGTCTAATGGTATTGTTCAGTTACAAAACACATGATTATCTCCCCATTTATGTAGTTTGGCTGTGCACAGAACTAATTAGAAAAAAACCCAATGACTAATTCTTAAAAGTACAAAAAACCTGCCAATGGCAAACAAAAGAAAAACACAAATGATGTAATGGAGTAAATTGAAAAAAGTAAAATGAACTCAAACCACATCTTTAGCACACAAAAAGATACAAGTAGTTAATGATTTCTTGATGACCTAACCTTAATCACTTTTTAATTATAAAATTAGTTTCAATCTGCATACAAAAATGAAAACAAAATGACATGGAATGAATTTAGAGGCATCCACCCTTAGCCCTTCCCCTGTCAGTAAAAGCAGTTTTAATCAAGACCAATCATCTTATTAGGCCTGAATACTGGCCTGCTTCATCGCAACTTGTGACCAGTGGAGACCAATAGCTAGCTCATTGCCACATCACAGGTCTGTACAATGTGAGCTAATGGTCCCCACTGTCCACAGGTTGTGATGTTGAAGGTCATTGTTAAGGCCTACTATAACTAATGGTCTCATTTCAGTGGACTTAAAAATGTAAGCCATATAAGCAAGCCAGGGGCTATTTGAAATGGTTGCCAGTTAGGAGTATTTTATAGATAATGGGGTCTTAGCCCTATTGGTACTTGGCTTTATGGACCTTGAAAACTGCTCACCCTTACTTCAACCTCATTACTAATAAGGTTTAATGATTATTAATTAAAGTATCCCTTTTAGACCTTGTGATCTATAGGGCAGATGATGTAAAGATCATCTGTTTCTATGACCAATGGTTAACAATGGTGTCATTTGGCCAGCACAATGGCCAACCACTTTTCTTTAACTAGTTTTAGGTGTGTGCTAAAAATCCTGAAGTCAAGATTTCAGGCTTGACCTAATTCGAACTTGAAGTTAGGAAGTCATGAAAATTTTTTTTTTCAAAGTCAACAATCTGAATGAAGCATGTCCACACTTTGATGTGGTGAGATTTAAATTTAATTCGCCTTACTGTCATAAAAGTAACAAAAATAATTTATTAGCCTATTTACCTGTAGTCAGGCTATGGACATTTAACTTAGTTTAGCACTAGAAAGCTAAAGATAGTATATGAGGGAAAAAAAACAGTCATTTGTCTATCTTCTGATAGAAATGTAGAACTTCACTTAAATTGATGCTCACATTTTATCACAGCAAATGACAGCATCAAAAGACCTGAAGTTATTATGATACAACTAATATATTGATCCAAGATAGCAAAAGATGCAAAAGTTAAATCCATAAAATAAAGTTAAAAGAAAAAACTATTTTCATTACTTTAATTCAACTGTACATCTATACTTTTTTTAGGTTTGGATTGATCCAAATAAAATTGGAGAGATCAGAAAAATTCGACTTCAACATGATGACATTGCCACAGATTGGAAAGTTGATAATGTAATTATCTAGATATGATTTAACCAACAATTTCCTTACCATAATATTCATTTGATTTATATAGCTTTTAATAGTAGTTGTTTTATCTTGCATTTTATGCTCTGAGTAGTCTACATGAGGGTCTAACTTTGAAATCCTGTCTGCTTTACAGACAATTTGGGCAATAAGTTTAATAATATGAAAAGTAGCCCATACCTTTTAAAAGCGAAATATTTTCTTAATAAATAGGCTAATGCATTAATGATGAAATTATTATTATGCTAAAAAAACAATAATAATTAACCTTAATAATTTCTAAATCTGTAACATTTAGTACAACATATTTTATTTATAATACAATTTTTTTAGACCTCAATGGGTAACACATATAACATGGTAGATCTTTAGGGTAACAAATATAAATATTTCAAGTCAATATATGTATATATTTTATAGCTTGTCTTGGAAAATCCTAACACTGGTGAGAAGCACAGCTTTGAGGTGAACAGATGGCTGTCCCATAAAGAAATTGATGGAGACATTGTATTTGAAGGTGCAGTCAAACAGCACAACCAACCAGTTGCTTCTAGTAAGTAGATTAACAAGGATAGTTTTTATTGATTTTACTTGGTTTTGAATTTTGAAATAAAGTTTTAGTCTCTCTAAATGTACAGTGTAATTCAAAAATGTTTTAGTTGTAATTTCTAAATTAAAGTTGCTGTCTGATAATCATTTTTGCTAGAATTATTTTTTGCTTTCATTTTTTTAAATTGGTTTAGAAGTTTTTTTTTTAATTCACAATTATTCTAGCAAATGAAAATTATTTGTTTCAGCTTGTAAATACATCATTAAGACCATTACTGAAAGTGAAGAAAATGCAGGAACTGAGGCTAATGTGTATATAAATCTTATAGGAAATCTAGGGGATTCAGGAAAAAGATTTCTAGTGAACAGCAGTAATGGAGGTGAAAAGTTTTCAGCAGGAAAAGTAAGCATAGAAATATCATGGTATACATTAAACTTTTACTTAATTGTGCTTTATTAAATTCATTGAGTTCAAGTTTGATCAGATGTTGCTAGGGCATAAATTTGAGACTTTAAACTTTAAGTTAATAATGCTTCCAGCAAATATGATATTTTAAACTTTAAAAAATAATGCTTCAAGCAAATATGATATTTTAAACTTTCATTTAATAATGCTTAAAGCTAATCTAATTTTTAAAACTTTAATTGACATATATTGACAAGTAGTATCTGAATCATTGTATTTTTCTCCCTAGACAAACTATTTCACTATTGAAGCAGTGGATCTTGGTGATCTAGAAAAAATAGTCATTGGTCATGATGGGACAACACCTGAAGATGCTTGGAAACTTCTGTGCGTTATGGTTCGCAAAGCTGACTCTGCCAACAGAGATACTTCTGTGTTTCCTTGTGGAAAGTAAGCTTATTAAATGTTAAAAAAGCAACAAATTTTCCTTGATTTTTTTTTTGTAATCAAATTTATTTAAATATTAATTTCCTTTAAAAAAAAGTCATCTTATGCTTTCTTTTCTCTTTGACCAAAGATGGCTGACAAGTGAGGATGGTGAAATTACAATATTCAAGGGTAAAATACAGGAAGACGATGATGATGACTATGAGGAGGATGAAGATTATTATGAGGATTATAATGGCCATGATGATGAGCTAATTGATAACCAATAACCTTCTTGCTTTTGTTGATGTCTGTAATGGTCAATCATGTCAGTTAACCTTATACCAAATTTATAAACTTTTGGTGTTTTGTTTTTTGTTTTGATTTAGCACTCTATCTTTACATCTTTTTATTTCCTTAAATTTTTTTATTGAAAAAAATTATTTGTATTTTCTAACATTGTGCACCTACATTCTTTTAATTTTTTCCTATTGTTTTTTTTTCTTTAAGTTCATTGCATTTTATTGGTAATAATAATCTGCATATCTTATAGCTTTTTTTTTCTTTAAAAAGCTTATATCAAGTCTGTCTGTATGTCTGGCAAAAGTTAAAACACATTTTTTTTAACTACACCCATTCTTGGATCAAGATGAAACTTTGCACAATTATTCATTGGCATGAAACAATTCATGAAACAATTAAAAAAAAAACAATTAGTTTATTACTGGTAATTAATTATTTTGTTTGATACCAACAAGGTAAATTAATCCTTCAATATCCACAGATATTTCTAAATATGCAGGGTTTAGTCCCATTAAATAATGGTACACATTATTTCTCCCACACCCATTCTCCGATCAAGTTGAAACTTTAAACAATTATTTATTGTACCTAACAAAACATGAATCAATTTAAAAATAAATCAATTAGTCAATAAATTATTGGTAATTAATTATTTTGTTTGACATCAAGAAGGAAAATAACTTCTACATTATTTAAACATTTAGTTGTAATTGTGTAGTTCTTTCCCTTAAATAAGCAATGTATTTTTATATTTGCTTGTTTGTGTTCTTTTTTTTTTGCTACCACTCACCTAGAAATGTAACTAAAAGTGAATGAATTCATATAACTAAATTGTGTAACATGTTGGTGATTACTTTATAAAGGTTAAAAAAATAATAATAAAAGGCATGCTAAGAACCATATGAAAATCTGGCTATTTAAAACTGACACCAGAAAATGAATCTTCAAAAAGTAGATGGAAAGAAAGAGTGACCAAATTAAGAAACATGAAGTAAAGGAGAAAGTTAGCCTTGTAATTCAACAGACTGTGATGGCTTTAGATAAAATTAAATGGCACTGAATTGTAGTTTTTTTCATGTTTAAATTGAACTAGTCGTTAATTATATTTAATGTCTTTTTTTAGCATTTTGTTTTTGATATATAATATTATTTTTTTTTTTTTGCTAATTAAGATATTGTTTTTTTAAATATATTTGTTCATCTTTAAAACTATTTTTACTTTTTTTTACTATTGGTTAATAAAGGGAATTAAACCTAGATCTTTGTTTTTCGTCATTACTTAATATATTTATGAAACTTTTTTTTTTTTATTGATTGGCATTTAGCCCTAGTAATAAATTGTATAATGAACTGGCACCTAAATTTATTTCAATTATAAACAGAAAAAAAACATAGGCCTACATATATTTTTAAAAATTTTATTTACATTTACATATTTACATAATTATTTGATCTATTTACATAGATATTCATTTTTTAACATTATCTGTATTTGATATTTTGTTGTATTTTTTTTTCTATGTATATTCCTGTTTCATGTAACTGCTACCAAAGAATTTAACTGTGATTACCACGTTTTGTTATTATTACTGGCCTTATTAATATATTATTAAACATGCCAGACTCAATATTGAAAAAAATTATTTTTTGTTTGATTTATCTACAATATTTATATCTATCAATTTGTAATGCTTTTTTATGCATCAATACTTATCCATCTATTAGCAAAACATTTTTACCACTTTTGTCTCAGAATCTCAACCTATTTTTATTGATATTTATTCAATACATCACAGAAATATAACTTAAAAACATTTTTCTTCTGTTTTTGTTTTTTTGGTTTGTTTACTTGACTTTAATTTGTAGCGTCCTTTGTTCAATGGCGAGCATACTGAACCGGTGGACAGAGCACTATAATATACATAAAAGGGTTGTCATTGATGAAAGCGAAGCTTTTTTGATAACTTCCCAACACTTGATATAAGTTAAGAAGGCTATCTGAAAACTCAAAAGACCGAAATAGCCTGGACCTGATGTAATAAGGCTTGTCTTCGAGTCCGAAGATAACGAGGAATGCAGTATTAGATGTCAGTATGTTTACTGATTGTTAAAAAGTGGATTTTCTTTTTTAAGCTTTCAAAAAAGTGCACAAAAATTCTGCCTCGGGCCTCCACATACTTAAATCCGGACCCAGATATATCAGATATGATTTTCGTTCATCGTAATACTCAAAATCAAATATGTTTATATTGTTTTTATTCTAGATATTTCCAAAGTATAAATTCTATATCAGGGTTTAATAAGTAAATAGTATCGAAATTTATGTTTGGGATCAAATGGGTGCAATAATTATGATTCTTGTTACCTGTTTTATTTCTTCCATTATCATGTTAATTTCATCAAGATAAATTGGACAATATAACGTTCATAATGCACCATAACAGTAGATCGTTAGCTTAAAGGAAAAGAAAACCTTCTGTAGCAGGGACACACACGAATGTACGCAATTGCACACAGAAATACAAACACGCGCTCGTAGATTTTGAAGGTATTGTTTGTAGCTCTAATTTACATCAATTACATTTTATCACGCTTGTCCTAACACCACCCCTTTTTAATATCATCTCATTGTAATGTAGGACTAATGTCTTATCTTCTTATATAATACAGACGTTACTAAAAAAAAGATGATGATTAGGCCTACGTCCTACACGTCATGCATGTTGGCTATATGCCGTCAGACCCTAAAATGAATATTTTTGTTGGCTAATTAGAGTTTATTCAGTTTCAATGAATATGTAGGCCTATATGCCACCTTAAATATTTATATAGTTTGCGATATAAACTGGTTGATATACAAATTTATTATACATGTTGCCTAGGCTGCCTTAAAAGTGTTATAGCAGATTTATATAGATTTGTAGCCTACATCACAACTAACTGTTTCTGGGACAGCAATTGCCTTATATAGCCTAATCGTACCAGATGTCAGTAAACAAAGCTAGGCTAAAATGTTACAACTCTATGTAGTAGCTGTATTATAATAACCCTTAATATGAAGAAGCCTACACATTAAACGAAACTAATATCATCTAAAAGGCATATCTTTAATATTTTCAAAGTGCTAATTGTAAAATTCACAAGCTTAGATTAATTCTTTGACTAGCTGTAATCTCTGGATCATAGTAGCCCAGTTTTTTTTTCTGTGAAGTAATCAGACATTTACACATGCACACGAAATAAGCCACACACAGTTTATTTCTTATCAACTGTTATGCATAAGCAACTAAATCGGTGAACTAATGAAATGACTATGAAATAGTCCACATTTTCTATGTAGGACAAAGTTTGTTTATTGCCCTCTGTAGATCTAGTATAAAAAATGCTGAAACAAGCTTTTTATAACTTCTAAATAAAGTCTACTTAGGCCTAGTAGTATATGGATTTATATAAAAGTATTTGAAACAATTTGGTTGAAAAAAAAAGTAAAACCGATATTTAAAACCGCCAATGGAAACCATTTTAAAGAGTGATTGTATCCCATAGGTATCACACTCACACACACAAGCAAATTATACGTTGTTACTTCTGACAGCCCCCTTGATGAACATGTGCAAGGTTACTCCAAAGAAACATGGTAGCCTACATACATCTCCATAGACTCAACAAGACGGAGCTCTCTGTATAAAGGGCCTACAATTCTTAGAAAGTGTTGAGCATGGAGTTCCATATTTCATAAAATTAAGTGTAAGCCTAGTTTTTAAAGTTTACATTTCATTATTTGTTTATGTCCTCCTTTTAAGGATTTGTTCTTTTTTTTTGTTGTCCTCCTGTATATATAGTAGCGTGTATGCTTATTTTAAGTTTCAAGTAAACCTGCATACAAGATATGCTTCTAAATATAGGCCTATGTCTATTAATATTATATTGAGACTTGGAGGGTATAGAATCTCAAAAAACATCCTGCCTATTGCTTCCACTTACTAAAATCAGGCACTGTGTTCCTGGTCGTCGTGCGGTATGAGCGCTGGACTGTTCGGACTTGTCGATGGTCCCTGGTTCATACCCTGCCCGCTGCCATCCCACGTCGTCGTTGGAAGTAAATTATCTTCAACTCTGAAGGAACATTTGAAACATGTAGAATGTAGAACATTTTACAAACTGATCTTAGGGAATGAATATCGAATGGGTGAAACAAAACCGAAGAAATTTTTGAACTGATTGATGTCATTAGGATTTTTTTTTTTAATCTTCAATTCTCCTCCCATGTCAATTCCGTGCAGATCTTGCAAGTCTTTTGTGTGTTACATTTTCTATTCAAATCTATAAAGCACTTCGATAAATCATCGTCATTAATTTTAAGTTATATGTCCTCAAACTCGACAAGTTCTACAGAAATCCAAAGCCGGTAGAATATTCTTCCAGCTGTTCAAATTATATACGCTGTTTAACCGGTACAACAAAGTTCATGGACCCATTTCGCGTCTGAAGAAATCGCCTTTATCTTTCTGTTTCTTAGATGTTTTTGTTATCGTATTTACCAAATCTGTCTCTGCAACTTAGAGCAGTCTCTATCATTCTTTATATAAAAAAAAAAACAAAGAAGTATGGCACACGCTATTAGAAATAGTCTCACGATGTATCTATATGCGTGTTCTGATTGCGAAGCTTAACTCTCGAGACCTGCATGCTTACTACAAGGGTGCGATATGACCTATATATTGAGAGCGATAAAACGCTTGCCGTAGACCACCACACAAAATCAAGAAACATTTTGTCAATCTAGCTTAGCAGAATAGTTGAAATCAATTAAGTCCACTAGAGACACCAACTTATAGTGTTTCTCTTGTAATGTGATTATTAGATAAATATGGTATTCTGAAACTGAATTAACACTCTTTAATAAAAGCTGTCGCAAATTTTGATAATTGGTATAAATGACATAGACTTCTGAAAAAGGCCTACAGATTTAGGCCTATAAGTCCTAGTTTATGAGAACATCTCGTATTTCAGTCTATAACGGTTTGGTATAGAAAATTAACAGAATGTGTGCCAGAAGGCCCATGTATTAGTTTGACTGTCAAATAACAAAACCATCTCCCTTTTACATGTGTAAGGATACACGATTTAATTCCTCGTCGCGTTTAATGTTAGATAAGCCTTTAAGTAGATTTAAGTAAACTTCGTGGTGTACGCCTTGTCGTTTTATTGTCATTAATAAGATATAATAATATAATAATAATAAGGATTGTCTTTGAATCCGAAGATTAGCGAGGAATGCAGTATTTCCCGTGACTGCCACATCCAGGGCAAGCATAACTATTGTCCGCAAGTGGTCGATTTTTATTTTGCTTTCAACGTCTGCGTCTGTCCTCAGCAGCGGATTTTCTTTTGGTCTCAAATGTGAATCCCACGGCCTTTGTGAATGACTTCCAGTTGTCTCGTTCTGAGGCCGCATGAAACCAGGTGCCCTCTTCTGAATTTAGGAAATTTAGGCACCGCATATTTAAGGATATTTAGGCACACGGAAATTTAGGCACCCAGAAATTTAGGCACCCGGAAATTTAGGCATCCGGATAATTAGGCACCGGATAATCAGGCACTTTTTGACAAGGCGGATAATTAAGCACCTGATAATTAGGCACTCTTTAATAAGCGTCCTTAATTTTCAAAATCATTTTAAAATGTTAACGTATATTTTATCCTTAGGCTATGGGCTATCGGTGACGTTATAATAAATAGCAACTATAACGATTCTAACTAAAGAAAAGCTGACAAAATGGGAAGAAAAAGACAATCATAAGAATGTGTGGAAAAAATGACTCCTGAGTCATTATATACTATAGACATCACAGGATTCGGAGAGTGGAGGTAGAGATGATTCTCCACTCATTGCTTCAGTCCATCACCAACCCCTAAGGTTGACTGGTGAGTTTTTTTAAATTGATTATTATGCAATTTGTGTAAATATTTAGTTTCTAATGTAAATAGTTTAGATTTTAAAGTATTATAAAATATTTTTATTATGTCGGGGAGTGTTGGCGATAAATATAATCGCAATCGCCCTCTGCTTGTGGGAAACTGAGGGGTCGTACTTTTAAAATGGGATAGGCGGGAGTGGGAAGGGGGCACACACTTCCACTTAAGGGAGAGGATTTCTCGCAGATAGATGTAAACTTGGTCGTAAAAGTCATTTAGTGAATCTTAAGGCTACACACTGGGGTCAAGGGTACAGTCTCAGTTAGGCCATCTGCACCCTGGTTGACGGAAGACATAAAGACTGCCAAACTTATTCGCCGACGTGCCGAACGTACATTTCAAAAGACAGGTCTGACGATACATCGACAAATATACACACTAGAAAAAAACAAGGTTAACTGTATGATTAGAGATGCAAAAGCTAGTCATATTCGACAAAAAATCGAAACTTCTGATTCTTCAAAGGAGCTATTTAGGATCACCGCTGAAATGTTAGGGGAAGCAAATAACGAACGTTTGCTTTCATCTATCCCAGTATCTGAACTTCCTGATTCCTTCAATAGATTCTTCATTGGGAAGATTGAGCAGATTAGAAATGACATGCCATCCCTCTCATCACAGCTGACCACTCTCCAATTTTTCAAAATACTCCTTTTTGCAAATTTCAGCGTGTATCTGAAGATTATGTCAAAAGTACTATTCTAAAGATGCCAAATAAGTCATGTGACATTGATCCCATTCCAACTTCCTTGCTCCTTGAATGTTTAGATGAGCTTGTACCTACAATTACTAACATTATGAACTCTTCACTGACTTCAGGCATTGTACCAAAGCAATTTAAGCATGCACTTGTCAGGCCCTTATTAAAGAAATCCAGTCTTGACCCGGAATTTTAAAAAAACTATCGCCCGGTATCAAATCTTCCCTTCCTGTCAAAGCTTCTGGATCGCATCGTGTTAGCGCAAATTCTTTCTCATCTTGAACAGTACTGTCTCTTGGAAGAATTTCAATCTGCATATAGGAAGTGGGGTAGCACAGAGACAGCAGTGGTCAGGGTACTAAACGACTTACTTCACAATTCCGACAATGGCCACATATCAATTCTTTCCATGCTGGACTTGTCCGCAGCCTTTGATACGCTAGACCATGAAATTATGATGGCCAGATTCTCTGCAACTTTTGGTTTAGCAGGAGTCGTCCTAAAGTGGCTTGGATCCTACCTGACGGAACGTACCCAAAGTGTCGTTGTTAGCGGGACGGAATCAACAAGCTTACTTTTGAAGTACGGAGTACCCCAAGGATCAGTTCTAGGCCCAGTACTGTTCACTATGTACACATATCCACTCAGCGGTGTCATACGGCCAACCGGTATAATATACCATTTCTTTGCCGATGACTCACAGTTATACGATTCATCAGTACCCTCAGAGGTGTCGCATCTGGCAGAGAAAATCAGTAGTACCGTTGCAAGGGTGAGCGATTGGATGGTTGAAAATAAACTCAAGATGAACGAAGACAAGACAGAAATAATTAAGATTGGCACTAGGAACAATGTCTCAAAAGTTGAAAGCACAGATTCTCTCTTTATCACGAACTGCCATGTTTCTTTTGTCCAAGCAGTGCGGAATCTTGGAGTTTTCTTCGACTCAACACTATCTTTCGACCCACACATAAGTCAGCTCTGCAAAGGTCTTTATCTGCAGCTGCGCAGATTAGGCCAGATCCGACCATATTTAACAACGGAGTCAACAAAAACACTAGCTGTGGCATTCATACTCTCCCGCCGTGCTAGCAGGTATACCTGATGACAAAATAGCCAAGCTGCAACGTATACAGAACAACGCCGCTCGAATAGTCCTTAAAAAAATAGACAAGATTCTGCTACTACGCTCTTGCGCACGCTCCATTGGCTTCCCGTGAAAGCGAGAATCGATTACAAGGTCGCCACACATTGTCATCAGTGTATATATACAACGAGATGCCCTTGTACCTTAGAGAACTAATTACTCCATATGTCCCCCAGCGAGCCCTGCGCTCAATGGACTCAACACTTTTAGTAGTGCCACGTTTCTCTCTCAAAAGCTACGGTCTGCGGGCTTTTTCAGTTCACGGACCAAATGTTTGGAACTCACTCCCCATTGGTCTCAGACAGACAACATGCTACACCACTTTTAAGAAGAACATTAAGACCTATCTGTTTAAAACTTTTTTAGATTAGTTTGTCATGTTAGCTCTTGTGTTTGTGTTTGTAATGTTGCTACAGCGCCTTGAGCCTACATTTTGTTTGTTAACAGCGCTTTATAAATAAAATTATTATTAATATTATTATTATTCTGGAACAGCATAGGGGCTAAATTGGAAGTCTGGAGAAACTTGTCTCCTTAAAAAGAGTATGGGAATGAGGAGGAGGCTTTGCTTGCGTTACTTATAGAGATTTGATATGTTAATAAACTAAAGTAGTATTCATTTTTTTATAACAGCATTAATCTCTATTATCAACCTCTTTAGGAAGATCTATTGTGTGAGTGTATTGGTGTGTTACCTCCTTCAAATTGTTTTTTGTGGTAATTAATTTTTACCTATACCTACGCATATATTCAATATATGCAAATTTATGTGCTATAATATTTATATAAAATATATATGGTTGGAGATTGCAAAATGGCTAGAAATCGCGAGAAAAATATAATGTTTTGAAATAAAAAAATAAAGAGTTTATGGAAAAGACAAATGAGATGAAAATTTCTATATTAATTTTTGGAATAGTGGTCTCTTTTCATTGAAAATCTTTAAAGTTCTTAATATGATGATTATGTTGACAATTTATGATAAAACAATGAATCAGGCTCCTTTACACGGGCGGGTATCTCAAAAGAAATTGTGTCCACCTGTTGATCCTATGAGACTTCTGGGTTCGAAAGGTATCGAGTCTTTTCCGCGACCTGCGAAATATCATGCCGATGCTATAAACGCTTTTATTCAGCTACATCAAAGTCGATTTGTGGTCCAGTGTTAGTGGCCTCTTTCAGCAGGCCACTGTATAAAAGCTGATTCTGTATCTGTAACTTCTGTCTCAATGTTCGAAAGCTTTTGATACAGACTACTATAGTGTTTTTCCTGTTCGTTAAGTTGTTAGAGTTCTTTCTGCAACCAAGTGGCGCTCACAGATTGCATAATCATCAATTTAAAAAAACTCACCAGTCAACTTTTTAGGGGCTGGTGATGAACTGTAGCAATGAGCGGAGAATCATCTCTACCTCCCCTCCCCGAATCCTGTGATGTCTATAGTATATAATGACTCAGGATTCCTTTTTTCCACATATTCTTATGATTGTCTTTTTCTTCCCATTTTGTCAGCTTTTCTTTAGTTAGAATCGTTATAGTTGCTATTTATAACGTCACCGATAGCCCATAGCCTAAGGATAAAATATACGTTAACATTTTAAAATGATTTTCAAAATTAAGGACGCTTATTAAAGAGTGCCTAATTATCTGGTGGCTTATTATCCGCCTTGTCAAAAACTGCCTAATTATCCGGTGCCTAAATTTCCGGGTGCCTAAATATCCGGTGCCTAAATTTCCAGATACCGCCCTCTTCTATATCAGCTATGGCAAGTTGGAACCTAAGCTGGTCTTTGAAGCGTTTCCGTGTGGCACCTCTATTAGGTTTAGGTTCTGCTCTTTGCATTTTTCTTTTATATATATTTTTTGTGTGTGAAAAGCATTGTATTTATATATATATAGATGTATTGTAATTAAAAGTAACAACGATTATTTGAAAAATTGTAGCTAATCTAGCCATATTAAACTTCGGATCCTTATTGTGTTTTATTTATTTATTTCTTTATATTGATGTAAATCTAACGTCTAAATCGAAATTGCACTTTTGTTTTTGTCTCATACATTCTTGGCTCCTGAGACTCTCCTTTCGTTTATCAAGGTCAAGGAGGCGGGGTTTTTTAAAGACATTTCATTGGTTAAGAATCATTCTACACACTCGCACTGATCAGACAGTGAAAAACACGCACACTGAAAACTCGCAGCTGACTTTAAGTTGGTCAGTTTTTTTTTTTTGTTTTTTTTTTTTGGGTCAATACATTCTCCATCCATTCGACCCACAAGTGGCAAAGCTCTGGATTTAGCTAGACCATTCTAGTTTTGACCAAGGCCAGGTTGCTTGCAGCTATGCTATAGACCTAGAATCTAGAGTAACTAGAGTAGATCTAGTCTGTGAACATAGAAAAAAAAAAGATCTATAGATTATATACTAATATAGATCTAGTGTCTCTTGAGACTATACTATAGTCTCTAGACCTATACTAGATCTGTAGTATAAATCTATGAATAATAGTTTAATAGAGTCTAGGACAGTCTAGGTAGATTTTGATGATCTAGATTACATCATCTAGATCAAGAGTCTATAGTTATAGAAGTAGATAGCTATTATCAGTATAAGATCATAGACTAGAGTCTAGAAAGCCATAAAAAATGCAAAACTCCTCTCAGATTGCCCGTGCATTTTCATTATACAAAAAGCATCACCGATTATTGTTGTCTGGTGAAAAGTGCATAAAGAAAGCAATAAATTGCCAGTCACCTGTTGTTTATCGTAACACATGTATTCTACTGAATGCTACTGTATCTAGTCAATCTAGATCTTCTTCGACAACTACACAATTGGATAAGTTAATAAAACGTCACGATGAATTCTCTAGACGTCACATTGGCCCTAATTCAAGTGAAATTAAAGCTATGCTTGAAGTTGTTGGAGTGAAGGTTAGTCTAGACCATTTTAGCTATAGTATATATAGTAATTATATACTAATATTATATAGAATATAGATCTAGTTAATTCTAGTTACAATCTAGTAATCGATTCTAGTAATCTGGTTCTAGAGCTATTAAATTATAGCTTCTAGATCTAGCTAAGAATAATCTCAAGGCTCTAAGAGATCTATTACTAGAACTGTTAGACCTAATCTAGATTATTATTATATATATATAGGCTATACATAATATATATAGAGAGAGAGAAAGAGAGATTATATACACAATTAGATAGTGTAACTATAGACTGTATATTATTATTCTATAGTATTATATTAATATATATGTACAGGCCTGTAAAGATTATGGCCTAACCATTAGCATGAAAAAAAAAACAGTTATGGGACCACCTACGACAGCTGTACCCTCCATCCTGGATGCGGTAATGCGGAAAACAGATTGAGCTCTCAACATTCTACTTTTAGGGCTATTTTTTTTTATCAATTTCAAAATGGCTTTTGCTGTCTTGGATCTACAATTCAAGATGACCTGTCTCTAGAAGAGGAGATAAAAAAAAACATAAGGAAGGCTGCCTCGACCTTCATTAGACCCAGATCAAGAGTTTGGGAAAACCACAAGCTCATTACAGGAACCAAAATGCAGGTCTATAAGGCATGCATTCTGAGTATGCTACTGTACAGCGGTTGAGTCATGGACTACCTGCGCAAAGCAAAAGAGAAATCTAAGGCTAAACTCATTCCACTTGTGCTGTCTCTGAAGGATCTTGAATATCACATGACAATTTAAGAGAGAGTGTGCAATACTGAGATACCTATTTCCAGCATCTTTACAGTCCTCAGACAACGCCACCTGCGCTGGCTCTGACATTTTCGGCGGGCGGACGGACTACAATTGCATCCCAAAAATCATTCTTTACAGGCAACTTGCGCCTGGCTCAAGAAAAACTGGTTGTCCCCACCTCCGTTACATGGATGTAATAAAATGGGACCTAAAAACAGTGAACATTGATACTGACTATTGGTAAGACATAGCCCTATACCACACTAGTTGGAGAGAGATGGTGACCAAGAAAGCTATGGACAGTGAAAAAACATGGCCTCTGCTCTGGGAAAAAAGCGTGCAATACGAAACATAGCCAGCTCCTCTACCACCAAAGCGAAAGCTACCTTAACCTGTGATATATGTGGACGGGATTGTCTTTCCAAAATAGGACTCCACAGCCACATGAAAAGTGCTAGAGACTGAGGGAGGCCAACAATGAGTACTAATATATATCTAATAAATAAATTATATTATATCCCATTCTTGGAAAATTCTGAAGAATATATAGATGGTTAATAGAATTTCCATGCTTTCTTAGTGACCACTTAAGATGTAAGAGGAGCATGTGTGGGGTTACCAGAAGTCCAACAAAAGGAGGCCATGTCCTCCTATTTGGGGTCATGTCTTCCGGCCGGTCAGCATTAGCCTAAAATGTCAAGATTGTCACTGCTGTATAATGATATACTATCTTAAAATTTATAATATACTTAATATCTTCTGGTCTAAATAGGGGATGTAGCTTCTGAGAACAAACGAGGACAGGTATCAGTGTTTTAAAATAGTTCTGCTGGGATTTGGACTTGGATTGTTTTGGACCCCCTTGATAAATAGCACATTATACAAACTTACCTCCCCTGAAGTTTTTCATTAAAATCAAAAGTATTTTTACGAAAAAATATTTAATTTTTAAAATTGAACAGTACGCTTTCAGCCAAGCTTTGCAAGATCTAATATATCATGATATTGGATTTTAAACATTTTCTCTAGTTTCTGCAATGTAAATGGGATGGTCCTTTTGGATAGACGTATTGACAGACCACACAAAACTAATTGCAGCTTTTCCTCTTTTAGGAGATGCTAAAAACATGAAAAAAAAACAACATAATTTACAATCATTGAGTTTTATCAGGTTTTAAAATTTGAAGTGAAGCAATCAAAACAAACTTTCAGTAATTTGACAGTTGCTGGCAATTCAAGTATGTCAGAAAATATGAAATGGTAGGGAAGAACTGTGTTTTAGTGATAAGTAAATAAATCAGGGTTTTGGCTTAATTTTTTATATATTATATACAGAGAGAGAGATAGAGAGATTAATTTTGTGACCTAATCGTTAAGATTATTGGAACTGGATTATTGAAGCAGAATATTTTTTGCATTGGTGTATACAAGAATTTTGTTTTGGTAAATATTGTTTATTATGTACCTATTGAATAGGTCAAATGTTGATAATCTTCTCACCAACTCATTCTTAACACTCCCTTTTCTCCATACTATTCTATTTACACATTTCTCAGCAAATTTATTTCTGTTCATGACAGAATCTGGAAGAATTAACCACCAATGCAGTCCCCAAAGATATTTTACTCAACAGAGACCTTGCATTAGATGAACCACTTGGTAAGTGAAATTAAATGATGAATTAGTACTTCCTGTGAGTCTTTAGAAGTAAATGTTATTTCTTTCCTTGTCAACTGAAACTGATTCACATGTTTTTGTTTTCATCTAATAGGTGAATTTGAGTTGTTGGAACGCCTCAAAGAACTTGCTTCACAGAATGAAGTATGGAGAAGTTACATTGGACAAGGGTATAATGGTACTAACACACCTACCAGTATACTCAGGAATATCTTTGAAAACCCAGGATGGTAGTATATTTTATAATAAACATTATTTTGTTTACAGTATTATAAAAAAGGGAATTAAAGTGGTTGAATACAGACCACATGATTAATAGCCTGTCTAATTTCTGGATTCCGTTGACTAATTTCAAGTTTTTTGAGTCTTATAAAGAGACAAGAATTGTTTAGTCATAATGCTGTTTCTTCTACTCTCTAAAATGCCTGAGTGATGGATGAATTATTTTTATACTGCTTCCCTAAAAATGTTAAAGATTTCTCAATTTCAGTTCATGATATTCTTTGGTCATCAGCTTATAACACTGATGTATGACCCAATAACCATACATGGCCCATGTCAGCCTGGTGGTCTTAAGGTCAAAAATATCTATCGTATGCTGCCCTTGTATATATATCTTATGCTGTGGGGTTGCATCCAAAGTTTGATGTCAACTACTTTAGTTTTAAAAAAAAACTACCTACGTGAAAACCCTCACTCAGTAAATTAAATAAAACTTCAAAAACAGTTTATTAAAAATGAAGATTTAACATTACATTGAAACTCAATATTCATATGTTGGATTGTTTTTTTTTACTAGGACAACCCAGTACACACCATATCAAGCAGAACTTGCTCAAGGCAGACTGGAAAGTTTACTGAACTATCAGACAATGGTGACAGACTTGATGGCTTTGCCAGTGTCCAATGCTTCCTTGCTAGATGAAGGCACAGCTGCAGCAGAGGCTATGGCTCTCTGCCAAAGGTAAATATAATTTATTATTATTAGTTCATGAATCCTTATTGTTGCTAAAATTTTAAAATTCATGCAATTTTGATCAAATATTTATTGTCAAAATAATAGGGGGTTTTTTTGTTACATAGTTTGTAATCTGTTCATATAATTTGTAATCTTTTATAAATTAAAGAAGCAAGTGTGAAAGGAAATTTTTATGTCGTAAATTTGAACAAATGGATGTTAAAATTAGTTTTTTGTTTCATTTAGGCACAACAAAAGGAAAAAGTTTTTTGTTGATTCCAAGTGTCATATTCAAACAATATCTGTAGTTAAAACCAGAGCAGAGTAAGTAATTATGTTTTGTGTTATGTTGTTAAATTATTTTTAAAACAGGAATTACTCTAAACAAAATTTTCATACCATTAGTAAATCCAAATGCGTTTAGAAGCAAGATCCCTGAAGTCAACAATGGATATGGCCATAAATTTAAAGAATCTTATTTCCATCTTCTCCTTTTTTTTTCTTTAAGATGTCACTAACCATTTTTTAGTTCAACACTTACTAATTTAATTAATTGCTGTATGTGGACAATAGATGTAAACTAGTATCATCTGTAGCAGAAATTAAATTTCAGATGCAAAAAAAAAAAAGTTTTCTTGCATCAGTATTATTTCACTATCCCCCTATGTGAAAACTGTATATCAGCTTTTCCATAGCACAGTCTGCAAAAGAGCCTCAACAGAAAATAAGCTTAATATTAGAATAAGAATACCCAATATACTAGTTTTATTTGATATATACATATCAATTGAATACTAGACACATTCTCTATAAAATTGGTTTAAAGATTAATAATTTACTAATTTGTAATTAACAAAATACTGAACTGGATCATCCAGCCCATTGGGAATAGACGTTGTGGAAGGCAATTGGCAAGATCTTGACTTAAACAACAAAGACTTTTGTGGTGCTTTGGTACAGTATCCTGACACAGAAGGAACTGTCAGTGATTTCTCTTCATTAGTACAACAGGCACATAAAAATGGGGTAGGTGAAAATGCATGAAATACAAATAAATAGGTAACCTTGATATTTTTTTAGTCCTACAAGAAATCTCTTAAATGTCAAAACTATAATATATGGATAATGTTGTCTTTAAAAGCCAATTAATCAATTTGAGTTTCTGATTTGTAAGAGTATCTCAATGTTAAGAACATGTAAAAGACTTTTTTTTTAAAAAAATGAATTATACAGAAATAGGGAGATTCAACAATTATTGTTTAAACCAAGCCATTAGTATAGCTTAGAATTAATGGTACTTGTTAGCTTTTGTGTAATAGAGCAATGCTCCATACCTGCATATTGTAAGTTCTTATTGTCATCAGGCACTGTGTCATTGATTTCAGGACTAGCAAATTGGTTAGTCAGAGGTGGGGGAAAATGTAATTAGTTATCATGATAATCTTGTGTGGCTGATGCTACTAGCTACTGCATACCACTTAACCACCGCAAATGTTTTACCCTTTATAGCTGAAGTAACTATTACTTATTTATTTGTAGATTTCTGTTGATTTGTTTTAATAAAGTTATGAAGTCACTTGGACTTAATTATTTTTATAGACACTTATGGTGGCAGCCACTGACCTGCTTGCTGTGACGTTAATGAAACCCCCAGGGGACATGGATTTTGATATAGCTATTGGAACAAACCAGAGATTCGGAATTCCCATGGGCTATGGAGGACCTCATGCTGGCTTTTTTGCTTGCAAGGAGAAGTTCATGAGAATGCTTCCTGGCAGAGTTGTTGGCATTACCAGGTGAATTAACTACTTAATTTGTTTTATTTTTTAAAAATCTTGTTGTTTTTTTTTAGATTGTAAATGTGTTTACCATCATCAATATAGTTGTTTTATATATTTATAACATTGTACATTGTTCATAAGGTTTTGCAAAGATTGTTTTTTGTGAACTTTGCAATATTAGACAATAAAAATTTTATTGCTAACTGTCAGTGTTATAAATCTTATAGAGATGCAGCTGGAAGAAGAGCTTTGAGGTTAGCTCTGCAGACAAGAGAGCAGCACATCAGGCGAGATAAAGCAACAAGCAATATCTGCACAGCTCAGGTACATTGAACTTTCAATATCAATGTTAGGAGCATTTAATACCTGTACCATTAGCTATGGATGAATATTAGGCAAGAAAAGACAACTTTGAAACTGCATCATGCAATAAAAAAATTTCTTTTTGTTTATTTTTTTTTTTTTAGTGTGCTGCAGATACTTTTCATTAGGCCCTGCAATGTTACACTTGAAAAATAATACAAGCCTTAAAGCTAGCTTCCAAGAAAATAGAAAAGTAATTCATCTGTTGTTTTTGTGCTATTCTAGGCTCTCTTGGCAAACATGTCAGCCATGTTTGCCATTTTTCATGGGCCAAAGGGACTGCATCACTTTGCACAGAAAGTACATCATGGAGCTCTTCTTCTTGCAGAAGGTAAGAGAAGTTAACATTCTATAAACATATACTTTTTTCTGTTTAAAGTAACATATCTCACTATTCTGGATATATTACTCAATTAAAATGATGACAATATTCATATTCATTCCTGCAGAGATATAATCAGATGTATAATTTTGTCTTTCATGTTTCAGTATTTGAACATATGATTTATAAATTGTATTTAAAAGATTTTTTAAAGCAGATTCTTAATTTCAAATTGTAACTTAAAAGCCTAGCAATCCAATTTAAACATTTTGTTACTAAGAAAATGAAATGACTATCAAATATATCATTTTGGGAAGAGGTCTTTTTTTTTTGGTGTATAGAGATTGTGTTTGTCCATTTAAAACATTCAGAAGTTAACTAGTTCATCAAAGTAATTTAACTTAGATTACAATGTATTTGAATATGTTCTTCAGGTGTGAAAAAAAGTGGTCATAAGTTGACCTCTACCGTCTTTTTTGACACTGTCAAGTTTCAGCCTAAAGATGGAATTGCTGACATAAAGAGGAAAGCTGAAGAAAAGAAAATCAACTTGAGATATTATACTGATGGGGAGGTAAAGGAACACAGTAGTAAACCTATAGCATTGTTACAATTAGGGGACATAGTAACATACTCTTTTCAGACCTTTTGACCTAAAAGGCAGATGATATGAAGGCAATCTTTTCTAGGATAGAGGGTTAACAAGGGTGTAGTGTTGTCACCACAACGACCAACTGCTTTACTTTCCCAACTAATTTCTGTTACCCATTGAAGTAAAGTAAAATACATAAATTAAAAATCCCAGTCTTCCCCAAAATTTGAACCTGTGACCCTCTTGGTTCAGAAAACAAGTGCTTTACTCCCCTCCCTCCCCTTGGGACATAGTGGCAGAATGTTAAAGTACTTGGCTTCATGAGTTTGAATTCATCTGAAAACTGGGTTTTTAGCTTTAGGATCTTTGGGATACCCCCCTTTTTGAGTCCATTTAACTCTAAAAGTAATCTGAAAATAGTTGGGGAAAATCAAGGTGGTTGTTATGCTGGCCATATGGTTCTTGTTAACCATCTGTCATAGAAATATATTGTTGTGAAGGAGTTTTTTTTTTTTAACAGAGAAACAAGTTAATACTTTTCAAAAGTTACAAAAAGTAAAAGAATAATATTGTAGAGAAAGTTTCAGTATGGTGTGGTAACATATACATATATTGCTTAAAATGCCCAATAATTTAATAATGATATAATAATATATCAGCTCAGTTTTAATAATTTAAAAATGTATTTAATATTTTTTCTAAAGAAGCTAAATCATGTATCACTGTTTTTTTGTGTGTGTGTATATAACTTTAAAAAATGAAATTTTTGTGATATAGGTCTCTTTATCTCTGGATGAAACAGTCTCACAAAAAGACATTGCTGATTTGCTTGATATAGTTGGATGTTCTTTATCAGCTGTAAGATTTTCATTTCACACATTTGTTTCTGCAGTCAGAATCAAGTTCAGTAATTTATTCATTTAGACATGTACTTAAAGAAAATTTGAAAAAAAAAATAAAAGTTGAATTTCTTGCACTAAAAGATCATTGACTGATAAGAACAGATATGAATACTTCTGATGCAATACAATTTTGAGATAGTAGACATTTACCTTAGTAGTTTTGGATATCATGCCTAGATAGTATTGCATCTTAAAAAGATATATCATGTAATGTATTAAAACCTTATCAGTTACAAAAATATTAAATTTTGATCTCTTAACTGTTACACTTTACAGATAAGAAGAGAAAAAAAAAATAGATAAGAATACTGTAGATGTACTTGTAATAGTCTTTGAACAAAATGTTTGTGACAAGCATTTTTTTAAAACTAATAGACTTAATTCTAAAATATAAACATAGTTGTATGTCATATAGAAATATATTGTTAAGGAAAGATGGGAAGGGGTAGTGGACCAAAGATGTTTTAAAGGAATTAATAAAACTCTTGACCAAAATTTTTGCCTTTGATAATTATAAGAATAGTTATAAGAATTAAAAGAAAAAAAAATATTTTTAAACAGAAGGATGTTGACCAAATAAAAGTTTTATTTTGTTATCAACAGAATGACATTGCTAAAGAATTAGGAGAGAGGCCATTAAACAGCTTAGAGAGAGGATCCTTTGCTAGGACATCTCCTTATCTTACACACCCTGTATTTAACAGGTAAACAGAGCACTAGCTCTTCAGCTTAGGTTGTTTTTTTTTCAAACTTTAAAAACTTGCAAGAAATTATGATTGAATTTTAAACAGTTAACTTAGGCTGTCAAATTATAAACTCCATTAGAATTAGGCTAATAGGCAACAATCAGTTATGTCCGTTCTAAAAGCCTTTTACAAAAACCTGTGCAGTTGAACTCTTGATCTTGTATCAAATATGACCTACATTCACTGTACTTCTAACTCCCTATTTCTTGAAAAAATATCCCAGTGATGTTCATGGTTAATTTTAACTCTTAACATTTATCAGAATATTCCATAATTTTAGTATCTTATTCTGTGTTTAAGATATTTGTTACCTTGTAATTATGTATAAGTGTATACAATGCTTTGTGTGCCCCGTTATCCCATAAGTACTCAACAATCTTATGTCTAGGGTTTTATATATCCATTAAACTATGTGGCTGGCTAGCCAAGTACGTTGTGCTTTTTTGAAAATAATTCTGTTTAATGTTGATTACCTTTTTACATTCACTTTGATTTATTGACATTTTTTTTACACTTTGTTATTCTGTCACATTTAGCTATCATTCAGAGACTAGAATAGTTCGTTACATGAAAAACTTGGAAAATAGAGATTTATCTTTGGCCCACTCCATGATTCCACTGGGTTCCTGTACCATGAAGTTGAACAGTACAACAGAGATGATAGTAAGTCATATTTTAGATTGTAACTTAAGATCAAATTTGTAGTTGTAATAATAATTCCCTGTGGTACTGGTTTTAAGAATATTCTTTTATTGTTTTGTTTTTCTTCTAAGTGTAACCAAAGTCTAAGATCAAAATTGCAGACATTGACTTAGCTATGATAACTCATCTGTTGGTAACATACATATTATAAATAACCTGAGATCTACGCCTGCCTGCCTGCAATCTTTCTCCATTCCTCTCTGTCTCTTGCCTTGGTTAGTATCTCTTTTATGTTGTCTTCCCATTGCTTTCTTTGTCTGCCTCTTTTTCCTGGTAATGTTCCCTGAAGAAAGGTCTTTGCGAGCCCTGAGGACCTTATTATACGGCCATAGAGTTTTAGCTTGTGTTTTTTGACAGTTGTTAGGTCATTGTGTGTTCATCCACTGATTTATAAGTACAATGAAAATAATTGAGAAGATTTTGCACTGGATCACATACCACAACTGGCATGCTTACCTTGCAGAGATAAAAACAGTTAAAGAAACCCATAAGACTAAAATTGTGACTAAGTCAGCCTCAAGAAGAAGATTCTGATGCCAGTGATTTATCTGGTTACATCTCGTCTATAATGATTTAATAAAATAGGATTAGTTAAATCCATTAGCTACATATTACTGTTCTAAAAAGTCTAAAAAAAAGTATTTAGTTTAAAAAATTTTTTCAATAATTATAAACCTGCATTGGTATTCCACTGTTAACATCATTCTATTGCTTTATATATAAAGTTGTTGGGTTCTCCAGCTATTTTGTAGTCCACTGCTAACATCATTCTATTACATTATATATAAAGTTGTTGGGTTCTCCAGCTATTTTGTAGTCCACTGCTAACATCATTCTATTGCTTTATATATAAAGTTGTTGGGTTCTCCAGCTATTTTGTAGTCCACTGTTAACATCATTCTATTACTTTATATATAAAGTTGTTGGGTTCTCCTGCTATTTGGTAGTCTACTGCTAACATCATTCTGTTGCTTGATATATAAAGTTGTTGGGTTCTCCAGCTATTTTGTAGTCCACTGCTAACATCATTCTATTGCTTTATATATAAAGTTGTTGGGTTCTCCAGCTATTTTGTAGTCCACTGTTAACATCATTCTATTACTTTATATGTAAAGCTGTTGGGTTCTCCAGCTATTTGGTAGTCCACTGTTAACATCATTTTATTACTTTATATTTAAAGCTGTTGGGTTCTCCAGCTATTTGGTAGTCTACTGCTAACATCATTCTGTTGCTTGATATATAAAGTTGTTGGGTTCTCCAGCTATTTTGTAGTCCACTGCTAACATCATTCTATTGCTTTATATATAAAGTTGTTGGGTTCTCCAGCTATTTGGTAGTCCACTGTTAACATCATTCTATTACTTTATATATAAAGCTGTTGGGTTGCTTTTGTAGAAAGATACTACTTGGTGACTTTTTTTAGACCACTAAGTGTAAGCTTATGTCTGACCTAGTTTCTAGAGTCAACCTCTGTATTTTCTTTTTCCAATATACAAAAAAAATTATATTTAGCAAAATAAAATCATCCACCATGAAAAACAGTTTTTCAGCCAACATCGCTATAATCAGAACATCATTCT
Organism: Biomphalaria pfeifferi; assembly: GCA_030265305.1. Lineage (NCBI taxonomy): Eukaryota > Metazoa > Mollusca > Gastropoda > Planorbidae > Biomphalaria > Biomphalaria pfeifferi. The sequence goes on from JASAOG010000252.1 coordinate 270,657, forward strand.
TTGTGGTGTAATCTTGCTTCTTGTATTCATAATGTAATATAGGCATCTTTGGTAGAATTTTAGTAGTTTATATGCTTTTTGTATAGTTCCCATGGCATTAAATGAAGTGATGGAAATTTTCTTGCTTAACATCATTCTCTAGATAGAAATGAACAGTTAAGTCAGAGGAAGAAAAATGCAAAATTAATTTAATTTTCTGATAATAGGTGATTTTTTTTTTTCACTAAGTTTCGTGTTGTTTTTTTCTCAGCCTTGTTCATGGCCTGAGTTTGCTGGACTTCACCCGTTTGTTCCTAAAGAACAAGCCAAAGGATATCACCAGATGCTGAATGAACTTGAGAAGGATTTATGTGAAATCACTGGCTATGACAGAATATCATTTCAACCCAACAGGTTTATATTTTATGATATTATAAATAATAAACTGCACTCTTAGTTCAAAGAATTCAGTGTCGACATAACACTCAGTAAATACTACTATTTTCTCTTTGTGTAGTGGTGCTCAGGGGGAATATGCAGGACTAAGAACTATCATGTCCTATCTGGACTCTTTAGGACAACAACAAAGGAAGGTTAGTGCATTGTACATTTTCGTATCATCCTGATGTAAACATTGTTCATATTGCTTCATATTATAGCTTTGATTAAATTTATTGTATTTTTGTCTAGGTTTGTCTAATTCCAGTCTCAGCACACGGCACTAATCCAGCCAGTGCCCAAATGGCAGGCATGAAAATCCAGCCGATCAATGTTGACCGCAATGGAGCAGTTGATATAAAACACATGAAAGAAAATGTAAGAAATACTTTAGCGCTGATGACTTTATTTGCATGCTGCTTAAGTCCAAATTTGTACTAAGCAAAGCCATTTTATTTTCAGGCTGAGAAATACAAAGAGGAACTAGCATGCTGCATGATAACTTATCCTTCAACCCATGGTGTATTTGATAAAGATGTTAGGTAACAGCACTCTGAAAGACATGTTGTTTTTTTTCTAACTTAATTGAAATAAAAAAAATTATTTCCTAGAAGTAAGATCTGTAATTGTATAAATTCTTTGTGTTTGAAAGTATACATATTGTTAGTTTGTTGGGGTTTTTTTTTGTTAGGAACTTTGCAAATAATTAATTACTTAAGATAGTTGTATACTGTTAACTTAATTTCTTTCAGAGAAATTTGTGATATAGTTCATCATTTTGGAGGACAGGTCTACCTGGATGGGGCAAACATGAATGCCCAGGTAAACACTTTTAAATTAAACAGACAAATTAAAAACCATTTTTTTGTCACTATTTTTTTTTTGTTTAAATTCAATGAAATACTTGCATGCTCTATTGACTTACATGCTCTATCAGGTTGGCATCTGTCGTCCTGGGGACTATGGTTCAGATGTCTCCCATTTGAATCTCCACAAGACTTTCTGCATACCACATGGTGGAGGTGGACCTGGAGCTGGACCTATTGGGGTGTATGTGGACCTGCTTTTTTTTTTTTTGCTTTATACAATCTCTAATAGGAACCTTTAAGCTTGAATCATTAGACATTCAAAAGCTCTTAAATTTATTCATAATTTCTTTAAAATGTCTCAACTTTGATATTAGCTAAAAATGTTTAATAGTATATTCTTTCATTTGGGATAAAACATACTTATGTAATAGCATTTTGGTTCTAGAAGTAAGTTATTTTTTTTTTTTTAAGTTTTGAAATTTTTTATTTTTTTTTTTCCTTTTTAGGAAAAAACATTTAGCCCCTTTCTTACCATCACATCCTGTGTTGCCACTAGATGCCATTGATCCTAAAACATCATTTGGGAGTGTCTCATCAGGACCTTATGGATCAAGTTCTATTTTACCCATTTCCTGGTCTTACATCAAAATGATGGGTGCCAAAGGCCTTCGCAAAGCATCTCAGGTGGCGATACTCAATGCCAATTACATGAGTAAAAGATTAGCTGGTCATTACAAAACTCTATTCACTAATGAAAAAGGTAATTAGTTCCTATCATATTTTTATACAATGATTGATATTTAATATTTCTGCAATAACTTTGCTTCTTTTCATTGAGTTATTACACTTATTGAATTCCTTGGTCATGATCCTGGTAAACAGTTAGAATTTTAGTTTTAAGAAGTTAGATTTTCTTTTTAGTATATTATTTTATATTGTTAATGCATTCACAATAATGCTTTGTCTTCTAACTAAATTGTTTAATATTTAGATACCGGTACTCATGAACATGCTCATTGTACAGTTACAAAGTAGTTCACCTTTTTTCCCTAATAGATTTCATTATTTAAAATTTGACAAGGCATGCTTACATAATCATTTCTTTTCATATTACCGAAGTAGTAATTCACTTGTACATGTCTCATCCTTCTTGGCAACTAAGACTCTCAGTAATTTTACTTATTTGTTCTTCTCCATTACTATACAAAATATTTCCCTAAGTTTAAACTTTCTGTATATTACTGTATCAATATTTTCGTGTTCTAACAACATATTCCAGGTTTTTGTGCCCACGAGTTTATCATTGACTGCAGGGAATTCAAAAAAGTAGCTAACGTTGATGCCACAGACATTGCTAAAAGATTACAGGATTATGGTAAAAACATTTTTTTTCACTAGCTCATATTATTTACATATTAAAAACATTTGAATAGGATATGCTCTTTGAGTAATTCTTTATGCTACAAAAATGAACATGTTTGTTTATGGCCAGGTTTTCATGCTCCTACATTGTCCTGGCCAGTGTCTGGAACCCTGATGATTGAGCCTACTGAATCTGAAGATAAAATGGAACTGGACAACTTCTGTGATGCACTTATCAGTAAGTGAAATCATGACTTTGTTGAACTGATTGCTGAACTAATGTCAAAGATTTAGATTGTTGTGCGTTAGGTTTGTTTCAATGTTATGAGAGTTTATTATTAATTCCCCCCTTATCTGGTCAGGTTATGTAAACAATTATCAATTTAAAACAACAAAAACTAAGATGTTCAATGCTTCTTGGGAAAGGGTTCCAATGCCATTATGAAAATTAAATGCTATAGAGGAAGGATTCTCTTATTACTACATATAAATTCTTGTTTACTAAAATAACTGCACATTAAGCATTGTTAAGCCTGGCATACTTTTTTTTACTCAATTTAAAACATGATTTTAAAGATAAACATTTCAGTTTATCCCCTTATTTTCCTCATATTTCTTGTATGAAAACAGCTTCTCATGGCTGTTACAACAAATGGTTCATAAACATTTTTATTCAATATAGCATCCATTTTTTTTCCTTACAATTTTAAAGATGTAAAATTCATTTCAATTTTTTTTCAGTGATACGCAAAGAAATTCATGCCATAGAAGTTGGTCAATGGAACAGAGAATGCAATCCTCTGAAGGTTTTTTTTTTTTTTAATTTTCATTACTGACCAATTAATTAAGTTTTTAGAAAATTATTTAGTTCTGTAAAATTGTTTATTTGTTTTCATGTTGAATACTATTGAGAGTAAAGCTCTCAAGACTAAAAACAAAATCAAAAAAAAGTTTTTTTTGCCAATGACCCTAAATATGAAAAAGTCTTTTTGCTGTCCCCTGTCCTAGTGGCTCTACTAATCTGCAGTAAATAATTAATCATTATGGGATTTTGAGCTTCTTGGGCCAAGGTGTTGTCAAATACCTCGTGGGCCTGATTACTAGATTTTTGAAATTGAGATTAGTATTTTTAAGTTCCGATTGTTTATTATAATCACTGTCAATTTATTCATGTCAGCTATGTTAATTATTTTCTAAACTGATGTTTTTGTATGGTACTGGTTTTGGTAAACAATATCAACAAATATATAAACTTACATCCATATCTAATATTTCATGAAAGACTTTTTTTTTTAACTAACAATATTTAGCTCAGGATTAGCACCCTTTAGCCTATTTCTTGCTTTTATCAGAGCATATACAAGTAATGAGCTATAAATCAGTGCATATTTAATGTTTAAGGTGTTCAAGTTAGCAATTAAAATTTTAGATAGTATAAATAGAAGCAAATTGTGATAGCATTAGAACTATAGTACTATAATAATCAGAATTCATTATTTAATTTCTTGACCATATATAATAATGTTATAAATGAAAAGCTTTTTTTTATTATTATTAGCCAATATCAGTTTTGCTTAGATTCAGGAATCTGATATTAACTTTATGTGTGTCTGTGTGTGTTTTTTGTATAGATGGCACCACATTCCCAAGCTGATGTTTTGTTGGGCAAATGGGAAAGGCCATATTCTCCTGAACTGGCTGTATTTCCTGCTGTAAGCTTTTTTTATTTCTGCTTGGCAGTTGTTTTGTCACTGTTTTGGCTATTGTTAAAATAAATTTGTAAAAGATGAATTTGGAGGGAGCCACAATTAATTATAATATTAAATATATTTTTAGTAGTTATATCACTTGCATTTTTTTTCAACAACATAGAAAAGTGATTATGTGATAGATGAATGTGTCTGCTCCAAAACTTTATTATATAACTAAAGAATAGTATGTTTTGGTTTAACTTTTTGACATTTCTTGGAATGAAACTTAGAATATGAATAACCTTCAATGCAGTAATTATCATTTTAAAAGAAAAGTGGAAAGATCTAGATGTTCATGTACAACTAACTTACAAGAAAAATATACTTCTATTGTCTCTAGATTTTTGTTCAGCCTGGTACTAAAGTCTGGCCAACAGTCTCTCGTATAGATGATATTTATGGTGACCAGAACTTGATCTGTACCTGCCCTGCTGTAACAGATTATGCATCTTCTGATGAAGACAAAGTGGACTCATCGGCTCTGTAGGCATCAGCTTCATCATGTTTTGTTTTAAAAGATACCAGTGCCTTTACCATCTTTAAATGTTGAAATATTGAAATATATAAACTTGTATTCAATAAAACAGACTGAGACTTCACACTACAGCTTCATCTACAACATTTTGCAGAATTGTTTAATTCTTTGATATTAATTTCTTATATTTGTGCAATGTTTGATATTGTTTTTAAACTAGTCGACAATCAGTTTTGACAAAATATAGACACAGATTCTTTTTATAATTATTCAAGTCATTAAGGCTAATAGTCATTGGTCATCTTTTTTTTGTAGGTCTTCTATATTTGATAAGCTAGGTTGACATTGTCACACCATAAATATAATAGAGAGATGTAGATAACAAGGCTCTGTTCCTAAGTATTGCATTCACAATTGTCTTTTAAGTTCCCAGTGGCTCTTCCTCAGTGCAAAACTTAAAATTCAGATATGTTATAATTATTAGATTTTTCTGAGATTTTAATATAGCTTAAAGAAATCAGAACTTATTTTAGCCAGAAGTTAATAACCACATTGATATCACTCTTAGTATTTTCACTTTAAAAAAAAAAAGATTCATTTAAGTTCTAAACAAAACTGATCTGATTTTTACATTTTTGAAAAGTTATTTAAAGATTATTTTAAAGAAAATTTTTTTTTTCATTTGTTTAGTCTTTACATTGCGGTTGCATATTTTTAGGCAGCTAGATCATTTCTTCATATCATGTAAATATGTTGAGTTCTTATAACCACTTAATATACACAGAAATCCAGCATTTTAATTAATTTACATTAATGGGTAAACATTATTACTGTTCCTTTATTGATGAATCATTTGTGCAATGAAGTTATAAAGATATTATTGGTACAAATTTTTTTTGGAGTCCACATTTTTGAATTACTTGATTGTAAGTTTTGAGTATTTCCTATTTTGTAAATAGCCAATGAAATGTTACTGATCTGGTTTATTTTCATCAACTTGTGTATCTACATACTCTAACTATTGTTCATTCCTTTCAACATTACTTTCTCCATGATTGAACTGTACTTGTTTAGAAAATGACTGAGTGATGTATTTGTTTTGTCTTGTCTGGGTCCTTTCTTCTATACATTGAACGTGTCTACTAAACTTTATGGCCTTTATTGTTAGATTTTGTTAAATATTAAACAATTGTTTTCCATCATTGCTGTAAACCAAATAATTTATTTGGCCTTGTTTCTATGTAAAGCGTTTCTCGTTTTATTATAAATGCTGCAGAATGCCATCTCATGATAACAGTTGAATAAACATAAGTAAACCTTACTTTTTTTATTTTTCTAATACTTTAGTAATTTTAAAGTCTGTCATATTCCTTATAACATAAAGCAAGAATGTGGAACCTCTTACAGTTATATCCTTATTCAGGAGCACTATACAGGTACTTGTATAGTTGTTTGTCATTGAAATAAGTATCTTCATAAAAATATTAAAACTTATAATGTAACAAAACATCTAGAAAATCTTAAATTTAAAGCATACATGAGAAATTAACTGTGAACTATAAGCAGTAAAAAGAGAAAGGATATATATACCATAAAATTTTTGAGAATGAATTTGTCTGGTGTGACTGACACAAAAAGCATCACTTTTCAGTGGGGACTTGAAAATTATTGTGAAAGTAGATTTTATACCAAAATAATTTTTTAAACAACTTTTAGTGTATTCTATATTGCAAAATACAGTCCACATTAAACCTTTTAAGCAAACAGGAAAGGATTCTTTAGGAATCCTCTGAACTGAAACAAATTTAACTTATATAAGCAAAAATTATAAGGCATTAAAATTGCAAAATGTAGTCACCCCAACCAAACACACATACAGTGACACACGTTACATTTATAAATTATTAATAGCTCTAATAATAAATCTAAAGGGCAAAGCCCTAGAGGGTCAGCTGACTCTCCCTCTTCTATAAAAAAAAATGTACTCAGCTATTCCTGTGAAGTTGGAATAACTAAGCACTTGCCACTTTTAGTTAGGCACTATAGGCCTACGTGACCATATAATATGGTCTTTTTTTTTTTTATTTTGCTTTAAAGTTTTAAAGGCAAGTACATTTGTCATTTCATGAATATCGTAAACTTGGGCATGTGAGACAAAATAGTGAAAGTGAATATCCACAGTAAATAAACAATAAGACTTTAAAACAATAGATAGCCTAACTTCTAAAACATGTGTGTGTTTCTGTGAACTTTATATAACTTTAAGTTAAAGGAATTTTATTAGACCTACGCCTACTTTTAGTACTAGCTTTCCTGAGCATCGGCTTATACGTGGCTCTTTGGTTAAAACGGTCGTTAGAATAGACGATTAGGCCAATAATATATATAGGGAAGCAAAACAGAATTCCCGTTAGGACGGAGTCCATTTGCACTGACGGGATTGAAGAAAGCCCCAACAAAAATTTCACAGACTGCGTTCTTAAAGGGCATTTTTTTTTTTTTTTTGCAGCGTATACCAGCACGGCTGATGTGTTACAGATAAGGATTCCAAGTTGTGCTCGGCCTTTGGTCTCGCTTCTAACCAGCCATCGATAATAGGATTTAATGGTTAACATTGACTTGAATCTTCCTCAAACAGAAGTTTGTTCTGGCCGACAGTGGAAGCTAGAATTGTTTATCTGTAACTTCATAACATGTAAATATGTTTACTTCTTAAAACCACTTATAACCAGCATATTTTAAAATGCGATATTTTAATACATTTATTACGTCACGTGACAACACGGAAGCACTTTTGTGGGTGGAGAAGCCGAAAGCTGTTTCGATCACTAACCAACACATAATGAAACGTCAAGTGTTTACATATCAGGGATAAACATTTCTCTGATAACATATTAAAACACCTAGAGTGTTTACAATGAGTGCTGAAAATATAGCCGAGAATCACATTAGACAAAATCATTCGTGGCAAAAATTGCCCAATAATGTTAAACAGGTTAGTATCACATCAGTATGATGTATGATTATTTTGTATCAATTATCAATCATTCAATGTAATTGAATTTAGCATAATAATTTCTTATTTAATAAGTAGGCTAATTAGATCTAATAATAATTAATAATATTATTAAATAAAAATATTGGGTTAAAACTACAATCTCTAATTTTAATAATCCTAGGCTAACCTAACGACCTAAGGGCTAATGTTACTATAAAATATCATATTATTGTGTGTAATATGTAATTGTTCTAATCATAGTTTAATGCTTATAAATCTAACTATGTCTAATTTAATTACTCTAATACTTAATATTAATATTTCATTATATATATGATACATAATTATAATATAATATTCTAATATAATACTAGTTTGTCTATAGTGACTATACGTCTATACTAGTTATAGTCTATTATAGTTATACTAGTTATAGTTTATTAAAGATTCTACTTAAAGTCAGTATAATCATTGAGTATTATATTTTGTATAGTGTATAATAATTAATAATAATAATTATACTCATACTAATTACTATATATTTAACTAGGTCTATAATATAGATCTAGGTAACAAGTCACTAACAAGTACTCCTTCTTTCCTAGTCAGCCTAGTGCCATTACTAATTACTATATCTACAGTATTCTAGAGAATGAATCATTGAATGTTGAATGAATTGCCTGAATCAGTCAGGAAAACTAATGACTTGGCAGAGTTTAAGTCATTGTGATTAACATGCATGACTAAATTGATACATGAAGTAACATCTGTAGTGTTATATATAGATTATAATATTTAAAGGGAAACTCTGATGGTTTTGACAATTTTTTATATAATATGTGTTTTGATTTACAGATAATGAATATATGATTCTTTTTTTTCTTTGCAATAATAACTTAGTAATTGATGTTTTTCCGACGTAATTATCCTGTGCATCCAATACAGTCAGACTTTCACAGTGTTTCTATGTGACGTCACAAAGATGTTTTAATCTATTGACTTATTGTATAACAGGAGACCATATAGCAAAGTTTACATTCTCGTAAAAGAAATTTATCTTGGTCTATGCAGTTAGATCTAGGATCTTGTAAGCAAAGAAAAAATGCGTATTAAAAGATTTACATGCTTGACTAACCACGGCAGTGAGTATTTTCTCACCAGACCACTCAACACTCAACAAACACTATCGCTTGGTTGTCTTGTCATGACCGACTACACATAGTCTCGACTAGCCTTACACTGACCAGTTTGTTAGAATCAGTCAGACCGTGACCGGTCAGACACACGATCTATTTACTTCTTGGGACAGAGAGAGGCTTAGATGAAAATGTTACTCTTTTTCTCGAGTTGATTATCCTAATGCTTTTAGATCTATCTATACATGTATAGGGACTGTATCATAACTCTGGACTAGGCCGTCACTAAGCCTAACAGCTTAACAGCTACTGTAAGAATGAAGCGATATGATTGGTTAAATCTAGTTTCTCTTTCAGTATTGTTGAGGGAAGTGACGTATGAACTAGCTTAAACAAAATCTCATAGAACCCCTTTTTTTTTTAGATGCCAAGAATTTACTGACTAATTTATTAAATATTAATGTTTCTAAGCATTTAAATAAAAAATGGTAAAATGTTTACTATTACAACTTTTTACGCAGAATTTAAATATATCAATAACTCAGATTTGAAAAACCGTCGGAGTTTCCCTTTAATAAGATAATAAAATTAGTCTAGATCTAGACCTAGAATAATCTAGATTTCATTAATAATAATATCAACTAAATGAACTATCAGTAGAATGAGTAGATATACTATTCACTATATCTAGATAATCTAATCAATTCTAGAGAATCTAGCCTAGATCTAGTCTGAAGTAGTCTTTAGATTAGAGTAAATTACTTTTAAAAACTTCAACTTAATGAATGATTATATTATCAATTATAATTATTATTATATCAATAAATTTTTTTTTAGATCTATATTCTAGAAGCCAGATATAATCAGTCTAATCACTTATCATAAGCAAGATATAATCAGTCTAATCACTTATCAGCATAATAGTTCTAGTCAAAATAGTAGTTTGATTTCACTAGATCTAATCATAATCTAATACAAATACATACAGAATTTTTAGAGACTTAGCTTAGTCTTAAATTTCATTATAAACATTAAGTACTAGAGCTAGACTTCCACAGTTTTTAGACTGCTAACCTGGAGCAGATTGTCTATGGGAGAAAAAAAAAAAGTTCATTGTTACCTATTGCACTGGCAGATATCAAACTTCCTAGTGATACTCAATTTTAATTTAGAACTAAGTCAACCTGTGCTGTATTTTTAAGTCCCCATAGACAGCATTGGAACCTGTGACGGTAAACTTACAGGTACCTATAAAGTTTATAAATAAACTATAAAAATGTTCACAAATGCAGTTAGAGCCAGTGTGCACTGACCTTGCCATTAGAGATTAAAGACACTCTTAAAAATCAAACAATAACCATAATTATAGTGTTTCCATAGCCTTCTTAATTTTCTGGTGCTTCTGAAAATCTGAAATCATTAAATGAATGAACTTGTCTGAAACCTCGTTTCCTAATATCAGAGTTACATTACAATAGTTACCTACTTAGCTACCAGAGCAAAGGAGAACAAAAAACAAATATACAATTTTATATTTTACAGTTTATTTTATAAATTCATTGATAATATTGAAGAGATTTTCAAAACCAACCAAAAAAAAAAATTAAGAACATAAAGAAAGTGATTCTAGATTTTATAAATATTTGTTAATTAACAGGTAAAATAACACATGTGCACACTATTCATTAGAGCAAAAGTGCTAGTTTTATTATAATGTAATGTAAGATAAATTTTAGGATTTCATAAGTTAACGTAATCTTATTATAATTTTAATGATTGAATTTGTAAAATATTTTACAGAACTTTGGAAATTCCCATAGAGAATATGAAAAGGCTGTTGTATCTTTTAGTGTCAAGAATCAGCTCCGTTATAAAGGGAATTTAGGTAATTGGCTTTTAAAATATTCTTACTAAAGTTTAATCTATTGTAAACATTGCAGCTAATGAAATAAGTGTTAAAATTTTAAAAAAAAATCTTTTATCCTTTTCATAGTGCGTCACATTCGAAAAGATGAACAGCGCTACTATGAGGAAGTGCTACAGTACAGCCGTGAACATTTGATGTTGTATCCCTACCACCTCTCTGACATATTTGTTAAGGGATTGAGGACTACCCCTTTTTCCTACTACAGCAATATGATGCAGGATATCATGAGCCAGGAAAAAAGTTATGATTCCTTACCAAACTTCACAGCTGCTGATTGTAAGTGTCAAACATTGTGTTTTAAATTATATAATGTAAGTAAACCTAGGATAGTCAGTGTCCCCGTTTAATACGACATTGCACCCTCTCCAAGATGTCAAATCCATGGGCCCTAGGTGATCCTTGTAGAGCGAGCTTGCCATCCTATGCTTTGAACAGTGTTGGAGGACTTAAGTCTAGGTAACCAAGGACTTGTCAGGTAATCTGTAACGAGTCATTAAACCTGCCATATAATCAATTATTAAAAGAACCAAAGACTGGTCAGGTATTCTCTATACAGCCTATGTATTAAATCAGTCATAAATCAATTATTAAATTTATTTTTTTTTTGCTTGTTTTTTAAGTTGTTAACATTAATTATAAAAAGTAGTAAAAATAATTATGAATTATTATATTTGGACAAGGAGTCTTAAGACAAGATGGAAAGTACAATTTATTAATTGGAGTTGACCTGCTTCTGTCAGTGTCAGATATTTATTTTGTTGGAGAGGTAAAATAAAACTGTGATTATACATGAATGGTTGTATTCCTTTGTAATGCAAAACAACAATATATGCAATTCAAACAATGACTGAATGTTTATTATTGGAGTTCATTCTGTCTTTATATTTAGGTCTAAGGTTACTGGGGATTGGACGAAACCAATATATTGATTTGATGAATCAGTGCCGTTCTTCCAAGGTGAGCTAAAATTTATATTGTATTTTTTTGTATCGAGTCAATTGAATTTATATTGTATTTTTTTGTATCTAGTCTATTGAAATATTTATTTATAGTTAAACTTTTTAAAATGGCAACCATTTGTTGTCTGATTACCTTTGCCATCACATATTTGTTCAGTAATACTTTACTGGCACAAAGATATCCACTAAATAGACTAATTAAAAAGTACCCTGTATCACTTGAACACAGCTACCATCTCTTGAAGAATTTTTTCATGAAAGATGCCTTTCCAAAACACATTAAATTCTTTAAGACAATTGCTCCCATTAAACCATGGTTACATCAGATCTGGACTAAATTTCCAACCCCTGTCCATAATGCTAGAACAGAAACTCCTTTATTTCATTTTTAGTCAGGGTATTTCAAGGTCACTTGTCACTGAGAAGTACATAGAAGCCTAATTCATAATGCACTGGTTGTATGTTGTTCATGTCTGTCACCTATTGTTATAGTAGTATTGCTGAGGTGGACAATTGTAGATAAACTGAATTTCAATTGTTTGGATCAATAAAATTATCTTATCTTATTTAATTGGAAATTTAAAATAAAAGTATTACACGAACCTTTTTTTTTTTTTTTAATTCTGTTTTGCTAATTTTGTGCTAAATATTTGTCTCAACAGAAATTTTTCAGAAAGCGTCCAGTTAAAGAATTGCTTCCTAGCCAGCCGATCGATGGTGTTCCAATAGAACCATGGTGGATTGTTCAAGTTGGTTTTATTACAGATGATGATATCACAGTCAGTCTTTCAAATTATTTCATTAAGAATGTTAACAGCGTAATTTTTAAAGACATAATGATAACAAAAATATAAAGGTAGAGGAAATAGTAAAGACAGTCATGTTAAAAAAACATTATTTGGACACAACAATGTTATATTATAATTAATTTAATTAACAATATACTTTACAATTAACTACTTTAATAAACTTTTTTTCCCCAAGGAATGTTAGTTATTAAACAAAATATTCTTGGTTGTCACACTGAAATATTTTAATATTATTTTGTCTACTAAACTATTTTACAAGTTTTAAATGCATGCAAATCTCAGTTAGTGTCACATTATGTAAGCGCTTCAAGGTCAAAGTTTAAAAAACAAACTTATTTATTTGTCTCTTGTGTATTTCTAGAACACAGAGTAATTGCATAGCAAGGATGTTGTTGAAAATTGTTGCACAAGTTTGTTTAAACAAAGATGAAATTAAGAAGTTTCCATGTGTGTTAAAAATAACTTTAAATGTTAATAGATAGTTTGAGCAAAAGGGAAAGACGAAGATTGTAGAGACTATATAAGGAGTAGCATTAATTGTTTCAGGGCTTCAGCAACTGTTGTAAACTATTGAAATTAAATTGTATTGTGTATTTATGAAGTGTGTACATCATTATATTGATTCCAAGTTCTAGAAGAAATGTTTTTTATTTATTTGAAAAGTATTTCTGTTTGAGTTTATACTTGAAATATAATCTCGGTATTACAGTGTTTGAGTGATCAGAGACATTATTTTGAAGAGTGAAATATACAAAATTGTAAAATCACAATCTCAACAAATGCATTGTATGATCTACACAAACCCATTATTACAATTAGTCTAAGAATACCTTGTTTTCCTGTGAATGTATTTTATTTCCAAAGATATATTTTTTAATGTAAAATTTACCACATCATTGTAGAAATATAACATTTTAATTTCTATGCAACAATAGTTAAATGATTTAAAAAAGAGAAACTGGTAATTCAAATAAAACAGATCAAATAAGAATTCCCATTTCTGTTCATAGTTTGACATAGGAAATAATAGAATTTATTTTGTGTTTCTGTAGAAGTGTAACACTTTGGAAAAGAAAGTCATTGACACAATTATTGATGTTGGAGCTCAGATGGCTGGTGAACTGGACAAAGAGGTTGTACATAGTAAGTACAGTCTATCATTTGTTTGGTCTAAGAATCTTGTTTCAATCTTTAACTTGTGTAGCTTTCATTGAAACTTTAGCACCTTATTTTTTTTAAGTCAATGTTCTGTCCCTCTCAAGGTTTATATAGAAAAGGTCTTACCTACATGGAAGTACCTATTGGAGATGATGATTGCATTAGTGGTAAGTTGAGCTATTAACTCTATTGTTTAAAACCTAAGTGTTTTTGAAAAACTTAGTTATATGTAACTAAATGACACGAGTTTTACCTTAACATACCACCTTTTTTTAATCATTCACTTAATTGAACAGAATCCTAAATAACCCAAACTATCTTGTTATGGCATGAGGCATCAGACCAGCCAGATGTTAGGACCCAAATCATCATGTTCCGTTGTAGTCCAATCAAATGCAAATGGTATTTGTAATAAAAAATAATAAAATGTTTGTTTTTCTATTCCATAGTTCCACCCTTAGAAGGTTTTGTCATGAATCGTGTCCTTGGAGATTACTTTGAAACTTTGTTGTATAAAATATTTGTCTCCATTGATGAGCAGACACCTGTAGCTGAGGTAAATCAAATTAGTGGATACTTTGTGGTTAGATTTAGTATTAAATAAAATATGTTGTTTTTTTAAAATAGAATATATATATATATTATGTGTGTGTGTATGATCCTAAAAAATGCTTAAGAAGAAACGCTAATTATAAATCTTATTGTGATACTTTTAAAATAAAAAATTCGAATGAATTTCTTTAAGCTTGCCAGTGTTCTCCAGATAGATTTGGCTTTAGTCAAGGTCAGTGAAAGTTGTTACACTAATAATTAATTCTAAAACATTTTTTTACTTTCTAAATGTGTAGGAATAACATATTCTACCTCTTTTCATATATTATTTAAAAATACATTTTTAATTAACATGTTAATTTTGTTATTAATTAGTAGATATAAAAAAAAATTCATGGTATACCAGTTGAAATTCAATAAACGTAACTCTCTCTCTTGTTCTATTAGAATGCAGTTTCTATGTACTGTAGGCTTGGGTTTGCAAAAAAGAAATCTACAGACTACGAGCTTTCAGAGCTGCATCCATCCTGGAACTCCAACCAAGAGTCACCAGTTTCTGGTCCCAACAGCAAAACATCTAAGTAATTCTTTTTTTTTAAACTCATTTAGACATGAAGATATTTTATCTGCTCTATTAGCTTGCACTTCTTGAATTTGATGTTTTCTTGGAAAAAAGTTGAAAATGAATTTTTTAGAAAAGTCATAGTTTGTCAAATGTAAGTTTCAAATGTTCCTTCATAAATAAAACTCATTATGACGTATCTCCAAAATTAATGCAGGATGGCAGGGGAAGATGATGGAACCATCATAATGATAACCCAAATTACTTACCACTTAACCAGGGAGCATTTAAATTCTTCAATGTTTATGTAACCAGGTGTCCGGCCTCCCTTCAAGAAACTTGCAGTTGAAAAAAAGGATATGTTTTATTAGAGTTTTAAAGACAGCTTGAATTCACCTGTTTCTGTTTATTTTGACTTTTTCACATTTCAACATTATCTATCATTAGCTGCTCTTCCTTCCTGCTGGTATTGCACCCTGACTTTCTGTGAATTGGATGGATCACCGGCTTCATTTTCTAAAGAACAGATTGTGTAGAAAATGTTATTTATTTCTTGTATGATCTATTTAGGTCAGACCAGGAGAGAACACTCTTGATAGATGACCTAAGTAGTTCTGTACATCTTGATATTGGTGGAGAAATAAGTAAATCCAATTCTATCCACGATGACAGCATGCTGGCCAAATTGGACCAGTTAGGTAAGTAGACGGTAAATAAATATTTGTTTTACAATCTGTTTATCTTTCGAGCATTACTTTAAAAATAGTAATTTGTATATTTTCGTTGAAAAAATTTGCTTTAAAGAAATAAATACATTAACCAATTAAAATAAATAAAATGTGAAATTGTTAATATTTTTTTAAAAATTGTTTACTTGTTAGCAAATGCTGATTAGAGCCTTTAGTAACAATAATGAGGTGCTCAATAATATTTCTTGTTTCTCTAAACAGTCTGTTTTAAAATCAA
The DNA here is from genome assembly GCA_030265305.1 of Biomphalaria pfeifferi. Lineage (NCBI taxonomy): Eukaryota > Metazoa > Mollusca > Gastropoda > Planorbidae > Biomphalaria > Biomphalaria pfeifferi. The sequence continues at coordinate 286,538 of JASAOG010000252.1, forward strand.
TTTGATTTTCATTACAGATTCGAACATTCAGACTCCTGGACTTAACAAGAGAATAGCTTTCTTATTTGATTCCACCCTCACAGCTTTTCTAATGATGGGCAATTTATCGCCAGTAAATACATTTCTAGTCCTTTTTTTAATTAGCTTTTTAAAACTAAATTGTGTGTTCAAAAGCTAAAAATGTTAAAAACTAACACTGATTTAGTACAGTTGGTGAAATAAGAAAATATATCATTGTCCAATTTTCCAACTTTAATTTGATTTTCTTTCTTCTGAATTTAAAATGAATATATCTTTTTTTTCAATGATATATTTAAACACATAAACTATTACACACCTAAGCTGTACAAAAGAAAGAAAGAATTATGTTATTTGGCTTTAAGGTACATTTTTCCTTTCTATTGACAGGGCTTAAAGAGTCATGCAGTGACCATGTTTGAAGTGGGTAAACTAAGTGATGAATCAATGGATAGTTTTTTGGCTGAATTGGAGAAGATTGTAAGATAACATTTGAAACAATTTTCATTTTATTTTTTTGTAATTAATCTGTTAGTACATTTTTTTTCCCTCTACCATGAAACTTTGAATATTCATTAAGATAATTTTAACCTCATAGGTCATTTTCTACTTTACATCTGAAATTGTTTGTTATTTGAAGGAGCAAAAATACAGTTCATTTTTTAGTCAACAGCTAAACAAAATATTTAATGACTGGAAGAGTACTTTATAACATTTACTGGCTGCAATTGTACTGAATAGAAACTAAAATTTAGCAGCTTAATGAAACTACCATTTCATGGATGGTGGGATATGGCAGCTGGCAGAGTAGGCCTACAAACACAAGACGACAGTCCAGAGTGCATACAACATGAACATGCATCCATGTAGTACTTGAAGGAACTCAGTTGATCCATTTAAATTGCTTGCTGTTATTTTTGTTTAACTTAAATGAATAGTGATGAAATGGCATTGATCATTTGATTGACCTCTATTACAGGTAGGATCAGATGCTGAAGGAGAGGCTAGACGTTACTTTGACCATGCCTTGACGTTACGAGACACTGTTCAGTTTCTTCGCTATAACAAAGAACTGACTGATGATTCTGAACTTGGTGGGCCCACTGGAGGTCAAGGGATTGATCTACTGCGATGTGAAAGTTTGCTGGGCTTAGACCCAGAAACTAGATCAAGAGTTCTCAATAAAAATTATAGGTACATTTAAACTAAGATGACTTAGCAAATTATAGGTTTTTTCAAAATACGATGGCTTATCAAATTAGATTGATCAAATGATAGAAGTAGTGAAGTAGGTTCCCTTTAGAATTGAAAATGAATTCATTGAATGATAAAGAATTCTCTCAGCTCCTGTTATCAAAATAAAAGTGGAAGATTTTTTTAAAAATATAATAGTGCCCATTTCCCATCAAAGATGTGATATCAGACAAAGTCAAAATCTTGATGGAAACAATTCTGGCATTATAGACCAAAAATTAAGTCTGTTAAACCTAGACCAGAAATTAAGGCTTAAACCTTATAGACTAGAAATTCTATACCTCATTGACCAGATACAAATCTCCAAATAATGCAGATAGGAAACTAAGTTTTTGATTTTAGGCTGCCATCTGCATGCACTTCTTGGAAAAAGTGTGGCAGTGTATGTAATATCCTGTCTAATTAACATCAGTATAAAGTCAACAGTGTTTCTATCATGAAGTTGTTTATTTTTCTCTGTTGTCTTGGTGTCCTACTCCTCATGTCCCCACTGATATAATAAAGTTGTTTGTTGTTCTCTATTGCCTTAGTCTTCTAGTCTCTATGGCCCCACTGAGTAAAGAAATAAGGCCAGTGAGTAGCTCTGTACCTCAACATATTGGACCAGCTATCCCTGAAGTAAGTTGCACTGACATAGATAGTTTCTGGAATAGATCTGGACTTGTTTAGTGAAGATAATGAGGGGTAAAAAATGTAGAAAGCAGTAGAAAGTTGGCTTAAAAAAGAGAATGAATCTGACTGTTGTTGAAAGTAAATGGTCATTCTTTTGTTTCATCACTCTCACTTAGAAAGAATGGTACTACTTTAAAGAGCTAGACTTGCACACGATTTTTGTTAGATTAATTTTATTTCGCTTTTCATATGTGGATGACACTTTAAGTCTCATAGACATTATTTTACTAAAATTTGTAGTCATATATAAAAGTTTATAAGTTTGTTTACAGTATTTTATATAATTACTATATTAATATATATATTTTTGTTTTTGAATTTATTTTCATCATTCGTCCATACTGTATATTTGTGTGTTTTAGGTTTCTTCTATATGGTTTAAGTTGTTTATTTATCATCTGACTGGCTGTGGACCTCCCAGTTTACTTTTGATGAAAGGTACAAGGTTACATAGGTTACCCAAGATGTTTAAGGTTAGAAGAAAATAGTTTTATTTCATTTGGTCCATATGATTTATTTCTATTTGAATTTGTTTCTGGTTTTAGATCTGTTAATTTTGTTACCTTAGCAACTTGTATTGTCTGGGTTTAAATTTTTTTTTTGTTTCTGTTAAAATATTTTTTGCCTAATGTGTCATCACATCACATTTGTTATTGCTTTTGTATTCCTTAATCAGAATTATGACCGCCTACTAATCACCACTTGGGGTCATGACCCTGGAGTTATAGCAGCTTCCAACATTTTGCTGACCCTCAATGATGCTTTGAGTCATTCGGCTGTTTTAGTGCAGGGTCATGGAATACAAGCAGAAGGCTTGACTGTAAATATTCCTTTCCCATTTGAACCAGCCCCAGGTAAACTCAGCTTTATTGGTTATCAAAAATTTTAGAACTGACAAAATTATCCTCTACTCTAGTCTTGTGGTTTCACTTTTCTTTATTTACTTAGAACACCACTTCTTAGTTTACCCAGCTTCACTAGGTCTCTTGCATCACTGACATCAATAAATATTTATTTTATAAAAAATGCATATCACTTCATTCTAGCCCAAACCTCCTGCAGGACTGCAGGGGATGACACCATGCAAAGCTGAAACTCAGGACCATGGTGACAATAATGCAAAGCACATACAACCTAAACAAATGTTACCAGTGGTCCTTGTCCTGGCCACAATATATACTCGTGCTGGTTTTTTTTAGCAATAGCATTAGATTGATTATCTCTCCTTTTTCTTCTGAGCTTAACAAATTAAAATTATCTTTTATACAAAATATTTTTTCCAGTAGTTATAAGTCTTTTTCTTTTTCCTTACACCTACTTAACACATTTAAAAGTATCCATTGTAATTGAAGAGCTTTTGAATGGAGTAGTTAAATTCATGGTTGTTCTTTTTGCCAGCTTCATTTACTGAAGGCTACTACCAGTGTCATCAGGCAATAATGAAACTGAAAACAACATTAGACCTACAACATACCTGTGGCTATGTTACACTCCTGAACCCTTATAAGGAGGAGCTACAAGAAGATGTGGACACTAACTTGTCAGCAGCTGTCAGGAATGTGACACCTGACATAAGCACTTACGATTTATCTGATCAGCTTACAACCAGCCAGCCTGTGAGTGAGGCGGATGCTTCCTTGCTGCCTTGTAATGGTTTCAGGGATCAGTATTCAGAGGATGTCCTGAACACTGAGCTAGATGAGCTTGACAACAATGCATTTGTGGACAGTGCTGACGCCCTGCCCAAAAGTAGACCTCAACTCCATTTGAATGTTCAGAAGCTGAATGTAAATAACAACTCTGGTAAAAGCAGCAAGTCACCTGAATCTCTACAAGAAGAGGACTGGCTTCTCCTTGACCTGTGTTTTGGCTTGCCCTTGTTTAATACAAACCTTAATAAAGAAGTGTGTAGCAGAATTGCAAAACTGAAGCTTTTCAAACAAGATAGGTAATGATGCTGGTTTTATTCCTTTTTATTTTTACTCTTCAAGTTGATAAACAATTTATTCAAGTTTCACCACCTAGAAGTTAAAACAATAGTTTTTTTTTACTGCATTGAACTGTTGAAATGTTTTTTCTATGTCTTTTAGTTTATTACCTGTTTTTGTGAGTTTTTATTTTAACCAGTTTTGTGTTTGTTTTCATTGAAGTTTGCAAGAGCTTGTACAGTCTAGTCGGTTGTTGTCTCTGAAACTTTTGGAGTTTATCATGGCTTGGCAGGTATTGTACTTGATCATTGAAAAATAAATTTATTAGATTGCATTGAGTATATTATAACTCAGTGAAAATTTGTTAGCAAAAAAAATAGTACATTTAGTACGTAGTAAATTTTACACCTTGCTAAATATTATATTGGATAAATCCCCCTTTAATTGTGAGAGCTGTCTCCCCCACAGCATTTTGAGTTGACTGATCAATATACCTTAAGATCACCTCCAATATAGACAGTTAAAATAATAGTAAATTCACCTGTGTTCATTTGGTGATATTGAAGTTATTAAAGAATTCCCATGATGTAATACTTAAGAACACAGAGTATAAATACTGAAGTGCAAGTATATATTTTTTCATAGGGTTAAACTTTGTTGACTCAATTTTGATTATTTATTTTCTGATGGGAAGATTAAAAGCTGGCTACCTTAACCTCTCATTGGCCTCTGAATGACTATCCATGGGAAGCTTTTTAGCTTTGCTCTGATTAGGTTTAAAAGTGTATCAACGCTTTTTACAAAGATTCTCATTAAGACTTGTATTTGAAGTAAAAACTATCACACTTGTTAAGAACACTAATTAGCAATTCTTTATTTGTATCAGGTTCCTACTGTGGTGGCAGAAGTGGACAACCAAGGTGTACCACAAAGTAAAGATGAACATTGCTCGTTGTTCCCCTCTCAGAACATTTTATTTGATGGCACAACTGTACAGGTTTGGCGAGGGCACTAAGGTTTGTGGAACACCTTGACCCTAATTCAGTGAAAGACAGATGACCACTGACAATTTGGAGTTTCAACTACTTTGTCAGTGGTATGCAGTTAAACTATCTGAAGAGCAAGAAGCTGAAAGTTGTAATGGACCATGTGACATATCAGTCAGTCACTATGTATCTTCAATGATTTTCATACATTCAATCTAATAATAATTAAAATGGAGGGGAAAAAATGAGTTTTAAAGCATTTAATTTTGGGAAGGAATGTTGATGGATTGGAAATGAAAAACTTTGCAGCCTCTGACTATAACTACAAATGTATATATTAACTTGGTCGTTTTGAAAAAGCTGTATTGCCTTTTTTTTTTCTTTTGGCTGGGCCTGGGCTAGATGTAAAAATTCTACAATGATTTCAGTACAGTTTTGTGTCTCAGCTGTTAGCTAAATGTAAGGGTCTGTGTTACTGTATTGTTGTATCTGCTTATGATAAATATTTACTTGACATTGCATTATTCATTGTGCATTATGCTTTCCCACTTGTATTCATTAACATGAATAGCTTAAAAAGATTTAATGAACATCATTATAAATGGGGGAAATGAATGTAAATTTTGCAACCTTGATCCTTGAAAACTATATGAATGAATGAAAAAGCAATGTGTGTCTGATTAATTTGTTTTTAATGGCATGTGGCATTAACAAGAGAAACTTCAGCTAGCTAATTAATAAATTAAGTCAATGTCAGTTATATCTCCTAGATCAAAGTCTTTGATGGAAAAACTTCAGTTGTTTGTTTCAGGGATGAAGCTCTAGCAGAAATGAAGAAATGTTATAATTATACTTTTGTGGAAAAACTTGTTTTTAGCAGAAATCACTTTTTTTGTTGTTGTCGATAATTTTGTTCTGTTGGTTTTGTTTTTATGCATTTTGTACATGTGAAAACATTCCTTGCAAGTCACTTGAGCAGATGTGAATCAAAAGGTCATTTAATTTATTTCTAGGGAAATATTATTTTTGGTGAATTAAAAAAAAATCTAAACATTCATCTTGCGTAAAACAATTTCTATGAAAGTACAATATATCTATACAACAGAATTTCTTGAGTCACTTACAAAATACATGAATAGAGTGGTTATGATAACTTAAATAATTTTGATATAGTAGTTCTAATAAGTTGAATCAAGTTGTAGATATAGGCCTGACCAAAATTTAGTTTTCTTAAGTAAGATTTATAGAGACTTGGTCACTTTTTTGGTGACTTTATCTGAGTAGAAACCACTGCTTTGTGGGTTTAGTGTAAGTTTTATTTTAAAAAAAAAACAGTTATCAATCTGGTTTCACCTACTTGTTAAAAAGATGAGTTGCACTTGAAATTTGAACTACTTCTTTATTCAAAATGCTTGGACAAATTTGTACAAGTGCTCCTTCTTCCCTAGTGCTATTAGAGCAGTTATTGGTGTCTGAATTAGCCAGGAAAATCAGTGACTTAGCAGTTTACTTTCTAATTAACATGCACAGTTACATAACACATGGATTTTCTTAGGAGATGATTATCATTATTATCTTCTTTTTTTATAAGATTTTTATACTGAATCAATTGTGGTTTTCATTTATTTTGGCACTATAAGCATATTTCTTTTTCGTATAGTTCTGACTTCAAACTTCAAAGTAATGATTTGTATGTTAATGGAAACATTCTTGAACTTGTTCATTTTTGTTCATGTAATTGTCTGATAGTCTTGTTTTTGCTTTATGAAACTGTTCAGTCAGGAGGATGTCATTCAATAAAATAATTCTACAGGAGTCATATTAAATTGAACTTGAAGCCAAAGATTTAAATCTGTGAATTGATTTCTTCATGCCATTGCTTGCTAGAAATATTTTTCAACGTTTTCACTTCAATTTTTTGACTCTCTAGACATGTTCAGCTTATCAATGTATTGATGTTTTTATGCTCATTAACCTTTGACCTTCAGAAGGAGACAACTTCCTTTCTGATTTGTCAGTCATTGCTGATTAAGAATTCCCCATATTTATTAGAGATCTAGCTTACAATTATTTCAGAGCATTTCTCATTCATTACATTTGCTTTGTAATATTTAATACTATGTAACCATGCATAATCTTAATAACTAAAGGTATTAGCAATAACTTGAAATTTGGACGTGACAGTTTAAATTAATTTTTTTCATCTTTGTTTAAACCATCAGTTTCAGATATTAAATCAGTAGACTAGAGCTAAATAGTGGTCTGTCTCTCTTCTACTATGTCTGGTTTGAATGGCAACATAAGTTAAAAAAAATAGTCACATCTATACCATTGTTTCGTAGAAATTAATTTTGTCACACTTGAGTCACCATCAAGTGCTATTTTCACATTTATTTTATTTTTTGTGAGTATAGATCTCTGAAAGTTGCTTCTCTGACTTCTGCAATGGTTATTGGTTTTATCAGTTGTTTGATCTTACTTGAGTCAACCTATATCACTTGAGGTGAGTTAAGATGATTGGTCATTATGCTGGTCATTTAACATTCCTATACAGTTGTACACAGAGCATTGTTGATTAACTTCACTTAATTTGTGCTAATTACTGGCAGATGGCACAAGCTCCAGGCACATGTTGACTTGACCATAGTTTTGTTTACTAGTCCTCCAGAATGCTAACACACACACACAACTGGGAAAAACACAGAAAAAAAAAGGTGTGCTGGAAAGAAGACTTGTAATTGATGTGATATGCTTGATGAAGGAAATCTATGAGCTTTGTTTTTAATGATTCATCATTATATGTTAAACTCTACCACAGTCTACTTATTGTAGAAAACACACCCATATTTTACTGTTTTGTTACAAACAATTCTTTCCAAGTTTTGGTTGTCATGGAGATGTCTCCATTGCTTCAAAGCCTTTGTTTATTATATGAAACATTTACATGAGTTATGTCTCTTGCCTTGTCCAACATTTTGTAGAAATTGAAACTTGTGATACTTTTTGTTTTTATAACTAACATGACCTTGACATTCTGTCATTATGTTGATGCCTGGTTGTCTCAGCATTAACTGTAATTTGCACAATTATTTTTTTTTTAGACATAGTGTCTAAACACAGAGATAATAGAATGGATAGATTAAAAAATAAACATTACATCAAACAGTGTTGTTTTTTTCTTCATCATGTTTTGAGTCTATTTAAATGTAACTTTGTACATATTATTTATACTTTTTGTTTCAAGTGAAGCTCCAATCTAATACTTGCACATAGGATACATGCTATGCACAAAGAATGGATTATTTACTATTAAATCTCAAACTGTGAACTTGATTAGTTTTCTTTTTTTTTTTTTTGCTTTGAACTGAAAAAGAAAACAACGTTTGATAATCGACAACAGTGAAAAACAACAGTGAAAAATCTGTTGCCATTATTAGACATACTAGGTGTGGAATCAGATCTGCAGATAAATTGTTAACCTACTGCATGGACATGTAACAAAAAAAAATCCCAGTATCTTCATGCATTCTAAAAATGTTTTAAATAGGATTTTTGAAATCTGAAAGCAAATGTTTAGAACTGATGGTCTAGTGCAGTGGTCTTAAACCTTGTTTGACCCATTGCACACACACCTCCACTTACTTTAGTATATCTTGAAAAATCCACCAGCTCCCCTCTCTCCTTGACAAATACTAAAAAAGAAACATGAGATGGCAAATTTAAGTAAAATACCATTTTGTATCTCATGTAGTTTGACATAGAAAGCCAGACTTTAAAAAAGTTAGTCAAGGAAGGCGAGTTGACCGACTCATTTAGTTGCAAAGAAAATTTGTAGTTTAAAGTTTCCTTATAAGCTGTTGCTTCAAATCACTATAGACATTTCATCAATCCGATATTGATAATACTTTCAGAACTTCAATGGGATCACTGTGGAAATGTAAAGTTCTTGTAAAGTTGGAATGATCAATATTTCAAAAACATCATGAGACTTAATTTTTTTTTTTTTTTTTATAAGTTCTGCAATTCCGTAAGAGGCCACTAAACCATCTTGTGCTTTGCTGTTTTTTTAGCGGCCCCCTAAAGGGGAATAGATGCTATATGTTTTGTGTGGTCTCTCCGTCCGTCCGTCCCGATTAAATCTCGTAAACTTGAAAATATCTGGAAAATCCGACATCATGATATTTTAGACCTTTCAAAGTTCTGATGCAACTGCTACTTTTTTCTTTTCTAAAAGCGAAAAATTTAATTTTTAAAATTAAATATTCAAGCAGTTTTTCATAAAAATACACCACTTTTAAAACTATTCACTATTGATAGTAATAAACACGAGAGACTACTTAGTAAGAGAGGCAAATAATTTCCCTCATTTTTAGCATATTTATGAAAAACAGATTTAGATTTTTGTCAAAAAACTTTATTTTTTGAAATTGTATTACTAAGTTATGTAATCTCAGTCCTACAAACTACCTAAATTTATATTTAAAAAAATGGTTACTTTTATTTTTAAAGAGGACAAAAATCTGGTAAAGTAGGCTGCATGCAAGTGGAATTCAATTTAAAACAACAATTAATAAGCAGCGTTTCATATTATAGACGTGAACAGTAGCGAAATACTAGTAACTATAAATCTATAACACTTAACTAAAGGGGGGAAAAAAAGGAAAAAGTTTTGTTTATTGAGACTTTAAATAAGAGATTAATCGTTAACAAAACATTTAGATAATAAAAGTAAATAAACTGTAAGTTTAGAGACAGAAATTATGTTTGATTTCAATGGTTTTTAAAATGCAGTCGATAAACGTTTTAATTGAATTTGACCCTTATCAAAATTCTATGCTTTACATTATAACCTAGAGATTTTTCATCACTTGATGTTTTGTACTACAGCTATAATGACTACAGAGCATAACAAAAGCTATTAAATGTTCCTAGATTTCATGCACTAACTGCGATATTAAACGTCTGAATGTAGGCCTAACCATTTGAAATGTTACACTACAAATACTTTCTTAAAAGCCAATACAGGCCCAGCCTAATGTCTATAGTTACTTGGCTGCACGTACGATTTTTTTATTTGCTTTGTTTCGGAGCACCTCCAGTTTCTTCTCTCATCTCTAACAGCGAGCGCATTATCTCCCGTTAAAGACCACTGGTTTAGCGTCATTGGTAATAATTAATGGTATGCAACTTTTTGGTACCAGCATTTTCCCACTAAAAGTTCAGACCACAGACCTATTTAAACTAAAAAAAAAAAAAAAAAAAAAGAAAATACTAAATTGTTTAAAATTGCAAGGTCTACATTTCTATTGCTTTATTCACTCACTTTCTTACCAGTTAAGACACCAGGCTTGTCATGTGATATATTAGATAAAGTGCACAAAGACAAGAGCTCTATTCAAATGAATAAATAAATAAATCCTAATAACCAGCAGTATACTTCAATATTTGTACTTTTTTTTTTAATGCCGTGATAAGGGCAGACATATTTCCTCAATCCCCTGTTGAAGACACAGATCATTTCTAAATTACCCACACTTTCTTTATTCCCTCTCTTCCACTTTGACTAATTCTAATTTCTAAAAACAGGAAACCAGAAGGATTTGTGGCAGTTACACATCATAAGAGAATGCTGACAGAAAAAGATGTTTGCTTGCCTGAACATTTACTTTACTGAATTGATTTTATGTTTGGTTGCAAGCTACCCGTTGGCTTGCACTTCAGTTGGAGTTTAGAAAACATGGACATTGGTCCTTTTTCAAAACAAACACAAAAGTTCTATACCATATTTTCGCAAATATAAACTGCGGGTCATAAAAGTTTTTTTTTTATAAAGAAATGGTAGCTATACAAAAGTGCAGGGTATACAAAATATATTTTACTCAAAAACGTAGCATAAATTAAAGAAAACTATAGACATACCGGATGGTCTTTATACCTCCTATAGTTTGCAAAAAGATGGTACACAAAGGGTCTACATTTAAAACTAAGGAGAACAAATTCAAGAAACATATTTTCTGAGTCTATAAATTGTATACAATTATTTACAAAAAAAAAAAAAAACTCCAAAAAGTCAGACATTATTGCTGTTCAGTTTATTAACATAGTGGCAGAAAGCCTTGATGTGTAGCAACAGGGCAGCTACTGTTTTTGAAGTGGGTGACAAGCAGCCACTTACAATGACACATTGGTAGACAAGCTAATAAAACAAAGGATGGCCTGGAACCCATGATTGATATAAAGCTATTTCACTTTGTAACATTGGAGCAGAGGGGAAGAAAGTGTGACCCTATAACCAGCAACTTGCATATGATGATGAAGTCATGATTTAAACCTTACCCCAAGCCCTGACATTATTTCTATATTTATTTACAACTAAAACATGAGTGGGTTGGAGAGACATTGAGATTTAGAACTGTCTGGGACCAGTAATAAAAAGAACTACTAGTCTACAGAGAGAGAGACTGCAGCATAAGGGGAGAATGCTATTCTGGTAAGTGCACTATTATTTTGCTATTTCCTTGACAAATAAATTCAACAAAATGGAAGCTTCAGTGAAACAGCCCTATTCAAAGATATATTTTAAATAGAAGTAAAAATAGAATTTTTTAAAATGTTCATTTAATCAGAAAGAAAAAATCCATTTTAAGGTGAAGGGAAAAAAAATTACTATCAAAATATCAATAAATGAAAAAAAAAAGGGGGGGGGGGAATGTTTTTAAGTTGTTCCCCTTTCTACATCCTAGCCCAAACCTCCTGCATGACAACAGTGGGTTGGATATGAACCTGGGACCATAAAGACAACCAAACGACAGTCTGGTGAACATTTAGTGAACTACTTACCTTTGTTAGTAAAAAAAAACAAAACAATTTCAATAAAAGACTCTTCAGACATCACCACCAGGTATTCCAGCCAGTGATGACTTCAAGTCATGAGTATTGTGAAGCAAAATTTTTTAGTGCAAGGGATTACAATGTCATTAGGAAAGGGGGAGACAAAAAAAACTGCAACATTTGGTGTTGGCCACTGATATAATTAAGCAATCTTATAGCATCATTTAGACGTATGCCCAATCGTACATAAGATACAAGTAGAAATAATATTTCAATAAGTAACTTACTCATTACAAAGACATGAAATAAGAAACAAAACAATGTTTAAGAACTAACATAACAATACATGAAACCAAAGAAATCAGAACTACAAAAAAGAGCCAATGCATACAGCTTTAGAAAAGAAAAAAAGAAAAGAGATATATTCATAGATACTTAGTACTGTTTATTGATGTAGAAGAATTGGTTATTGTTAATGTACAAGTAATTGTAAAAAGAACTTGTACAACACATAAAGACTAATTAGTGATTTGCCCTATATTAATGATTTACTATTGCTTTCTGCATTTTACATGTAACAATTGAGAACAGACCTGAACCTATTGTCTAATGGCTCTGTAAAGAAGCTTGCTGTGTTCATATTCTCAGACTTTGGCTACTGCATTTCTGTGTTAACCAAGATGCTTAACAATAATTCAGAATAGGTCAGCCCAGATAGTCCTCAAGAAAAAACAGAGATAATTTCTGTGACAGCTATTAAACATATTGTGGCTTTCATATGAGAGCAAATATTGAATATAATTGAAAAGTCGTTTTATATATTTGTTAATATAAGAACAAACTTATTCTATACATGAAAATGTATACTATATGGATTCTATTTTATTAATTTTATGTTGTAAAATATTCTTAAGCTTACAGCAATGTTAAAATGTAATTATGCCATGCTTCGTAGGAGACACAAGATTAATTTCAAATAAAGTGTAATAAGTGTTTATACATGAGAACAAAAATAAATTACTATAAATAGAAAGTTGCATGTAAAAATATTCAAAAAAAAAAAAAAGTCATCCATTAAAACATTATGTGCAAACAATATATAAGACCTAATACTCAGTAGAACAATGGTTCCCAATATGTAGAGGTATTTCTCAACTTGAAAAAAAAAAAAAAAGGGGGGGTGGTGGTGATAGATACCTAGTGAAAGCACTAAAAATGTTATTGCAGTTGAAACAGAACAATCTGATACCACAGATTTAAAAACCTTCCAACACAATACAGGGCTCATTATTAAGAGAAAAATTATAGAAATTTCTACAGTCTACAAACTGAAAAATCTCATAGATATCCTATCAGGTTGAGAACCACTACTCCATGAGACTAGCCTCATCATAAACATTTTCTTTCAAGTCTATCTGACTTGTTTGTTATAAGTCACAAGGAAAACCAAAAAAGCTTAAACTAATCTTAATATCTCTTAAGGGTAAAAAAAAATACAATCTCACCAAAAATAATACAATATATATTTTAAAAAAGGTGTTTAGTAGTTCTGATGAATACAAAATCATTAAACAAATTGTAAGCTGCTCACTTATTAAAAAAGAAAAGGCACATTTTTTTTTTACTGCAGCTGACTATAACACAAGTGCAGCAGACTATAAAACATGACAAATAGGGAAATTAAATTATTGAAGAAAATTCTAACACAGACCTAGATATTCAATCCTTTTTTTTTTTAAATTAAAATAATGAGAAAAAAAAAAAAAGATTTAAGGACTGACTGTTGTCTTTTGAACAATTTAGGTTGTGAAGAGTAACAAAAACTCTTTTATTGTAAATAAACCTAATAACTCCCTACTAAAGTAGGTTTTGGAAATGCTACAACTACAATATAACTAGACATACTTCAATTAGCATTAATTAAGAAAAGTTACACATGAATTTTGACACACACCCACAAAATCCAAGTGAATGAGGTCTACTCAAGCAGATAAGTGATTAGTTTGAGCAATTAAATAGTACTAGTTGTCAATAATGAGTTTTCTGAATACATATGCATATGCCACTAAATGTATGGTGTAGATATATTTATATATAATTTAAATCACTGTATAGTGTTTAGAATGAATACATTTATAATTGATGTAAACATTAAACAAAACTAGAAAAATACTAGAGCTGGATTACAGTCATTGAAGTATTGCAATTGTTTCATTTATTACTATTATTATTTATAAGCTTCTGAATTCAATGAAAAGATGATAGAATTCAGACCACATTTCAATAAGTACTTGTGTTTAGACATAATAATAATGATACAGGCAGGAAATAAAATAAGACTAAGATAAAGAGAACATATAACTATTATGTCATAAGTAAAAAGACCCAAAGGCTGAATGAGAGTTCAGCCTGAGAGAATCACATTAACGTTTCTTCTTGCGGCGGCCTTTCTGTTTAGAGCCTGTGGCACCAGGATGGCTGTGATTCCAACTGTTGTCATCTGGTGGTGTGTGCGACTGACCCCAGGATGAACTCTGACCTTCACTTGCTGCAGCAGATTGATTGATTAGGTGGTTGATAAAATCTTCTAGACTTGGTTCTCTGGAAAAAAAAGTGGCTGTTTAATTTTCCCAATATTCAAAATAGGTATAATAAAAACGTCATTGTCTTCAGGGACCAAAATAGTTTCCTCTCAAAGTCATATGTTGAAAATCAGTTCTTCCATTTTTTTTTTTTGTGATTAACTCCCCTTATCTGTTAACAAAATACAGCAGAGAGTATTGAAGGCTTTACCAGAATTTTGGACAATGAACTTTGGCTGATTAGCAACTGTTCATTGGTCTGCCATACATTATTCTCCAAATTTGTTTCTTAAAATCATAAATGTACAAAGAGAATCCCTTACCCTGCTTGGCGTTTATTTCTTTTGTTTCCTTCTGTAGCTATTCTATAAGTAACATTGTGGTAGTTAGCTTTCATGTGTTTAAAATACTCCTTCTGGAAACAAAAAAAATAAAGTCAACTCATAAAAAAGCAAAGTTTTGTTATGCAAGTAAATACCTTGTTATAATTATTTCTACAACTAGTAAAGCCAAAAAAAAAAAAAACCTCACTGTCCGACTCATTCAACCCTAATTATCCATTCAGGAACTTAGTGATACTTTTTTTTAAAACAAATTTTCCATTAATCATAACCTTAGAGTAATGAAACCTTTTTAAAGTGCATTACTTCTTGAAACTGCTCTCACTGGTCAATTCTCCCATTTCAAAACTAGTCATCCACCAGTCTACCAAATTTGTACTAAAAGTAAGAAAACTTACATGACAAGCCATCCATTGTGTTATATCAAAAACATGATTCTCCATCAGGGCATAATAGTGCCAGCGAAACCCAAGCATTGTGGTCTCTGCCCAAACATCCCCCTATAAAACAAAACCATGACATGTTCTATGTTATACTTTTTAAAAAAATCATTTACTTTACCAATACAATTCAAACATGATAAAGCTTATTACTAGTATAATTAGTCTTAAAATTAAATTAATTGATTTTTTTTTTACAGTTATATTGGCTTATTCATATTTGGTCTTCTGTTTTTGAAAACTACCATTTAATTATAGAGATTATAGTTGTTTATCAAAATAAAACTTAACAGATACATTTAACAAAAAAGTTGTTTTTAGCGGCCCCCGAAAGAGGAAAAGACGCTATTAGTTTTGTGTGGCCTGTCTGTCCCATTTAGATCTCAGAAACTAGAAGAGTAATTGAAAATCAAACATCATGATATTTTAGATCATTCAAAGTTCTGATGCAACTGCTACTTTTTTTCTTTTCCGAAAGTGAACCATCTAATTTTTTAAATTATATATATGCAAGCAGATTTTTCAAAAAATTACACCACTTTTAAATGAAAAACTTAAATTTTTTAAAAGGACATGGAATTCCTCATTAATAACTCAAGCTTCATTCATAGATTCGCACATTGGTACAAAAAATTTGCATCTAAGGTCACAATGGTAAAAGTGTCAATGGATCATTATAAAATATATTTTCCATTTATTAACTAACTCATTGAATAGAATACTGATTCAAATGTTGTTTTTAAAAAAGAATTTTGATACAAACTTCGTTTTAGTTATAAGTTTAAAAAATAACGAACTACTTTTATAGCACGCACTTTTGACATATCCTCATTATAGGGGCCTACACTTGACAGTCTAGATAAGACTAAATAGAGCCCAGATCTAGATATATTTATAATATATATATATAACAAATGTATTGATAATTTGAAAAAAAATTTAATTATTAAGGCAATAACTTATCTTCTGACAGCTTAGGGGTGCAGATTTATTTATTATGTAAACAATAGTATCACATTAAGAAATGAATTGGATACGAACAGCATAGTACACCATTCCCCAGTAACAAAAGGCCTACTATTCATGATCATAACATTGGCCTAGGTCTAGTAATTATAAGATTAATCATGTAAATTCATAAGAGTTCTAGTCTAGATATAGTAGATTCTATATCAAGATTCTATATCTAGATCTAGACTTAGATTAATTTAGATATAGACATAGACTTAGATCTTGGATCTAGATTTAGATCTAAAACTAGGTCTGGATCTAGCTAGATCTATGTCTAGTTTGTATGACAATGGAGATATTAATTTTTATTTGCGAGGGGAAAGTCTTAAGTAGTTTGTACACGATTGTAGCTTACAGTAGGTCAAGAATTATTTGTTTTTTTTTGTGTTGTCAATAATCTAATTTTGTTAGAATAAATCTTTTTTAGTTTCTCTTTATTACATGTAACATGTTATTAATTTTAAATGTATGGATAACGTTAATAATCATTATTTTTAAAAATATAAGTGTACGCTAAATGAATATATGGAGATGCTGTGGCTGAGGGGTAAAGCACTTGGAACCTGAAGTCCCGTGTTGAAATCCTGGTGAAGACTCTGGGTGGACTACTTCAGGGGCAGATTTTGAGTTTGTGTTTCCACACAAACTGACTTTGTAACCTTGTTTTTTTAAAAATCAAGTCTTCCTTTATGAAGCTGATAGTGGTCTATAATTTCTCTTTCTATTTATTTCTTTTAATGCTTCACTATTGCAAGAAGTCTTTCCAGTGAGCTTTGAACAATCAAGTTCTTCTATTAACAGTTCAGCTCATGATTTCTATAGAAGACTGCATGCACAATGTTCATAACTCTTTAGTTATTACAAAGAAACATTTGATTTGAATGCAATAACTCCTGCTGAAGGCATGTTTAAAAAAAAAGTATGTAAGCCAAATTAAATTTTAAGATAACATTTTGAAAAATTATAACGCTGAAACTAGACTGTTCAATACGTGGCCAATATGAAAGTTATTTTTTTCCCAAAGATATAGATAAGTTGTCAAATTTCTAAGAAAACTGTTAGAGTCATTTTTGAGCTACCCATCCATCCATTTAATTCATGAACCCAGGAAGAGTTTGCAATTGTAGAAAATAAAATAAGTGTATGCAAATAGTAAAAAAAAAAAAGTAAATGGAGATATAGACAAATAGAAAGATGTTTGTTTTTTAAAATGTATATGTGTTTTTAAAATTTTAGTTGGGTGCATGGTGCAAATTTATTAAGTAATTACAGTAATCCATGAAATTGTACTGTAATACCTTAACCAACACTTGTAATACATGATATCAATATATAATTAATAAACTAATTATAATTCCACTAGAAACTCCTGACTACAAGACTATTAGATAAACAGGTCAAAGTTCACCTCTTTTGCAGCATGAAACACATTGCAGTGTTGACAAAACCTTGCACTGTAGAAAGGTCTCTCCACTGGAAAGCGCTGATGCTTGCCATGGCAGTTATCGCAGGGCATGATATTTGCAGCCTGTCAACAATAAATAACACCATTATACCTATCTAGCCTGAACACTAGCTCTAAGTAATAGGATAACCATTCACAGGTTATTGGCTTTTATTAATTTGTCTTCTAATTATAAGATATAGCAAGAACAAGCAAAGATGAAATGATGGATAGAGTTAAATAATTTCCATTCAAGTATAATTTAAAAAGTTCCAGATAGATAAAGTTGAACAATATCCATTCAAATACTGATAAAGTTAAAATATTTCCAGATAAATTGACTAATAAAGTTGAAATTTTTTCCATAAAAGTATAGATAAATAGTAATTTCATAAATTTAATAAACTTACTGTTACGGAAAAAAACAGGCCCAGAAAATCTTACTGATAGAATTAAAACAGTTGCAGATAAACTTAATAAAGTAGTGAGGACAGTTGCATATTTAAGTATGGATATAGTTATAACAAATGATATACCAGCTATATGAAGACCCATCCCTAGTGACGGAAATAAAAAGAACAGATTATGCTGGGCAGATCACCTCAAAAAATATTTGAAACAGAGGAACAAAGATTGTTTACCAACAAAAACCAAAAGACTGGCACCCAAAAGGCAGACCACAGTGGCTTGATGATGCAGAAGAGAATCTACAACAGCTTAAGAGTCTGGGCGTGGAGACGAAAAGCATAGGATAGATTTGAATGGAAGGATATGTTGAAGCAGGTCAGGGCTCCATGGGCTCTAGTGGCGGTGGGATGGATGGAGTTAGAACAGATCTGGATTAATTAATTATTTCAGTGAGAACACTTCTGGATCAAATAATAATTAGGATTCAATAGGTAATAATTATTAATCATGACAGACATAATCATTTTATTTTAAAACAGCAAGAAGGGAAGCATGGTGAAATACCAGACATTTTCTCAGAAGATGATTTCTGAGTCCCCAACCGTTGTTAAGAGTAAGTAAAAGCAGATGCTGATGTGCATATCAAAAATACTTATGCACTTAAAAGAAACAAACAAACAAGGAACTAAGAACTCTGCCAAGGTCTTGAAAAGAAAACTAGTTAAGCTAAGATATATAGATATCAAAATTATGTTTTTTTTAGCAAAGCAGTTTTTTTTTTATACATATTAGAAATATAATCATTTATTGTTATAGTTATTTGAATACCTCCTGAATCTTGGTCTGTAGTTTAGATAGCATCTCAGCAAACTCTCTCTGGTAACAAATAAGGGAACAGTTTAATTAAAACAGTATTCACTAAAAATTGAGAACTATATATATATATACATATATATAATTTTTTAAATTTTTTTTAACATTCACTCACCATTGCTTCTGCTTCATTGGCTTCTTGTGTGTGACTGTCATAAGTTTTCCTTTTAGACTGTAAATCAATAAATAATTATCACCAAATGAGACATTATTTATACTAAGTAACACTTGAAAACACAAACAGGACTTGAAAATATATTGTTTACAAAATTATATATAACATAATATGTATCTTCTTTTTAATCCTTTTGACTCCCAGTGGAGCATAGGGCCATGCAACAGAACTTTGCCATCACTCTGTACTTGGCTTTCCCCATGGTTGGGTCCGTGTCCATCCTGCCATCTTTGCTTCTTGATCAACTGATCTACTCCATATTTTGTTTGGTCTCCCAAGCCTTTCTCTTCCCCAGTGGGTTTCAGTCTTAGAGCCAGTCCTGCAAATGTCTGTAGTTCTTCCCACTGTGTGCCCAATTCAGCCCTGTTGGCATTGTTTGATTTCTTGTTCTATTGGTGTTTGCTTTTCCATAGGTTGAGATTTTGTTTGGCCATATGACACTAATTGAGGTAAACATTTGTTGATGTATGCCTGGAGCTTGTCTGTTTTCACATTTGTGCTAAAGATTCAGATTTTATTGTGTAGGGACAAAGTTTCAACTGCCAGATCGGCCATAGGGTTTCATGTCTTTGTTTATGATGCTTCCAAGGTAGCTTCCATCGGTTTCAACTAGGTTTTCTTCTTGGAGTTGTACTGTAATGGTGTTTCTTTCAAAAAAAAAAAAAAAAGTAAAAAGTAACCCTTTCAGACCTTATGATCTATAATAGGACATCATTGGGTTACTATTATGTTTTGTGTAAAATTTTAAAACTTCAATTAGTTGTTTGTCCTATTCAGTGACAAAATGACAACAATTTAAAGAAACTTAAACATCTTAAACAAGATTAATTTATAAGATGAAAATGTATTCTAAAAAGAAATGTATAATATAGAGGCTAACTCTTATGTAATTCTTGTTTAAAACCTATGTTGTAAGAAGTATTCAAGTACTATAGTGCAATATGTAGACAATTACATACTTACTGAATCCCCTATCATTTCAAATGCATGACCTAAAATTTTGAAAGCTTCCTCAGCACCTGGCTCTTGGTTCTGTGGATACATTTCAAATGAATCATTGCATTGCCAGTATTTTTAACTTATAATAAATCTATTTGGTAAAATAACAGAATGGAAAGCATGAAATCGCTTCAGCAATAGACACACAGACAGAAGCTGTAATATGGCATCTTAATATTTAAAAAAACAACAACTGTAAAACGCTGCATTGCTTCTGTGACAAACAGTTGAAAATAACTGTGACCAACTGTTTTCACTGGGCCTAGATGAGGCAAAAGAGATAGGTGAGAGTCCAGTACAAAACCCAATGTCAGCACCAGGACTCGAGCCTTAAAGTTGTCAGAAGTATAATGTTGAACCACACAACCATTCCATGATTTATGCAAACATTGACTGGCACATATGTTTCCAAATTAATTCTCCATGAGTAAATTAAAAATTTTACACAAAAAAAATATTAAAAATATGAAAAACACATTTTCTTCAAAAGCCTGACTATTTTAACAATTCTTTTAAGTAGATCGATTTAATTTTTTGAACCAATAATTTTTTTTATAGTAAACATTAGTTACATGATAATACAAAATGGGAAGTAACTAATCACAAGGAAATTTCATAAATATATGATATTAGAAGCAAAGAAAAGACAAGAAAACTATCCTCAGATAGATGCCCTACTTTATCTGGATGTACTAGCACAGCTTGTTTTCTGTAGTATTTTTTGATCTCTTCATCTGTTGAGTCTGCACGCAGACCCAATATACTGAAAAATCAACAGTCAACACCAATTGTGAATCACAATATCAATGCTACAGTCTAAGTTCAACTAGCCAATCCAATAAATTCCATTGAATGTAATTCCCTAGAGGTTGATAATTACAAGGTGTGACAGTACTGGGCTTGAGCTAGTTTTAGTTTAGATTGTAATTTTTATGTTTGCTGAATGAAAGCCATAACTGTCAAAAAGGTTTGTATCAATTAACTTAGAATACTTTAATTGTAGTATAATAACCTATGTAAAACATTTTTTTTAATGATTAAAAAAACAAATGTGTAAGTATTATAACATTGTACTGTTCAGCATCAAATCATTATGCAACTAGACAGAAAAAAAAATTACCTACCTGTAAGGATCTTTGCCTTTGCAAGCTAATAATCTTTTCATTGCTTCTTCACCTGCAAATATACAAAACCCTTACTGTTGAACTATTTTATCAATCAAATGAAAAATGAAGGAGCCAGTCATTGTCTCTGAAAAGGTTTATTATTTACTGAATACCAAAATGTTTACTATCAAACACAAAATGAATGTTAGCTAAGGTAATAGCGCAAGATACAAAAACATTGTGAAAAAGAAAAACTGCAAGAAAGACATAGACTACACACAACAATGACAGATTGTTTTTCTCAGGGGGTTTCAGAGTGTAAAACACATGGGATGGAAGAATGGTGACACTCCAAAAATTCTTCTCCCACATATTGAAATTATGGGATAAGTAAGATAAATTTCAATCACACTCATCAATAACATTACAAATATGTGTGCAGGTATAAAATATAAAAATAAAAATCAATGATGTGCACATACAACTATAGAATGTGCTAAAATATATAAAACATAACATGAGTATAAATCATTATGATGATAGAGATAAACATTGTGTTTAAAGTATACAGCTAGAGCTAAATGATGTCCTAGGGCATTAAATTCTACAAGTGATGTTCAATTTTCTCAAAGACTTATTAATAAAATGACCTAGTAAAATAAAAAGGAATATACATTTTTAAAGATCCAAGACTTTTCTAAATTTCTCAACATATTTGCAGATGACACATTTTTCAGTCATGTTTTTTTTTTTTTTTTTTTTTTAAACAATCTAAACACAAAAATTTTAGGATCCATTTCAGTTGTTTCCCCACTCAAGCAGTACATTTCAGTTGTTTCCCCACTCAAGCAGTACATTTCAGTTGTTTCCCCACTCAAGCAGTACATTTCAGTTGTTTCCCCACTCAAGCAGTGCATGTCACAATTTTTAAAGTTCTTTCTATGCAGCAGTTGTTTTTTTTCAGCGTTTGTTTCAAGAAATCCTTGCACCAGTTCACATAACCTTTCTTTTGCTTGTCTGTTAGTAACAATGGTGCCAAATGAGATGATGTCTTGCTGAATTGGAGAATAGTAGAGCTCTATTTTTCAGATTATCATTTTCTAAGAATTCACAAGCATTGTTGACATTGTCAGGTTATATGGACATCCTAAGGCCTTGGTTCACAGTGTTCATTAACACAACTGAAATGACCATTGATGAATCACAAAAAAAGTTTGTGACAGTTGTTTACAATTGAGAATCTTCCCCACAGTCAACAGCACATAGGTGATGCAACACAGCTGGGCTAGCCTATTATGAACACCCTTGGAACAATAAGAGGAAAAAAATCTGTGGAAACCTGTTGAAGGATGTTGCAATCAATTCAAAATGGTCTGCAACCCTGAAAGCTGTAAAGAGAATGAAGTCTGGTGGACATGTAACATCCAGATGTGCTAGAGTATAATGATATAAATGAGATGAATGATGTCCTAGTGTTGGGCTAATATAATCTGACTTCACTTCTATATTACTAATTACTTCACATTAACCACAGAACATTACAAGTTAACAATATACTTAATAACAACTTTCACTGTTATAAAATGACACCTTTATTTATCACTGGGAAATCCGTCCAGTCTTCACAACGTCCCTACTTCTAACTAACAGCCAAAATAAACTACTTCTATACTATCGCCATGTTGCTCCCTTGTTCATCTAAGTCTGCTAGTCATTAGTCTGTCTTACTATGTCACTACTTTACCGTCGCTAAAAAAAAACACAATATATTTGTCTAACAAAACTAATATACTCTTTAAACTAGTACATAACACTAGAAAAAAAAAGATAAAGCTAGAGTATAAAAAATATCTATTTAAAAGATCAGGGATGTGCCACTAGAGTATAAAACTAGAAAAGCGGTAAATGTAATACATAAAGATCTTTATTACCTGTTGATGGTAATGTAATATTTTCTTCTAGTCCAACACGGCGACGTAAAGAGTCTCTAGGACTCCAAGAACTGCCCTTTGTGTCAGGGGAATCTTTTGAAAACTTCAGTTTCAGCCAATGCAAGACAGCAGACATTACCATGTAAGCTAAATTAAAGCCTCCTACAGCACTGTGATAAAAAAAATTATTTTAACAACATATAACTAGAGATCAATGTGCAATTACAATTAACTTAAGTTTTGTTTTTAATTGCCTAACATTAAATTCAATGAATACAGATGATTTTCTATAAAGTTTTTTCAAAATTCATTTTGAAAACAAAAGCTGATCATAAAGCGCAACGAAATAAAGGTAATATCATTTAAAGTATTCATTTTTAATTATATAACATTAAGAAGATCAACCTTTTTATTTTCTAACTCTAATTTTACTGACAGAAACTATGCAATCTAAATAATAATTATAATAAAAATGATCTTTATTATCCATGAAGAAAAGCTATACAATTGTGCATTACAAATAACAATTATTATGAACTTAAATATGTAAATATTTTTCTTCTTATTGATAGAAGGGAAAAGAGGTAAAAATCTATAACTTGATTAAAATTCAAAGTCTGATATAATGTCTTATCAACAGGTACTTACAGATAAAATATCAATCTGAAGAAAAGTAATAGCCAATGAATCAAGTGTGTTAACAGTAGTTTTCCGTAATGTGAGATAGTTTCCCGAAAAAGAATGAAGATCTCCTCTGTATAGCATTAAAAATAAAAATATAAACTTTATAAACTAGTTACATTTGTAAAAGACTTGGTTGCAAAAACATAAATAATATTTAAAAAAAAACACTGTATTAATATAATTCTTTATAATCATCAAAATTGAAGATTAAGAGATAACATTAAATTTGTATCAGTTACAAGAAAATGAATTGAATGACTGAATAACAGGAAGTATGCAAGACTACATTAACAATGACCTCAGAGATGCCAATAAACTGCCAATAAAACATAAATAATATTTTAAAAAAACAACACTGTATTAATATAATTCTTTATAATCATCAAAATTGAAGATTAAGAGATAACATAAGACTTGGTTGCAAAAACATAAATAATATTTAAAAAAAAAAACACTGTATTAATATAATTCTTTATAATCATCAAAATTGAAGATTAAGAGATAACATTAAATTTGTATCAGTTACAAGAAAATGAATTGAATGACTGAATAACAGGAAGTATGCAAGACTACATTAACAATGACCTCAGAGATGCCAATAAACTGACCAATCAAATTTCAGCTGAGAATGGACAAAGCAGCATGAATAAAAATGAAGAAGAAAATCGTTCTGTGAAACGACCCTGAGGAAGGGTAAATTCTTTATTTTATTCAACTTTTTTTGTTTATTAATATAAAAATTGTATAGTTAATCCCTTAGAACAAGAAGAAGTGTAACATAAGATAAGATAAGTAATATTTAATAACAAGAATATTTTAAAAGCTTGGAAAAAATCTAATTTAAAAAAAAAAAAAAAAATTCCATTCCACTGTGAAAGTCCATGGGATGAATTGTTTGGCTACTGCATCTTAAGATTCTAGGTTCAAATCATGAGGTGGATACTGATGATTTGAACATGACCTTGCAGGAGCTGCATTCTGGCATAGATAAATTGTATGGTACAGATAAACGTGAAGTATCCATCAAGCATTGAGCTCTTGTAATCTTACTTACTCTTCCCCTGAAAAAAATATAAATTTACTTAAAAAGTACAAACCTATTTTATCTCTAGCAAAAAGTTGCACTAAAAATCTGGGGTTTCCCTGATGATGCTGAGTGTCATCTCTTTTACTGTCATTTTCCATGTGTCCATTATCTGCACTCTTGTGTCTTCTGTAAACTCCACTGGCCTTAATACAAAGTTTGTAAAACACAATGCAGTTGGAAATATTCTAAGGGATTAACTATACAATTTTTATATTAATAAACAAAAAAAGTTGAATAAAATAAAGAATTTACCCTTCCTCCGGGTCGTTTCACAGAACGATTTTCTTCTTCATTTTTATTCATGCTGCTTTGTCCATTCTCAGCTGAAATTTGATTGGTCAGTTTATTGGCATCTCTGAGGTCATTGTTAATGTAGTCATGCTGACGGGCACTGGAAGAGAGTTTAGATGAAGCATTGCTGGCTGTGGGCTTATCGTTATTCAATACTGTTTCACTTTGTATTTTACCTCGATCATGCACATTGGTCTCTTTTAGCTTGGCTTGTGGCTGTAATTTAGATTTGTTATTGGCTTTTGTCTGAAAGATTCTCAGAGGATCAAAGAAAGCATGTTCAGTTGGAGATGGAGCTTTGAAAACCTTCTCAGATTTTTGCTCCTGATGAAGTAGATTGGACTCAGCAAAAGATAGCTTAGAATTCAAGTCATCAGGTGCACTAGATGAGCCTTCAGCACTACTACCACTACCGGTTCGACTTCGTGTCGATTGGGCTAAATTTTCTGAGCTGCCACTTTGGCTGCCTGGAGAGATTGTGTGTTCACTGAAATGATCTAAACCATATCGAGACATTGTAGGTGGTTTAGACTGTTCAGTATCAGTGCCCTGATTAGATTTAGGCCAGTACTTGGAGCCAGAAGATGTCCTTTTTACAGGAGGCCGTGAGGGCATTGTATCTTTCTTAACTTGTTTGAATGCTTGAAATTTACTGGCAGTCTCTGCAGATGTACTATTCTCAGGTTTATTTAATTTTGGTGTTTTGGCAATGTCTGAGTAAGATGGCTTCTGAGTGTCAGAGACAACAGGTTCCATTACTGGTTCAGAGCACTTTAGACTAGAATCAAAAGAATGCCATTTCTTCTTAGCAGATGTCAGAACATTTTCATCTCCAGTTTTTAACGATAAACCATCGGAGTTATTAGTATACTGATCACTAACATGAAGGCCTAAGTCTACTTTGATGTTGGATGTATTCAAATAATTGAAAGATTCACTAAGTGATGGTTTAGGTGAAAGACTTTGGGCATTTTCAGGCATGTTCCTGTTAAGATTTATAAGTGGTAGGCCTATAAGAGGGTCAAAGAGAGAGTTGCGAGTCAAAGAGTCCAGTCCAAAAGTGTTTTCTTCTGGCTTAGTGTTGTATGTAAATCCTGTTGAGGAAATATTTTCATTTGGCTTGCTATTTAAAAAAATACTGCTACCAGTACTATGTGGAAGCACTCTTGACCTTTCAGAATGATTACTTTGGTTAGAAGTGGAAGATTGTGTATGACTTAAAGCACCTAGAGGTTCATACTGGAAACTGGAAGGAATGGTATTTTGCTCTAGAATTGTGTAACCATGGGGGCTAATCCCATCTCTGAGAGCTGGTCTTCTTTCAGCTGCATCACCTGAAATGTATTTTTGGGACTCCAGACCTTGGTGTGAAAGCATCTGATTAGAGTGCACTTCACTGAGCCTAGACTGTTCTGTTAAATCTAAATAGGTAGGAACATTAGCAGCACCTGGAGATGGCGTAAGAGGTTCAAAATCTGGCAAATCCATAGGATTCCAGGTGTACAAATTACCAAATGGGACATCTGTGGTTTGAGCGGATATTCCACTAAATGGTGTCCACAGGCTACTGTCATTACTCATCTCATTCCTGTGTCCAGACATTGATGCTAGCTGTCTGGAAATTTTTCCTAGGGCATCTTCTTTAGTATCCATTAGAATTTTTTACCTGTTTAAATATAAAATGAATTTAGACTATAAATAGATAGTAGTTATTAATATAATTTCTTTTTTAAAATATATATATCCTTGTAATTGAACCATTTCATTAATTAAACACATGAAATAAAAATGGTAAACATCCTCTGTTTGGGACCCCTCAACTCAAGAAAACATTAAGAAACTGGAACAGACACAAAATAGAGCAGTGAGATTCATAAGAAACGAATACTCACATTTGACTAGAGTAACACCTTTGGTAAAATCACTAAATTTAGAAAGCCTTCAGGACAGAAGACTCAAAAGTAAAGTAGCAATTATTTATTATACATTATAAAACACTGAACCATAATCTTCAAATACAAAATTTAATAAAATACTCAGACACAAAGATAAATGCACATTCCTCATCCCATACGCTAGGACAAATTTGTACAAATACTCCTTCTTCCCTAGAGCATGGAATGGGTTGCCTGAGCTAGCCAGGAAATTGTGACTTGGCAGAATTTAAGTCATTGGTTAATATGCATGACGCCTAGGATGTAATCATCTTCTTTTTTGAAGTAACGTCTGTATTATATAAGATCTTAAAAACATTTCAGAAAACAATTTAATTTTAATAAGAATATTTTGAAACTACATCACAAAGAAGGGACAGCTAATTTATCATTCACTTTGTAGTCTACTGGTAAAAAACTGTCTCTAGTATCTAGTCACTCTAGATCTGTTTAAAAGATACTGGGAATTTTGTATTAATAATACTATTATGAGATTGTATCCTTATAGTCTAATAGTAATAGACCCCTTCTAGTCTAGATCTACTTCTAGAATGTCTAGATTTATCTAGAGATGATAGATCTTCTATCTGAATTTATCAGTTCTATAATGCTTATTTAGACTAGTTAATTTAACTTTTTACAGTCTAGACGACTCCATAGATCTAGATAAAATCATACTGAACTCTAACTCTAGACTAGACACT
Organism: Biomphalaria pfeifferi; assembly: GCA_030265305.1. Taxonomy (NCBI): domain Eukaryota; kingdom Metazoa; phylum Mollusca; class Gastropoda; family Planorbidae; genus Biomphalaria; species Biomphalaria pfeifferi. The sequence goes on from JASAOG010000252.1 coordinate 314,237, forward strand.
CTAGATTTAGATATAAATTATAATCTATATTATAGATATAATATAGATAGTAAGCTAGTAACACTGTCACTGTGACTTAGAACTAGACTTACTTAGACAGTCAGTTATTGGTAATTAGATCTAGACTAGTTACTACTAGACTAGTTACTAGTACTAGATCTACTTACTATAAAACTATTTTCTATACTAGTCTAGATCAGTAGATCTAGATTTTACTATCTAGATATAATCTAATCTAGAGTCTACATTATTATTAATATTAGTATTTCTAGAGCTACAGATCTAGTTACAATCTAGTAAAAAGGAGACTTTCACTATGACTGACTCTGATGAGTGTCTGAGTCTGGGACTCTGACTCACTCACTCTCTGATTCTTTTTTAGTAAGACTTTACTTTAGTTTAATCTTATTCTTAGTTAAGTCTTCTTAGTTATCTAGATCTAGTAACAGTAGCAGTCTCACTTGGTCTAGATTTAGACTAGATCTAGAATTTAGACTATTTGGAGGTCTAGTTTAGTCAAATAAAAAGGAAAGTAAAAATATATCCTAGAATCTAGGCTAGATGTAAAACTGTAACTAGATTCTAGCAACCTCACAAACCCCCCTCTGTTTTTCTCGGTAGCACTGCAACTCATAAGTACCGTCTCGCGTTGCCAACTCGACTATTTGGACTGGTATTGCATTGGAGGCAGTTTGGGGGGGGGGGGGGGATGATCTTTTGTTTTGTTTTGTTTTTTTATCGTGTGATTGTCAAAAGAGTTGAGCAGAAGGCTCTTCGAACTCTAGGCGTGTAAGCCCGCTTGAACAAACCGTTCTGTCTGGAAGAGGTCCAAGTCAATGTCTATGAAAAACATTGCTATTTCCGGTGTATCTGGCACTCAGGGTGTATGGACTAGAATACATGACCGAAGACCGAGCATACTGGGTTTTACCAAGCTAACCATGCAGGACTCCATCGTCTAGTAGTGTTGTGAGTCGCACTTGGAACACTAAGGCCAGCAAAAGCAAACAAAAGCTCCCTTTCACCAGTCTGAATTGGACAGCTAGTTCCTCCTTCCAGGTGTCCTGTTCGACCCGGGGCAGGGGGGTGAGACGCGAGGTTAAACTTTGTTTGTTTTGCGTTCACTTCCAATGGACACGGGCACTCCGGAATCGCGGACTAGAAACGCGCCCGAAGGCCGCACCACTGGGATCCCCGTCGTATTCGTATACTGTACCAAGCTAACCGTGCGGGACACGCCTTTTATGTAACGGCCCCTTGAGGGACGGCGCCTGGACATTGACAGATCGCTGCGGGAGCTTTTTTTTTTTTTACATCCCCGCACAGTGCAATGGAGATGCTCTCGCACCCCCTTGGGCACTCCCGCGGGAGCCTTAAATTGTTTCGCTACCTTTGGCCTAGTCGTCCCCTCACACGACCGTTTCCACCCGGGCGCCACTATGAGGCAGGGCAGCAAGCCCGGGCCGTGCAGGACTCGCCATTAGTGTAATGGTCCCTTGAGGAACGGCGCATGGATTAAAGACAGTAACGTAGAAGCTCTCTTTCAACTCTGCACTGTGCAGTGGGAAAGTTCTCGCATTCCCTTAGACACTAACACAGGAGATTTGTTTTGCTATTCATTTAGCCTAATCACTTCCTCTAGTGATCGTTTTCACCCGAGTGCCACGTTGAGGCAGAATAGCGTTCCCGGGGTTTGTTTTTACCTGATGTAGTTCTAATAGTTCTAATTGAATTTATAAAAGAAAAAAAATTTGTTTAAATATTTTTTTACACTAATTTCTTTCGCAGTTCGCAGTTCATTGTAACGTTGCTAATGGGTGGTGACGAGCTCCAAAATAGAAAGTTGCTTATTAAAAACAACAATAAATTTAAATTATAAATTAAAAGAAAAAATTAGCATCTACTTTTCATTTGTTATATATTTTAAAAAAAATGTTTCCCTTATTGTATTTGAACGAAAATGGGATTTAAAAAATTAAAATCAACAAACCAACATAGTGATAGTGTTAGCCAAACTAACGTTGAACTACGCGTGTAGGGTACTCCAACAATAGAATCACTTCATTGTGACAAATCATTTACTTAACATGAACTTTTATATACCTTTGCAGCATATGAGAGGAGCAGAATTAATCATTATCTTTGCATCATCACCTGTCCCTTGGCTTTCGTCGTAGGAGTGCTGTGACAGTTCGCGTGACCAGAATTAATGGATTTCTTAAATTATTTTTTAACTTATACACATTGTTTTAATATCCTAGTCCAAACCTTTCACAGGACGATAGGTGTTGGTAGCAGGCCGGGTTTGAACTCTGGACCATCGAGACGACAGTCCAGAGTGCATCCTACACGACCAGGCAGTTATTATAGGTAAGGTAAGATTTCAATAATTTTAAGTTTTGTTTATAACTGATATTCCTGAAAATCTGTGCTTAGCATATGCATGTCAGAAAATTGTTCATTTAAATATTGTTTTCAATGATTTTTTTTCAGAATGGTTCCTGGGTTGAATTTAGCCTTAAGGCACTGGACAAAGAGCATGCAATAGATGTAAATAGTGTAAATGGCAGGAGTGTTCCTAAAATTAGCCCAATTGGCAGCCTTATCACCGCAATTGCTCGCAGTTACGAGATTTGATAATGATAGGCCTAAAGATCTAGCTTTCGTAGACTATTAACAAGAAAAATATATTTTAAAAAAATACTTTGAGTTTGGAGTTTTGATTTAGGCACAATTTAGGCAATGTCGTGCCCGTAATCTTTTAAGGATCACTCTCCCTTTATATAACAAGGGCTAAATTCTATACAGTGAAATCATTAAAAACAATTTTAAGGTCTATTCACAGTTAAAATAGTAAATGGTAGTAAAAATTTAATAATTTAATTTAATAAAATACTTTAAAATCAACAACAAAACTTATAGATCTATTAAGCGTAATTGCGTATTAATTAGTTTGGATCAGACATGTAATTAAATTTTTAATATATCTAGACTATAGCTATAAAAAAATATGTGCGATTAGAAGTATTAGAATTAGGCTTGATCGTGTCACTTTTCTGAACCAGTAGGTCATGGGTGTAACCAGGATTTTTTTGGCCCCCCCCCCCCCCGCAAAAAATATATTTATATGTATGTAGGCTATGTGTGTGTGTACATAATCTTTATTACATTCTGACCCTTCATTCTTTCGGAACACGTTTATTGTGCCCTAGAATTGCTCCCTGGAGTTAGTGGAAAAATTGTAGGTAGACTCGTCATTGCCAGCAAGAGGGTCTGTACCGTGGGAGCGCTAGCAGCACTATTTCTGGTATTGAAAGCCAACAAAATGCATATTCTGAGGTATCTACAGTGCATTTTCCTGCTATTAAAAAATTTTATTTCAAAAACCTAATATGTGCTATTCTTATACTGACTTAGACCCTCCCGCGCCGTTCGGCGCATTTGCCGTCAAACTATTTCCAGAAAAATCTGTCACTGGTAATGTCTGAAGCTTCTTCCCACCTGCTCTGAGGATCTCCATGAATGTGTGGCGCCAAGTTGTACTTAATAGGATGTCATCGCAACTCTTATTATGCGTAATTCATTTTGTCGGAGAACATGTCCCGCAAACCTCATACGACCCTCTGTCACAATCTCACTAAGGGGTCGACTCCTGGTACGGCATAGGATTTTCTTGATTTAGACCCGATCTCTATAACTGACTCCTAAAATCTGTCTTAGCCATCTTTGTTGAGCCACATTTAGTGTTTTTCAATTTCGTAGATGACTATTTACTGCACTTTTTTAATGGAGCTTCGCCACTGGTAGAAATGTGTAACCTCTGTTGAATACGCTCTTGGAATTAGGTGACTCTAGTTTGCTTTAGATTTTATATCGAAAAGGGAAGTTTTATCGTCAAAATCATCTGTTGGAGGTTTTAAACTAAAAAATCTCTGGAGTTGATTTGTTTTTTTAAAATTTAAAACCCCATTTAGCTACGTTCGAAGAATTTGGTAACTGTAGTTTGCTTTAGATTAATATTGAAGATAGATGTTTTCCACTTCAAAACGCTACGTAAGGGGATTTAATTAAACTTAAAACCATTTGGAGGGGTTTTAAACTTTTAAAAAAAAAGCCATCTGTAGGAGAGGGGTTTATAGAAGAGGTATTTTTTAGCATCAAACCCCTCTGAAGGGGTTTCAACTCAAAACCTCTTTTGGAAACCCTCATAGCATTTTGAGTGCGTAATTTGCTTTTTTTTTAGATTGAAAAGGTATTTTTTAGCTTCAAAATCCACTGAAGGGGGAGTTTAAACTCAAAACCCCTTTGACTACATTCATAGAATTTTGATTGTATAATTTGCTTTGTTTTTATATTAAAGAGGTAATTTTTTTACCTTCAAACCCCGCTGAAAGGGGGGGGGGGGTGGATTAATAGTGTGTAATTTGCTTTTTTTATTTTGAAGAGGGGGTTTACCTTAAATTTTGGAGGGGGGGGGGGTAAAATCTTCCTTAACTGTGCTCTTGGAATTTGGGATTGTCGTTTGCATTTTTTTTTTTTTTGGTTTTGTTTTATTGAAGAGGGGGATTTAACTGTTAAAACTCCTGGTAGGGGTTTTAAACTCAAAACCCCCCGATAAGGAGTTTTAAACTCAAAATCTCTTGGCTGTGCTAGAGCAAGTGATGGTTTAGCTTAGTATTAAATTCTCTCCTAAAATAAACAAAATGAAAGCAAAAAATCAGTTACTAAATTTAGCATTAAATTCTCACCTAAAATAAACAAAATCAAAGCAAAAAATCAGTTACTAAATTCCGATCCCTCCCTGCGGAGGAGGGGATTTCATTTCGGGGGGGGGGGTTATACCCCAACCTCCCCTGGCTACGCCCATGCAGTAGGTAATAGGGTGGGGGAAGGAATTTAAGGGGGTATCTTGTCTTGTGAATAGTACCAAGAATCTGCTGGCTCTCCTGTCATAAAGTATTGAAGAGATTTTTTGCACTGCGTGAAGAAATTGTATTGTTTCTGAACATGAAAGGTGAACCTGTTGAACATTTCCAAACTGACGAATGGGTTCAGGATTTGGTATTTGCAGTTGATCTCATTGGTCACCTGTAAGACTTGAATTTAAAACTTCAAGTTAACGACAAAATTGTCACAACTGCTAGTTATGATGTGAAGTACTTGCAAGCAAAGTTACGACTATAGATAAACCAAATATCAAGAGAAAACCTTGTTCACTTCTCAATGTGTCAGGAACTAAAAAGATTAAATAGGGTTGCAACATTTAGTAAATATGTCTTACACCTGGAATCGTTATTAGATGCTTCAAGGACCGTTTTTTGTGACTTTGTTTCACACGAACAAGAATTTTTGTTGTTTACATCTCCATTTTCATTGCTCATACCATTAGTTATTCTATTCTATTGTATTGTTTCTATTTTACATAAAACTAGTAGGCTATTTTTTCTGATTTTTGGTTGCGGCCCTTCAGGTCATAGAAAGTTTTTATTCGGCCCATTCACCTAATCATATGAGTTTGACATGCCTGGTCTAGTAAATGATGGTATATCGTTTCCTTCAGTAGTTGGTAACAATGTACCCTGACCTCTATTTTAGACAACATTGACATGGTCATGGTGATGGTTAACAATATTTATATAATTAGATCTAGATCTATATCTACTTTGAACTTGAAGATCTAGATTTCTAGATCAAGATAGTCTGCATTTGTATCGCTTGTTAAAATATGAGGGATCTAGATAGATGTATATACCTAAACAGCGAAATATGGATGAAATTCTTTTAAAACTTCGTGCATTTTATTCTCCTAAGGGATTTGAAATTCACCCTTTTAAGGTTTAATATTTATTATTTAATAATAATACTTTTAAATTAATAGGATACTAATCCTCAGAAAATTATATTTAGGATCAATTTATATTATGATATTTAGATCTAGATCTATATAGTATATAATCTATTATTTATTTTTTTATATTTATATAAATTATAATTATATCTTATATATTATTATTAGATCTACTTCAGACTTATGTCTTATAATTAATGAATGTTTACTTGTTGAAGTGTTGTATATATAAATATTAAATTAGATTCTAGAAATGAATATATATTATAGACTTTACTGTTGTAGGTTAGAATGATGATAGATCTCTAGTAGATGATCTACTTTTTAAAAAAAAAAAAATGTGAACAAAAAATGCCCATGATATTGCCCTTTTGAAATGCACATGGTCGGCATTGTTGCATGATCGATGATCTGCATACTTGTACTCTAGGCTTAGGCTTCTAAAGCCTAGACTTCTATTTAATCATATTTAATGTAGCTTTAAATAATAAATAAAAACCTTAGCTTTCATTACTTTTTGGATGGTGTAAGCACTATTACTATTACCCACATCCATAATCTTCAAATACAAAAACCAAACCTAATAAAATACTCAGAAAGACACAAAGATAAAGGCACATTCCTTGTTCCATATATGCTAGCAAATAAATCTGTTTGTCAAGTACAAGTGCTCCTTCTTCCATATTGCTATTAGAACATGTATATTATTGAATTGAGATACAATGTCGAAGATAAGTCATAGCAGGTAATGTTTTGTTTTTGTTCGGGGGACGGGGAGCAGATAAATGAAAGTGCTACTAGAATTAACAGGCCTAAAATGTATGAGTGCATGTGAAGGGGGCACATTATGATCATTAAAATGGGGCCCGTTTATTAAAATTAAAAAAAAAAATCTTTCAAAAGACAAGAAATGGGATGTTTAAGAAAGAGAGAGCGGGACATGAACTTTCATTGTAAGAAATAGATACTAATTCAATGGCTAAAAAAATATGTTAGGTTGATCATTAAAATGTGGCCCTGTTTATTGAAATAAAAAAATTAAAAAAAAGAAAGGGGTGTTCCAGCCATAAAAACAATATAATGCCTAGAAACAAATCCGACCATAATAAACAATAAAAAGTCTAGAAACATGGGCATAGCCGGTGTGTACTACTAGTAATAAATATTCACCAAAAGTTGTTGACTACTTTTGAAGGAGTATTTCAACAAAAAACTCTCATGCCTTTCATTATTCTATAAACATTTGAACCCTAGCTGTTCATCATTGAGTGCTATTTAATTAGTTGTACATTTGATCTATATTTTATTTAATGACAGTCATTTTTTGTAACATTCAAAGTTGTTAATATTTCAGTTTGTGCATCTATAATTAGGTCAAGTGGTACAATGATGAAGTGGACCATCACTTTCAGTTTGATCTACATCCAGACACCTTGGCAGTGTTGGTTATCAGCACTCCAGCAATGTTTGAAAAAGCATTTGTGCCTTATATCTGCAGTGATGACTGTCAAGGATCTTTGGATCTACTAGACAAATGTATGAAGCATCACTTTAGCTTTGTTAATAAGGTACTAATGGATCAAATAGGAACTGGTTAAATTTTTATCTGAATCAGCTTTGAATTCCATTGAATTAATTTGTCAATCCACATAAAGTGCAAAGGATTACTTTTATTGTTTCACATGTGTTTTAGAAAGTGTCTAATCTTCCTTTAGTCTAGTTTACTGCATGGGATTTACTGGGTTACTGGTATTTCAAAATATCTGGCCTTTCAGTTGAGCCTGACACCCTATTTAATATTGGTCGTCATACTACTTTGGTGGTCCTCTACAAGTTTCTCAGCATACAATCTTGGCCCACATTCATACAAGTTCCATCCAGTGCTTAAAGTTTAGTTTTTAGTATCATCATATCTGTATGTCCTTGTCTTTATATTTGACTAAATATTCTATTGATATAAATAGAAGTTACAGAAAATCTTTAAAAGAGTATTAACCTTTAACAAACAAATAACAAACCCCCAACCTTTAAAAGACACTGATGACCTAATGTCAGAAAACCTTAAAAAGGCCGAAACCTTCAATAAATACTTTGCTAGCATCAATAATTCAAAACCGAGAAAACAACTGGACCAGGCCTTTAGTAATATCCTAAAGAGAGAAGAAAAAGCTCCAACTGTTAACTGTCATATCTTTGACATTCCTTTCACTCAATACTGCCCAAAAAAAACTTAAGTTAAGAAAATCTCCTGGACCCGATAAAATAACAAATGAAATGATCCGGGGACTAGGATCACAGGCCCAAAACTGTATATTTAACTTTATCAACCATACATGGCTAACGAGCCCCTCCTGCCCGAAGCTTACTGGTTAAGGCGCCAGTTACTCGCCTTTGCCCCTTCTCCTGTTAGTGAGAACAGTTCCGCCGGACTCAATATCTGAGCCACAAGTGAAGCCAGGAGTTGGAGTGGTTGTCAGAGGCTATTTGAGATGCATGCCATTAGGAAGCATTTTATAGGTAGTTGAGTTCTTACATCCATTACCACTCCGGCAATGACAACCTTGCGGAACCTCTGTTAAATTACCAATCTCAATAAAATAAATCCCACACAACAGCAACTGAGCAGCAAAAAGCTGGCTAGAAGAAGAAGAAGAACCTTTAACACAAAATTAACAAGCAAAATTTAAAAATACTATTTTATATTTAAAAAAAAAACAGCAACAAAACCTAAGGGAAAGAACTCCAAATGTACAACTATATTCTATCACTAATGTAGAATTTATTTCCCTTTTTCATATCAAACAAGTCAAATGGAATACAAAACTTTTTTTTTTTTTTAGTTAGCTGCATTTTTTTTTGAAGCATTAAGCATAAGTGAAACATTCTATTTATGCCAATGTTTCTAGTTTTATTATCTCTTATTTCAGTTACTACCTTTAGAAGACATTGAAATTATACACGATTTTGAATTGACAGGAACACGCCGTCCAAAAATTCTTGTTCAGCCAGCTGCTCATGTTTCTGGGGCAGCTTATTACTATACATCTAGATGCTTAGATCCAAATCCTTTTAAACAAGTATGTTAATTTTTTTTAAAGGGAATATATTTTATAAAAATTAATTAAAGTTTATACTTTTTTTTTTTTTTACTCCCGATCAATTTAGAACAATTTCAAGTTGTTCTAAAAAATAGTCTATTTTAGTGTTTTAAACATTTCACATTTATGTAAAAAAAATTTATGTAACTCAAATATTTGATATTTTTTTAGTATTATTAGTTGTCATGATGTTATTTGGGAGAGCTTTATATTGTCTCCACAATCCTATGACATATGCAGATTCAGAGGTGTCTTTAATCTATTACAACTCACTGATAGGATACACTGAAGAAACACAGTGCCGAATATATTTTTCTTGAGTTTAATGCCTTCAAACTCAGATCAACAAAGTAAATAATCCAAAATATAACCACAATGATAACTTGGCTGACGTAAAATTATAGAGAGAGTTTAAAGGGAACACATTGGAGATACATTTTATATTAATAATATTAGAAGAGTAATAATAATCCAATAATGAATACGTGTAACAATGATTACTCGAAACAATGAAAACATAATGATACAATGATCAACTGTGAACCCCGACCTTCGACCCCGATACTTAGCTTTACGCCCCCTTAAATATTACGTTAAAAAGATCTTTCTGGATCCTTTACGTCATCTATACCTTCTATAAGCCTCCACCTTAACCCTTCACCATGTTTATGCCAATCAAGGCACACTTTTCCCAAGCACACTTAACATGACCTGACAGTTAACTTCCTGCTGGTTAGCCGATTGTGTGCTGTCAAGCGCAACATAATACATGTGACACTGGAATGTGTACAACTTTGATAAATACACATGTTAACAAAACCCTGTCTTGTAAAGTAATTTATATTGCATTCACTTACATTACTTGTAATTAATGGAGCAGGAAGAAGTTGTACATGTTTGGTCCTGATCAGATTCTGTTCTTTCTTATTTTTAATTTAAAAGATAATCGTACATGTTTTCTAGGTCATGGGTTAGTTTGAAATGGGGCTTACATTTGTAAAATTTATTTTAATTTCAGAAAATCTTTGGTGTTTGTATACATCCAGATTATGGTGGCTGGTTTGCACTTCGTGGAGTTTTCATTTTTAAATCTGTCTTGTGTCCAGACTTGTCAAGATTGAAACCATTTGACTGTGTATCTGACCAGTCTAAAAAGGTTGAGCTGTTAGATTTGTTTAACAACCATTGGAGGGATGCCAGATACAGGGACATTATCCCAGTAAAGCTGAAATATTCAGAAGACCAGAAGAAATATTTTGACACACTTCCCAAAGACAGGGCTCCACTTGTGAATGAACTGAAGGAGAAATATATGCAAAAGAGCGATCTGATCTGATAAAATTGATTGGTATGAAAATACTTATATATTTATTGAATCCATGTTTTGGTGCTGATAATTTCAATTTTGGCATTTGTTAATAAAGAAAATGTGTTATTCCAGTAAAGTCATGTTTTATAGTTGTACCTTTTTTGAATTCATTCATTTAAACCAAGATTTCTGAAGCACATTTTATATATAGCTTCGACCAAGAAAAAAAAAAAAATATTCTCACTAGCAGGGCTGGATTTACCAATAGGCATCACAAGCTATAGATTAGGATCTGCAAGATATATTTAACACTGACATACAATATCTGGAGTTGTAGTAAAGAGCCCCATATATCAAATAGCTTAGGGCCTTTCCAGCATTGAAGTCACAAGATAAAATTTTAAACATTCATCATCATTGTCCAACTCCCATCAAAACCTGTTACTAATTTTTTTTTTTTTTTTGTCAATCTTTTGAATTAGATAAATAAAGGTACTATGTTCATTCAGGTATTAGTTTCTTGACCAAAAGGTTTTATGCCAGGTCCTGATATTGTTGAGTTTTATTGAAACAGATTTCCATACCAGTTTAAAGACCTTGCCAAGTGGGCTGATTTTTTAATATCTGTTAACCCATCCTTATCACAACACTCCACAATTCTAACATGCTTTTACTTGCTTTGAAAGAGGAGTGGGGTTTCCTGTCAATAACTTTTAAATTTTTCTTTTTGATTGTCTTTCATCCTCTTACATCAAGTGGTGTAAAATAGATTCAAAACATTTTTGCATGGACCTGATGTGGACTAATCTTAATCCTTACAAGTCATATGCCTATATGAATAAGGACATTTTTTTTAGTACAGTACACCATTAGTAATGACAATGCTGCAATACTAGGTAGTTACAGTCATGACTTTAGGACATTGGATGCACAAAGAAATCCATCCTTTTCAACATTATATTTTATATTACATATTTTATATTACTCTGGGTGCAGTACAGACAGAGTGTTATTGTGCTGGAGATTCAGTACTCTCATCCAGGTTATATATAAATCTTGAAAGCATTTTATTAACTATAATTAAAAAAAAACATGATAAAAACTATAATTTTATTATGTGAACATTTTTCTTTATTAAGTCACACAAATTTATGGAAGAAAAATGTAGTAGGTAAGAAATTATGCGAATGTTTAACATGTTTGCTGATTGAAATATCACATTCATTGTATGTTGCTGAATCTTAGAGAATACAGTAGATAAAACTGTAAATGATTTGCAGTATAGTACATTAAAAATACATAGTACACTAAAATAATCAGCAGATTTTTTTTTTACTAAAAATGTGAAAATCAATAAAATATTATGCTCAATAGAATTTAGTGGAGACAAAGACAAATTAGAATTAGTATAATAAAACATCAGAGATTTCAATGACATTAAAGAATATGTAGAATAGCTATGTATATTGTAAGTGATCAGGTGGATAATGATAACCAATATATAGACACGTTCAACTTTTAACATAAAAATTTATAACTTCAAATTTGTCAAACATGAATATTTCAAGACATTAACATATTGGCGTGGAATGACTTTTAAACATTGGATTTTAAATCAAATAAATATTCTCAAAGTCATATTAAAGTTCTTCCAAAATTGCATTTTAGCCCATTATATTTCAATGCGTTTTCTTCATGTTTGGACATTTTTTAAAGGCTTGACAACATTAAGAGGGTTTCAAAATTTCATTCATAGAAACTTGTAACTTCTGACAATTTGGTAGTTTGTAAATGTTAGTCTAGAATAAGTAAAAGCTTCAATCTATAAAATGTTTGTGAAAATAAGAAAAATGTTGGGGTTAATGAATTAATGGATCTAGACAGACATATTTTCTAAAAATTATGCCAAACAATGCAAATCAAAACTTGCAATACATAAAGATATCAAACAAAATGCAACTCTTTAACAAAATTAAATACATTTATACTTAAATTATACAAAACTGAATATAACAAAATACCATAAAAGAACACCCTCAATACATAAAAACCAATAAATAACATCCCAAGTCAGCAAAAGTGAAAGATTGTCATTTTAATTCACCTTTGCCCCAATGTAAATTCAAAGGGGTTAACATTATTCTCTCTCTGAGACCAGAATACTTGAATAGAATGAGAACAAATTCACACACATACAAATGAATAAAGTAATTTACTGCAATTCTGAAATGTAAGTCTGGGGATGTTCTAATACTACCTTACAGCCACATTAAACATACTCCACACTTACTGCCATTTAATTAGGATGGACAAAGAAAACATTTGTTTAAAGCTTCTCACAAAACTTACAATGTTTGCACATTTCATCAATATTTACTTCTCACAAGTCAGCAGTGTATGGATGAGATGACATTAAATCAACTTACAAAAATCAATGCACACACACTCAAGCAAATACTGTTTTGTTCAATGATCATCAATAACAAAAAAATAATGTATTTTCTTTCTATTGATCAAATCAAAGATGGACCCTAAATTCTAAGCAAGCATGACCTGGGCACTTTATATAAACCTCTTAACCAATAAGTACAAGAGGACATACATGTGATTATACTTCTTGAAAACCCGTAACACACTTGTGAATTCACTTGAAACAAACAAGAACTAAAACTTTTCAACAGATTATAGTGTATAAATAAGTTTACCTGTTAAAGGCTGAATACAAAGACTTGAAATAAGTAAAAATTACTTTTACTTATAATGTTGTGTTTTTTTTTGCTAAGATAACATTACAATTTCAACAATTGTTTCGTTTGATGGCATACAAATTGAAGCTTAAAATACAGGAGTATCTGAAAAGAAAGTCAACAATGCATGTAACATCCTACCAAAAATTCAACAAGAAATAATTCTTGAGGTTGAAACTAAACTTCAACATCATTAACTGGAAGCTTTGTAGCCATTGGGATTATTTGATTGCCATCTCCACAGATCTTCACCTACAGAAATTAAAGACATAGATAAGTAATAAATGTACATATACAGATCATTTGAAACAAAAAGTTCTAAACATTCAAAAACATCTTTTGATATCTACAAGCTTTTAAAAGACAAGCTCACTTTTGATTTTCAAAATACGATCATTTTCTGAAGCCTACATTATACCATGTATGCCTACTGTAATTAAAGTCAGCCAGGAAAACTAATGACTTGACAGAATTTAAGACATTGATTAAAATGCACGACTAGATTGACCTAGATACATGCCTAGTACATAATCATCTTCTATTTTGAAGTAACATCTGTATTTTATAAGATTAGATAAGAATGGTACATTGAATGACTGACATAACACCCCTACTCTGACTAGTGTTATTATTTTGAAAATCCTTGGCCTTGGCGACATTCCTGTAAACCCACCAATCTTGGACTAGTCATAGGATTCTAGGTATTATTTCAAACTTGATGAAGGCAATGGTGAAACTAGATTTTCAATAGCTTTTTTAGTTTTGGAAATCTTAACATGATAGACAAAAGTCTAAAAACAAGAGCAAATTTTTCCTACTGAAACAATTAAAAATAAGAAATAGGAATTCTATTAAACAACATACACATCTCATCCAGAGTTCTTGTTGCCTTCCAGCCAAGCTCCTTCTCTGCATTCTGTGGGTTAGCATACACAGTGGCAATATCACCAGCTCGTCTAGGTGCTACTTTGTATGGGATCTAAAAAGAGTCAAACAAGGTTTACAGTTTAAAAAGTAATTAACTTAAATAAAGTAAATAACTTTACATGACAGTGATCTTATAGAAAATCCTAGATAAAAACACATGTGTGATTAGCTATCTAAAACATCAGCAATATTAACTTGCTAGAATTGTTATTTAATCACTTACAGGTTTCTCAGTTGCTTTTTCAAATGCTTTAACCATATCTAGTACTGAATATCCAATACCAGTACCCAAGTTGTACACCTGAGAAAATAGAACATGCAAGTTTGATTAGCCATGTGTTAGCATAATAATACAATAAATACAATGCGTAGGAATAATGTTCATTTATTATTAATAGAGAAGCTAATGAATGGGGACAAAATATAAGCACTAACTGCATTGAGTTTAAATATAAAAAAAAAGTTATCTGCAGCCCAACAAAATCCCACATTTTGAGATGCATTGTTATAGAAAAGCACAGGTTAGATAAAAAAGAGGGTGGCATAATGATGAACTCATGAGCCAATACTGAACTGTGAGAGGCATTCAAAGGCCTACATGAAGTTCATATACATCTGTAATGAGCTAGACAATATTGTCTTCATGTTAAGCAAGATGTCCTATAGCTAGTCTGTTAAGTACAAATAAATGATCTCAAGAGTACAATGTTAAGTTATTGGTAAACACAACCTTCTATTCTGAAGTGAGAATGATGGATAGAATTCTGTTGGTGTTTATTCCCCTCCTCATTGAATAATTACTGCTAGATAAATACCAAACTAAACCAACTGCAGTGCTTATGCTATGGTTTCTTACAAATAATCAAAACTAAAGTATATTGACAGTAAAACTGTGAGGTGTTAACATTTCCAACACAAAACTGTATTTGAAATTGGGCATGATGAGAAAGTCAAATTCTCTCCAATGAATCATATTTGCTAGCAAAATTAGCAATATAATTAATTGAATGCTTATCTTAGTATATTTTATTTGTACATTGTAAGCTAATTTTACTAATACATTACTCTAACCCTAAATGAAAAACTTTTTCTTAAAAAATCAGAATCATGAACATTTGCACTTGAATGAAACACAATGTGACGTATTGTATGAAGCTCAGACATTTGAAAACATATTAGGCAAAGGTTCACACATTTATGATTATATGTTGCTTTTAATACCAATAAAAACTTACAAATATGTAAAAAAAAAAAAATGGATCATACTGTCCAATTTTTTAAATTATTAGTCTAGTCTGGGACATTTATCCACTTTATCTCTTTTTTTGTGTGTAGAATATTACATTTACATTGCTATGTCTAACAATACAAAGGATGACAAAAATAATGAAACAAGTCTCACCACACATCCACATCCAGCCTCTACTTTCTTAATGGCAGCCACATGACCTTGGGCCAAGTCAACTATGTGAATATAATCTCGAACACCTGCAAAGGTAAGCAAATTTTTAAAAGTTGTTACTGGTACTCTCAGAACTGATGCTCAAGGACAAAGAGATTGACATTTAAGAAAGAAATCAAAGTAGTTTAAAATTTACTTTCATCTTAGTAAAATATTTAAAAACTTAAAAACCAAAAGGCGGCAACAACAATAAAATTTTGGCACAAAAGTTACAGCTGAATATTGAAATGTAATGAACATAGATGTTCATCCGGGAAGTGGGATTGTCTACGAAGATCTGATTTCTGAACTCTGTAGACATGTACTATTTACATTATATTTTTACCAAATTATTAAATTTTTACTACCTCTACCATTTTAATTGTGAATAGACCTTGATTTTAATGATTTTAATGATATGACTGTATGGAATTTGACCTTTGTTGTGTGGAGGGAGAGTGGCCCTTGAGGGACTGCAGGCACGACATGGCCTAAATTGTGCCGATGTGCCCAAAAATCACAAATCACAAATCTTGAACATAGATGTTACCTGTGCCATCTGGTGTGTCATAGTCATCTCCAAACACTGTCAGGTGATCCCTTCTCCCTACTGCCACCTGGGCAACAAATGGCATCAGATTGTTGGGTACACCCTGTGGATTCTCACCAATCTTACCAGACTTGTGTGCACCAACAGGGTTGAAATAACGAAGAAGAACGGCATTCCATGACTATTAAAAAAATCAATCAAATCAAAATACAACAACAAAAAAAGTTTTTAATATTCAATTGTTTTAATGAGGAATACATAATTATAAAAAGAAAAAATAAATGCTCGAATTTAATAGTTAGACTGTGACAACAGAAAAGGTTGAGCTTGCAAATAATGAGATACAAGTAGGGTGGGAGGAATGTTTGACGGAAGCCCTGTGTTGTTAGATAAGGGTAAATGTCCAATGTGTGATGATTAATAAATACAACTAAGTGTGATGATTGTAAGAAAGAAACTTAGCTGACAGACATTGTTGAATGTGTGTTTTTTTTTGTTTTTGTTTTTTTTGCTTTGCTTCAACTGTTATGATTTTAGAGGGGTTTTTAAACTGGTGGGGAGTGAAGTTTTATTGTTATTTTAGTCCAGGACCTCATGATATACTAAGGCATATTTTTTTAGATTAAAATAATTGTATAGACTGCTTGATTTTGTTGCACAGATTATTATATAAACTATATATATATATGTGTGTGTATATAGTTGTATTTATTATTTTTAATTATTTAATTAAATATACTTTTAAAAAAATATTTTGCTACCCCATCAAATCTTTGATAGAGATTGACTTTTAGATTTAACTCTTTATGTTGGGAGGTAAAGAAAACAACATTAAATAGTGGATCACCTAGGTATCAACAGTTGGTGAACTTGTCAAACTGTTGTCAGTGATTTTTCAGTCAAGCCATCATCTTCTTGCAGTGTCTTTTAGTTATTAAGATCTTTTCACCTATTGATCTGAACATTGCTAGAGTATTGTATGTCTGGCACAACGAAAAAAATTAACATTTCTTAATTCAGTCTAATAACTGCAGTGTACTGGAAAAGTAAAGTGGGATTTTTACCAGAAGTGCAAACTATTACCTACATTTTGTTGATCTATTATCCCTGCAAGCATCAAGTGATAAATGGTTTTTGTCTGACCATTAAATGTAAACAACATTATGCTTCAGCATAATTGATAAGTCAAGTTTTTTTTATAAATAAATAATCAGTGTAGACCACAATCACATAAAGCCTGCACTGACCTTGTCAGCATTGCAAACATCTTTAATGATCTCCTCAATGAAAAACTTGGTTTTTCCATAGGCATTGGTGCAGCCGCCAACTGGGTGGTTTTCATCGACAGGCAAATACTGTGGTGTGCCATACACTGTTGCTGAACTGGAGAAGATGATATTCTTCACATTGTACTCCTTCATTACCTGGAGTTTGCAACAAAGCAACAAAATTATATGTTAAAGGATGACTTAAACATTCAAAGTAACTTGTCAATATTGTCAACATATGTTTATGACATGACCATAAAATTTGTGTGTTTTGTACATACTTGTACACAAACTTTATGGTTATGTCATAAACTTATCAAAGCTTGCAAAGATCTTTAGAGGCAGGAAGAAAGGTTGTTGAAGTTTGTACATAAACATTGTAATTAAGACTTACCTCCAGTAAATTAACTGTTCCTCCAATGTTGGTGTGGTAATATAACAGGGGCAGTTCCACAGACTCACCCACTGCCTTCAAGCCAGCAAAGTGCATGACAACAGAGATTTTATACTGCAAGAGAAAAGTTACATCATTTACTTCAGTGATAGTGTAGAGACATGTCACATTACTAGCACAATAAATTGAGTTCCCTTTAAAAAGATCTATTATCCAAAGACATATGATCATGAAGTGCTGATCTAAGGCACAAAGATGAATACCTTTATGCTTCTGTAGTTGTAGGTTTCTTAATATTATATAATGCTCACAACAAACGCTTCAGATAATCTAGTTAAGGAAAGACCTTCATTGATTTCCACAAAAGAGCTTTGCAAGCATTAAAACTGGTGTGTCAATCTTGTAAAAAAAAGGTCTTACTTTGTTTCTTAGTCTCCTAATTTCAACATCTTTAAATTTTAAAGTTTTTCTTTGCGTGAGCCATGTTATTAATAAATGGGTGTTGGCTAACAATGCACAACCTTATCTTCAACGTTATCCTCTGTTACGACACAAGACTCTTCAAAATAACAAGACACTCTCAGGTAGATTACCTAGCTGATATTGCACTGGTCTCAAAAATAATGTTCATAAATATTTGGATACAATAATAAATGCACTCTTTCATCCACAATATTAATGAGAAAATGAAGGGAAAAAAAAACACTCACACTGGTCTTCAAAATGTATACTTTGGTTTTAAATCAGAAGAAACTGAAGAACACAAAACTATAAGGTAGGACTTACCTTTTTGAAAACAGATTTAATGGCATTCTTGTCTAATAAATCAACTTGTAGAGCTGGAACAGTTTTGCCAGTTATTTCCTCTACTCTAGAAATACTTTCTGAAAACAAAAGGAAATTTCACTTCATTAGATTGTGCTATTAGCTCAGCATTACCTGAAATTTCACTATTGCATTAGCCTCTCTCAGTCCCCTTTAGTGCCCCCTTTAGAAGATTTGTTTCACCTTCAAGAAAAGGCTTCACATAAACGAATTCCTCATGCTACTAACATATAAACACAAATTAATTTTACTTTATTAGAAGCTGTGTCAGCCAACACACAAGTAGATGACCAAGATGTCTTTAAAGATAGGCTGATACAAAACTATGTGAATAGCCAGATTAAAAAACACACTATATTCCGTGTTAAGTAAAAAAAACAACAACTTTTTTCTTTAACAGCCTAAACAGTTTACAAGCCTAATGTTTCAGAACTTTAAACATATGACAGTGTGTGTGTGTGTAAAGTGTTTGTTATTAGGAAACAAAATTAAATATATACATAAAAGCCCTCCCACTTAAAAAAAAAAGCAATAATGCTACAACTGTTTAATTTAAACTAATTAAGTTTTAGTAAGAGGCCAACTGTTTGCATAGCTCTCTTCAATATTAAAATCTATTGTGACAGGTTTTTTATCTACTAACTTTAATACATTTTCAACAAAGTAATGCAGGGAATAGTTTCCTTTGTTTTGATTATGTTATAACAATTAAAGTAATAATTGTAATGTGATGCAATTCTCTTACATGTTCCATGATGCTTTTCTTCAGAGATTGACAGTCTAATAACTAGAGGGAACTGTCTGGGAAGATGGGAAGAATCAAGCCACATAGATATACCTATACTTATAGTCTTGTATTTTTATCTGATGATGTTTCATGAGCTCACAATTAGTATACACTAGTTACAGTAAAGATCATTTTTAATAGTTAACTTGGTATTTAAATGAATGTAACATAAGTACTTGGCTTTCTAAAATAATTTATTATAAGGAAGGAAACACATGGTTACAATGGTAATTTAATTATTACCCTTACACTTTGTCACTATCATTTTATAGTGTTTCTATGTTTGGGACTATTTGCTGTTTGGGTTCACTCATTCATTCATCAATTTATCTAAACTACTTATCAGTTGTCACTCACCCATGCATGCATTCACCAAGTTGTCTATAACCACCACATTGTAGTTGCTGTTGAGCAGTTCTACCACAGTGTGACTCCCAATATACCCAGCACCACCTGTCACCAAGATGTAGTCTTCAGACATTTTACAGCTGGAGAAGAAAAGATATTGGAAAAGTGAAAATATGAAAGTCACTTAAATGAAATATATTTTGTTTAATACGTTTTAATTTAAATGTAAAGACAGTGCAAGTGAACAAACTATTTCTTAAGATATTTATACTAGACAATATCAATTGATACTCAGCAATGAAGTGTCATTATCTCTTAGATACAACTGATCATTGATTTCTTATATCATATTTGAAAAATAAATTATTTTGTTTTTCATTATGTAAAGGTAAAAAAATCTTTAAAGACTGTTCATCAATTTATGATCAGCAAATGTTCAATGTTTACAATGGAAATAAGTACAATAAGTAAAGTTCCCCTTTCAGACCATGCCATCTATAGGGAAGATAATGTAAAAAATCATCTGTTTCTGTGGCCCACTGTTAATGAGGATGACATGTGGCAAGCACAAAAAAAAGACCAACTGCTTTTATTTTTTCCCAACTAATATCAGGTACCCATAGCTGAGCTGGGTGAGGCGCCAAAGATCCTGAAATAAAAAATCCCAGTCTTTACCACTCAGCCACTGTGCCTTCACAATGGGAATAAGGGGACAGAAAATTGTGAAAAGTAAGTACTTAAAGTAATCTCCCCATCTCAGTATACTTTGACATAAGAGTATAGCAAGATATGTGCAGATTGCACAATGCTATTTTAGATCTAAAGTGATCTTTGTATATGCATAAACTCAAAAGCTAGTATAAACAGAGTCAAAAGTACAAAATTTTTTTTAATAGTTAAAAACTATCTCAGAAATTTTGCTCAAATACAATATAGTAAATACTATACTTAATTCATGTCTAGGAATCACACATTAAAAAAAAAAAAACAACTATATTAGTTAAATTTACCTATGATCATATAAGCTTCTTTCTTAAAACACAATTGAACAAAAGCCTGATTCTCTATCTAGTGATATTCTACTCGACTGTTATATTGCGTTACACTTATAGTATCACACATCTATCTAGTAGGCTACGCTAAGCAAACAAAAATATAATGTGTAACGTGTGGGAGCAATGCTTTAACAAACTGTAGCATGCTAAGCTGTTGTGGAACACACCCAGTTGATTGTAGACATGTAGACCTACTAAAGTGTGTGACATGCTTTTGATGTGAATGGGCTAAATATAGATACAGTCTACGTCACGGAAATTGCGTCACCGTGCATTCATATCAATGGGGGGAGTTAGAGAGAAGTTGTCGCTTAAAGAAAAAAAAGATAAATGGAGCTTACAAGATTTCACTATTTCAACTGCACCGTACACTGCTATAATATTGTATTCATCTAGATCTAGGTTAAAACGGAACTAGATCTAGGTTAAAATGGCATGATACGTGGTTTTTTTGTTTGTCCTAGATACAAGACGCGTGACCTAGAAACAAACATTCTAGTTGTTTGTAAGGAATCATTTGGGAGAGCCGGATCAATGGAAGTAAACCAGATGTTTACCGATGGGCGTGCCAGGAAGACAGCTAGGAGGCGTGAGGCACGCGGTGATTGTGTGACTACGCAGAGAACGTACCCTAGCCAATATAAAACTAATGACACGTATATGCATGCGTCTGCACCAGTCGGATCACGGGACACAAGAACAGATGTGACAAACTCAACGTAAGATACCGGCGTGCACAAGAGAAACAGGCGGAGACCAGTGGCGCAGTAACAATGGAGCGAAGGGGCTCATTCGAGACCAATCGTTATAGTAGGCCTCAACGCTGACCTGCAACGTCACAACCTGTGGACAGTTTAGACAAATAGCTCATTGCCACATCACAGGTCAGTACGGTTAACGATTGATCTCGGTTTATTTCGCCCGTGCCCATGGCTTCCATTGAAACAAAGTTGTTCTTTCCTTTGAGGAAGTCGTACAAGCACCCAATGTTTTGTATTAAGTCTTGACTACATTGAGTCTTCAAAAAAAGGAGAAGGGTGCACTATCATAATGCTGAACCCGGGCCCACAAGTAGGCCCACCTTGCGACGCCACTAGCGCGAGATGGTAAGAGACTATAATAAGTATCAAAATGTGCATCTAACCTTCAAAGTTTTCCCCAAAAAAGTGTATTTGAACAATGCAAGTCATCAATCGGATCTGCACGGAGAAGACGTTTACAACAATAAACTCAAGTGATCTTAGCAAAGCAGTTGTCAATTGTTTTGTTAAAAAGGCACTTCTTGCATTTCTTGTCTTGTAATAATAATATATATATATAAATATATATATATATATATATATACATTAAACTCGTTTAACGGAATCGTATGCTAATAGTTAATGTATGTGCCTAAAGGCTATAATAAACGCTCTTCGCTCGATTCAAATC
This sequence comes from Biomphalaria pfeifferi, assembly GCA_030265305.1. Lineage (NCBI taxonomy): Eukaryota > Metazoa > Mollusca > Gastropoda > Planorbidae > Biomphalaria > Biomphalaria pfeifferi. The sequence goes on from JASAOG010000252.1 coordinate 336,265, forward strand.
TTCATTTGGGAAACCTCGTGGTTTATGTCTGTGTTTTCTTTCTTAATTTCTTGAATCAAGTGACAGCGGTATAATGAAAATGTTCAGTAAAATTAAAGTTTCCATTTCCAACCTTGCGATCTATGGGGCAGATAATGTAAATGTCACCTGTTTCTGTAGCCCACGGTTAGCGAGGGTGTCATAATATCATAATAAATTGTTAGTCTTCAGTTAAAAATGTATATTATTCTTTAAAAAAAAACAAACGTGTGTCCTTTCTTGATTCGTCAAGAACTTAGCCTAAACGTGTATTGAGTATCTAGAGACAAGACAGCGTAGACATGTTTAAGTAATCAAAGACTAATTTCAATTTGTGGTCTCTAGAATTTCAGTTATTAAATGTAAACATCTAGATGAAGACCTCTGAGTCCACCCAGCTTTAATGGGTACCCGAAATTAGTTTGGGAAAAGAAAAGGCGGTTGCTCGATTTACTAGCCACATGACACCTTTGTTAACCGTAAGCCATAGATGACCCTATACTTCCTCTGCCCAATAGACCACAAGGTCTTAAAGGGAAACTTTACTTTACTTACTATGAATGAACAGGTAAAATATTGCCACTGTACATCCAATTATTACGCTACTAGCCATATATTACCCGCGACCCTCAGATCTTAATTTGCGTATCACTTAAAATATAGTCACTGAGAGTGTTTTGGAAACAATTAAACGAAATAATAATGTTATAAGAAAGCAAATGCGTGAGTGTAAAAACAGTATGAATGGAGATATCAAAATAGCTAATCGACCTAAATCCATTTTTAAAAAATAAAAACATTTGCTTGTAGGCCTACATATATTTAGATCTAGAGTCTAGATATTATTATAATAAAAGTAGACCTACTATTATAAGAGTGAATTCATGGGCTCAAAAAGCTTATTAATTATTGTTAGTATATTTAATATCCCCTATATAGAGCCTCGTGCAGCCTGTCCAATCATAGTGCGTTTACATCGAGAGGAGGGTTAGAGAGTCGGCGTGAGTGCGAGGTGTCCCGCATGGTTGGACGACGACGTAGAGATTTATATGTACAGATACCCTTTCAGAGTGATACAATGCTAGTAGACAAGATTAAAACATTTCTTGTAATAGACGACACGTGGTAACCGTAACCCTAACCGCAGTGATCTGTAGCCATCAAAAGTTGTCGCGATTTCTCAAGTCAGTTAAACGTTTTTGTTATTTTGTTAATTGACATCTCCCCCCCCCCCACAAGTCTCGAATGTGACAAAAGCTAATCTTTTTATTGATTCCTGCGTTGTCATCAATAATGAATAATTGTGCGAAATGTCAACTTGATCCGAGAATGGGGAGTGGGAGAACAAAAAGTGTATAAGAATCCAACTAGACAGACAGACAGAGTGAGTTAATATAGACTTAGTACAAAATTCAAAGATATGACAAACGCCTTGATTGTGGGCCATGCTAAAAATGCGTGAAAGTTATAAATCACTTAAACACTTGATGTCAAGTACAAAAGTAATTAAAACTTTGCACTCACATTCAAGCCATTAACAGATCGATTACGTACCACCATGCAACACTCATGCAGATGTACCTGTTCAATATTCACAATTGAAAAAGACCAACCGAACAGTAGCCTACATATTTCTTACTAGTCAATACGATCGCAGCCAATCATATAACGATTGGAGATATAGAATCAAGCTACTTAGCACACTATGAGCTATTACTTGGATGCGAGGCCTGAACAAAACATTACACACATATATATACATAGAGAGAGATAGGGCTAAATCAAAACTGTAATATTATACATGTAGTTTGGAAAGCGCATATTCTCTTAGTCTATTGGAAGAGACAATGACATTAACCTTCAAACTCAAGAGGTCACAGAGTCACCGCAGCACAAACCAAATGTTACCAACGCAAATGTCTGGCTTAAACTAATTTTAATACATGGCTATGGCTCCCTTTGTTTTAAATGTGTTGCAATCTTTGTATGATGTAAATATAGATCTAGAATACAAATAAATAGCAATTTATAGAGGATAATAGACGATATTACACCAGGTTTACAACTATGATTTTATTTTGAACCAAAGATAGAGAGATAGAGAGAGAGATAGATAGAGATAGAGAGAGAGAGATAGAGAGAGAGAGAGAGAGAGGCTATTCGTTTTAAATTTATTTTTCTGACTGTATGTGTGTGTCTCACACTGTCTTCCATTATCAATAAAACTTACATCCCGATAGACAATTTCCCCGAGGCTATAAATTATAATAAAGATCTAGATCTACAATTACAAAACAGACTCTTTCCAATATCCTACTACACTTGCCGATCTAATAGAACAAGATCAAAACCCGTAGAAACAAATATACACCGACTAAGCCAAGCTATTCCAAATAATCTGATCCTTCACAACTGCAACGGTCGAGCTAAAAGAAGATTTATTTCATAAACTAATTCTAATAATTTTAAACTATTCTTTTTCTAGATTACAAGAAAGATTGCTTTTATCTTTGCTAAAATTAGAGTAGCGCCGCGGGACTTCTTGGCTGTTAAATGTTTGTTGATTAAAAAAGAAAAACGATCATGTCAAGATAAAAAAAAAGAAACAAAATTGTTTTAAATAACTTTACACGGTAGGCCTATATTTCATCTCGTGAGAAGAGAAACATAGAATCCTGCTTATTTGATATAAAATCCAAAGTTACAAAACTTGTCGGAATGTTTCTCAACCTGTTAACTCTACACAAGATTAAATCTTCTATGAGCAAGGTTTCTGAAAAAAATAAATCTAAGAGCTCTATAAAGAATAAAGCTATTTAACTGTGTTTGTTTTTTAATCATCGGAACGCTATGATTAAGTAATAGTAACCTAATGTACTATAAATGTCAACGTGTGTGTGTGTGTGTTAGAGAGAGATAAAGAGAGAGAGAGAGAAAGACTAGGTAAAACAATGAACAAAATTACTTATCGTACCTGACGAGTGGTTCTGTGCAATTCGTCCTGATAAAAGGAAGCGCTAACTGTACATGTCTCAGGCCTAAACCTAAATGACAAGAGGGCGGGCCGATGTGGCAGGGGTTTTGGTAACTTAATAACAGGGAAGGAGAGAAGGGGCAGACCGTGTCATGGGTCACGTCCCCTGACGGATATTGCAACATGATACTAAATTACTAGTGAAGACAAAGCCCCTTTTTTTTTAATTGTGAAAAAAAAAAAGGAAATTTACAAGAACGTGAACAATGAGATAGAAATCCAGAAATGAAGAAAAGAAAAAAAAAACAACAACATAATCTTCGGATCTAAGTTTGACAGTCAACATTAGTAGAGACTTAGCGGTCACTTTTGTTCTGTGGGGGTTATACCGAAATGAGAACATAAAAAGAACGCGAAAATTTAAAACAAACTGGGAGGGGTGGACAAACATGCGTTCAATTTGAATAAGTCTCATAAACATGAATGAAATTATCGCTTGCTGCCTCACCCCTCTCTTACCACCCCAGCCGCCTCCCCAAGATTACCAGACATGGACCGTGTCAACAAGAGACTAATGCGTATACTTGTTCATCTTTGTTCTTTCATTATCAGATTGGCATAGGTAGACATGAGTACATGGACATTCCTTGGATGGTCTTAGTACTTCCTGCTCGATATTGAGACAGCTGACAAAAGTTCATAACTACAAGCATCTATGAATGTACGACTGCAGAGCAAAGGGAAAAGATGTGACAAAGTATTGTATTCAAACTAGAGCAAACATTTAGTGTCACATTCCTCGGAAACCATACTCAACTCGAGCTAGCAGAAAACTTTGAACTGTACAAATACTCTTTGGATAAGCATGCGCCAATAAAGTTTGCAATTTTATTGTACTATCCAGCCGTTAAATAATATTATATATTGTGCGCCTAAAGTCACTTTTTCAGCCTTATCATCCGTAGCATCCTTAAATACTCATCTATCATTAAAAGCAATACAATATGAAAGGTAATTCCCATGTAGCCCTTTGAGATGTTTGTCAAATGTTTTACATGTTTCGGATGTTCCTTCAGAATTGAAGAAAATCTAGATACTGGTCCAAACCTCCCAACGGGGGATCGTTAAGGGCATGATATGAACCCGAGACCATCGAGACGACCAAGCGAGAGTCCAACATGACCAGGTCAATTCACTAAGCATAAACTGGTACTGTACACATATATAAAAGCACAAATTTAACAGGGCGTGACGGGGCGGGGGACTGTCTGCTGAGTAAAATTTTTTTCTTCTAAGTTCACCAAAAGGTCATGACAGTTTCACACCAGAGGTCAAGACAAACAAAGTGAAAAGTCAGCGTTTCCCAGATTGTATACAAGTACACCTCTGAATAGCTGTAGTAGTATTCTCAGACAAATTTTTTAATCCCTACGTAATCTTTGGCTGAAAATACTAACAATGTTTTTCAGAGGTGACCCAATAATATCTGGTTAAAAGTGACTTCGGGAAAAAAAAAAGGGGGGGGGGTGGAGTATGACACCTTAATGTTTTCATTTTAAATATAAGGGTTGTCATTGACACGTGTGTGTAATTAATGGTAGATTACTTAGAGGCAAGGCTTCCTCTTTTATAACTCCAATAAGTCATGTATATTTGTTAATATCTAATTGTTTAAGCCTAAACTTCCCTCCTGTATTAGATCAGTTATGCCCAAACTAAGGCCCTCATATCCGGCTAGTAAGTAAATAAAGAAAAAGTAGCAATGCATTATATGCACATTATGATAAGATATAATATTTGAATCACAGCAAGGATACTTTCAAACAAGTCTTTACACAGACATCTGGAGCAACTTACAAACATAAGCACGATAACATTGTTAAACCATTAGTAACCTGGCATAGGCTACAAAACAGGGAACAGCTCAGCAGAAAATAAAAACCTGGCTTGAAGAAGATAACATGAAAGCAGAAACATTGTTTAAGATTTAAAAAAAAAAAGTCTCCATAATGTGGCCAACAACAAACACATTGTAGCTGAGTTATCAGTCAAATGTAATATCAAGATTCATCCCCTACCTTTGCTACCTCTCACGTAATCCAGCAAAAGGTAACTGTAGCTCTTTAGTAGAGGTCAGCAAAATTGTCTTAGAACTGAAAGTTGTTTTTTTTTATATTTGGCCAACATGACCTTTCTAATTGCTAATTGTAGCCAACAAGTACACTCTCAAGATAATATTGATTGTAAGTGGGCAGAAGGGCAACATGAAGGTGAAGGTTGCTGAAGTGAGAGAAACATACACTACATAAATAAGCCTACACCAATACTCTGATCAAACAAAAATTAATTAAAACAGAAGAAAAGCTTCAAACAGAAATATTCTAGGGAAGACGTTTTTAAATACCTTTTCATTAATGTTACTTTTTTTTATTAGACTAAATATGCCAAAAATAATGAAGGTATGTTGTTGTTTTTTTACCAAAGGTGTGGTACTTTTAATCTGGCAACAGGTTCACAAAACAGAAAATCTAGACTTTTTCTAATTTTTTTCTATTGTGTTTTAATACCATCATTTACTTTTTCTCATTAATAAGAAGTTCTCATGATGTGATCAACTTGTTTAAAACTATATAATTATAGGATGGACCATGCAGTATGAACATTTGTTTTCAGTTTTTGTTGTTTTTTTTTTTTTAGGCCTAGGGGGTCCATGAAGTATGTGATATAAACAGGTTAGGTTTGTCATCATTGACAGCATGAAGACTGTATTTGCCTTAACACTGTTAACATCTTGGAAATAATTAGGTATGTGATCAAGGTCAACTTAACAATCATTATTACAGCATGCACTCCACCATTTAAACTAGAAATCCCCCATGCTGCAATCAAGCATACCTATGATTCTCCATAAGCCCTTAAAGCATGTAGTTTCTGAAAAAACTAAATTACTTGCTGTTTGTGTACATTTTGTTTTCCTAAATATATTTAATGTCTGATTTGTTTTTGATGCTTACATTCCTTTCCAAGACTGTCTCAATGCATCTTCAGCTATGTAACAGATACTCTGCTCTCAACGAGATACAACAATCATAGGGATATATAGTTACAACAATGATAGGCATATAGAGTTACAGTTTTCTAAAAAGCATAAAGTTTTTATGACGCGATCAATGTGCATCAAATGAGCATTTTGTCCTTGAGGAAACACACCCACCCATGTCTCACCATTAAATGTCACAACAGCAGTGTGTTAATAATCAATAGGGTGACCATAAATTGGCCAGATTTTTTTATCACAGGCTCATCTCCCTAAAAGGAAGCAGTGAGGGGATGTGGGCTGAATGCATGACATTTATGCTCTTCATGACTTGTTTTAAGTTTACAGTTAATTGCTTTTGCTTTTGTTTGTTGTTGTAATTTTATTTTTTTTGTAAAAAGATTTCCTGCATATTTTGTTTACTTTGTTAAAAAAAAAAAAAAAATAGCAAGAAAAAAAAAGGTAGCCCAATCAACAAGATTTTTTTTTTTTTTTTTGCTTGTTTTATTTTTAATAAGATCTCACGTCATGTGTCCCTGAGATACATTACTAATCATTATAATATAAAGTCATGAGAACTTTGTGCTGACCCTGTAATGCAGTCTTTACTTAGATTCTGACACATGACCCCTAATTCTATTAATCTGTATCAATAGTCTACTATAGATCTTGTAGACTAATAGACTAGGGTATTATTTATACACTAAATCTAGAATTTCGAAGATCTAATTAGTAATTTTATATAATATTAATTAATAAATAAATAATAATTAATTGTTACATTACTACATTTGGCAACCCATCAGCAAATCTAATTATTTTCCAAATAAAAGAGGAAAAAACTTTTCCAGTGAAGTCTATTAAAAATTTATTGCCAACAAATAAAAGTATTTCAAGAAAGAATGCAGTAATTTTTTAAAGTCAAATACTATTTATTTTAAACTGAATTATTGCGTTTAATGGAATTTCGCTAGCTATTTTTTATGAAAAATCATTGATGATTTTACTGAAATCACTTTCAATGCTGAGTAGGGCTAGCAGCTAGCTTTGTAACTAAGTGTAATTTCAATGTTCGGGAATGTTACAAGCAGTCTACAAGTGGACACTTCTTAATTATGACATTGTTATCAATCATAAGATTAAAAGTATTGTTGATAAAAAAAGTTAAAAAAAAATGTTTAAAAAAACAACATAAGTTACTGACCATTTGAAATTATCATATTTTACCTCTATAATCTAGTATTATATTGTGGGGACCCCTCCCTTATGAAGTCCCTACAAACCCCAGGTACAGGGTAGATCTATTGAATCTCTAGATCTATTATCTGGTTAACTATTATACTAATTATTATAGTAAAAAGTAGCCTCACATCAAAATTTGGTTTTGAGTGGGAGTAGGATAATAAAATAATTACTTAATTATAAGTTAATTACAAGAATGTTACAAGATATAATGATAATAATCTAGATCTAATGAGACTTATGATAGAATGATAGTGATACGTACCTTTTCTTGTAACCTTGCCGGCTTGTGAGTTGTACAGTAAGTCTATAATTTTTCTACTTCAGATCAGTAGATCTATTTGTGGTGTAGTCCTTGTTACAAGTTGTTGTACCACAGTACTGTATTAGGTCGTAAAGGACGTAGTGTTTGCTTGTTTTGTAGCTTGTTTGTTGGGTAATTTACTAGAATTAAAATAGGATACAAATAAAAATAGTAGATCTATATTCTAGAATCACTAAGAAATCTAATAGTAGTAATAGCAGGTAATTAAATTACCGGTAAATACGACTGACGTTGTATTTCAGTTTAGATTGTAATTGGCTAATATTCTAGAAGATCTAGATCTAGAAAAGATTATCTAATCAATCTGGACCGGCTAACACTCAACAGTCACTTCTACCTCTAGGCCTCTGCGTAGATTGTGTTTTAGCGTTGAATGAACTTCCCTTGAAACGATTATATAGATCTAGGTCGTCGCGTGGCAGTATGGATTGAAAGAATAGCGGAAACACACCCAATGGAGGAGGGATATATCGGCGCCTTCACGGAGGTCACGGATATATTCTTATGGCCAATCTAACCAACAAAACGAATATAAACCAGAGATTTCTAAAACTAGATCTTATCTTATATACTACAGACGTTACTTCAAAATAGAAGATGATTACGTCCTACGCGTCATGTGTTAGTTTTACATGTTACAGATTTTCTTTCAGAGTAGAAGTAGAAGATTATCTACTTTTTAGTCAAACCTCCCGCTGGACGACGGGGGATGGCAGAGGGCAAGGTATATATATATGAGCTTAGGACCATTTAGAGTTTAGAGTAATATATAAACCATATACTAGGACTAGGACAAATTTGTACAAATGCCCCTTCTTCCCTAGTGCTATTAGTATTAAAGCATGGAATGGGATGCCTGAACTAGCCAGGAAAACCAGTGACTTAGCAGAATTTAAGTCATTGGTTAACATGCATGGCTAGATGCATGACGCGTAAAACGTTTTGAGGTAACGTATGTATTATGTAAGATAAGAACGACAGTCAGCGCGAACACCGTACGACCAGGCAGCCAATATATAGTAATATACATGTATACGGATTGGATTATGTTGGGATGTGAACAAAGAATCAAAGAAAGATGAAAAACAAAAAAAGGTAAAACTAACCAAAGTTACTATATCTAGAATTCAAGAAATGAAAACTGTGTGTTAATTTAGGCGTTGATACAATGGAGAGTGATAAAAAAAAGTTACGAGGTTGTCATCGTAATAATAATAAAGGGCCGAAAAGTGTGAAAGTGGTGGTGGGTACGGGGTTCCGGTCGAAATATAGCAGTGATGCCCAAAATACGGCCCGCGGGCCAGACTTGGTTCTATCCGTCCCGCCGAAACATCGGCACAAAGGACAGTGGATAGAAAAAATCCACTGTCAAAAGAAAAAGTTTTAAAAATATATTTCCCTAGGTAGAATAAATGGATTGGTACCGACAGTAAGCCAACGTATTTATTTATAAAGAAAGAGAGCCTCTTTTCAAAGAACAAAACATTAAACAGCTTTATGAAACCAAACATATAAATAAATAAAACGGCAATCTTGGTTTGAGAGGTGATTGTTATATTATACCTAGAGTGGAGGACTGATGAGAATATTTACCAAAATGAGAAAAAAAATGAGTCGGCTGTAAGGCTATTTTCTGTTGCCCCTAACGTACGTGTGAACTGACATATCTGATACCTCTCAAAATCTTGGTATTTATTCGCGATAAAAACAACAGTTTTGAAATCAGAGAATTCGTAGCTATTAAGAGCATGCATGGGATTACCAGTGGCGAAGCACTGTCAAAGAAGTTTCAACCATCACAGAGAATCTTTTTCCCTTGGAGAAATTAGTTAGAGTGACTTCTGATGGTGCCACAATTGTGGTTGACAGCAACAGCTATTAGAAGTCAAATGGAACCGAGCCTCTGTGGTTTCGTTGTATTATTCACCAACAAAATCTATGTGGCAAGATGTTCAGTCTGATGATGATCGTGTTCAGATTAAACAATATTCGTCGTTTCTAGAAATCCATCAGCGGCCAATGTGCTAAGTATGCAGACAGAGCTGCAACTGAAACTGATTGACTTACAAAAAAAAGAATCTTTCCTTGACAAATTTCAAGTGATTCAGGCAACTGATTTCTACTCCGTGTTGCTTGCATAAACTTGTCTAAATCTCCGATATCAAACGCTAACGTTGATCACAATAAATACAAGCAATTAATTTGTGAGAAAAAAAACTTTTCAGTGATGAAGCGTGCGAAACCCTGTTACGTAATCGTCTCACGGACGAACATCTAGATTTAGGGCTCCGACTTGGCGTCTCCTCTATGCAGTCGGATAATTAAAAGTTGGTTTACGATAAACTTGTCATGAATTAATGTAATTTATATATATATATATATATATACTTCGTCCATCGTAGTTCGATTATGACCACTTTGTCATCCAGGGGGCTGAGGGCTTTGCACTGGGGTTTTATGTCTCCTCGAGTGGCTGGTGAGACCTATGTGAGCCCGGAATGTTCGGCCTCACACTAGGCAGGTTATTCCAGCTGGAGCTAGTGTCATTGGCCTTGCTTTTCTTCTCTGGCGTTTTTCTTCTGCCAGCTTTGTTCTCTTTTCCTCAGCAACCTGTGCGCCGGTTTTCACAGAGCGACGTCATGATGCTCTGTCATGTGCCTCTGTCTCCCAGGTGGCTGAGTCTATGCTGAACGCCTTCAGAGAAGCTTTGAGGGTGTCCCTGAAGCGCTTTCTTTGACAACCTTGCGAGCGCTTTCCTTCGCTTAGTTGGCCATACAAGAGTCGTTTAGGGATGCGGTGGTCTTCCATTCTACATACGTGTCCTGCACATCGCAGCTGGGACTGCATCAGGATTGTGTGGATGCTTTGCAGACCCGCTCTTTGAAGGACTCCAGTATCTGGTATTTTGTCTTACCATTTGACATTCAGTATTTTTCACAGACATGTCGATAGACCCCAAGTTTTGTATTTGTGGTGATACAACTTTAAAGGAATGGGTTGCCTGAGTCAGCCAGGAAAACCAATGACTTAGCATATTTTAAGTCACAGATCAACATGCATGACTAGATTGACACGTGAAATGCGTAGGACTTAATTATTTGTATATTTTGAAGAAACGTCTGTAATCTATAAGTAATACCAAAAAGCTTGAAACTCATTAAGGCTGCTATTGTAGTGTTTATAGTTTTCAGACTACATACATGTATAAATAGAATACATTATGTAAGCCTACGAAAGCATACATCCAGTTTTCGATGCGTTATCAAACTTTATATATTTTGAATAGAATTAGGCTTACACCTATGATAAAACACATGGGCGTAGCCGAGAGGGGAGGAGTTCAAACCATCACAGGCCTCAGATCTCATTGTCTGAAAGGGAAACTTTACTTACTTCCCCAGTGCAGCCAACTTAAGCAAACTACAGTCACCAAATTTCATGAGCGTAGCCAAAAGGGGCTTTGTGGGTTCCCTCCCCCCCCCACCTCCAATACAAAAATTAAAGCATTTTACCTTTTTTTTACCAGTCGCTGGACTCCACTGAATAGAAGATTTAGTTTTTGATTTTTTTAACGGAAGATTAGCAGGCTAATTGCACTGTAGATACCTCAAAATATGCATTTTTTAAAGCTTTAAATAACGGAAATAATTCTTCGCCCCGGACCCCACTGGGGGAACTTACAGCGCTCCCCCAGACTTGCCTGTATACGATTTTCGCTCCCTTGTTATCTGACATTCTTTCAAGGTGACCTGCCCAACGTAGTCTGTTTTTTTTATATCTAGATCTAGATTCTGAATTTGATTTCTGATCGAGTATGTCTGAAAAGTCCCACTATACTTCAAAACAAGCTGCTCGTTACATAACTTCCGTTTTCTGCAACCTATTTGTTATGTCTCAACAAAGTGAAAGTCTAGAAACAGGTTTAAAAGACGTCACGTTAAATATTAGAATTCATTTTACCTCGCCTGAATGACGTCATAAACCTACTTTGAAAGTCACTTAGCCTTACCGTTTCTGAAGTTTATGTCTGAATGTCTGCATTTTTATGATTTTATTATAGGTTTATATTATACATCAAATTAAATAATAGGCCTTAAGATGAATCTAGAATATTTGTGTAACTAAAATTACTAAATAAAAGGAAATAATACAACCTAAAATATAAGTATAGTGCTCCGCTAAATTCTACGATTCCGTGAAGTGTTCCGCAAAATACTCCGAATGGGCGAAGTGTTCCGCAAAATTCTCCGAATATCTGAAGCGTTATGCTAAATTCTCCGAATATATGAAGTGTTCCGATAAATTCTCCGAATGTGTGAAGTGTTCCGATAAATTCTAAGAATGTGTGAAGTGTTCCGCTAAATGCTCTGAATGTTCGAAGTGTTTCGTTGCAGTGAAGGCCTGAGAAACAAAATTTTATGGCCCACAAGCAAATAGGGGACCTTAGCAATACTCTATGTTGCCTATAAGTACATCCAGAACTGATTGTAAGACAACTTTTCTATGAATAGTAAAGATTTATTATTGTTATTTGTTATTATTACTTAGACTATATAGATCTAGACGTATGAAACTGTATTTCACAGTTAGATCTAAATGATTATCTTATCTTATATATTACAGAAGTTACTTTAAAAAAGAAGATAATTATGTCATACGCATTTCATATGTCAGTAGATCTAGTCATGCATATTAATCTATGACTTAAACTCTGCTAAGTCGTAGGTTTTCCTGTCTGATACAGGCAACCCATCTCATTCACTAAAGGCACTAGGGAAGAAATAAAGGAGCACTTGTACGAATTTGTTCTAGAATATGGAATTAGAAATGTGCCTCTATCTTTGTGTCTCTCTGAGTATTTCATTAGGTTTTATTTTTCTATTCTTAAGTTATGGTTTAGTGTTTTATGTATTATACTCTCTGTGGCATTTTACGTCTCGAGAGACGATCTTTTCCCTTTGCAACTTCTTGTGTGACTAAAGAGGCCAATCCTTGATACACAGCTGCGATCGCAGGTTGGGCATATATAATCACCAGGCGCCGTTGCATTTTCACCCTTCTTTCTGCGTCTGTTGTGTATGACATCTGCAATCTTTGACCCTTCCTTTATGCTCTCTCTCCATGAGGATCTGTCCAGTGTCACCTCTTCCCAGTTGCCAGTGTCGATTTATGAAGAGCTTCATGTCGCGTTTGCATACATCCGTATAACGTATTAGTGGGCGACCAGCGGCTCTCCTGCCTTCTATTAGATCGCCATACAGGATGTCCAGTGGAAGTCGACCTTCTGGCATTCTACGAACGTGGCCAAGCCAGCCAAGGCGTCTGCTGCTGATAACAGAGCGGATGTCCTGGCACCCTGCTCTTTGTAGCACTTCCTCATTGGTTATCTTATCTTGCCACCTTATTTTAAAGATCCGCCTTAGGCATCGGAGGTGGAAAACATTTATGTATTATAGATTACAGATTAAGTAATGAAAATTCTTGGATTACTTCCTACTGTTTTTTGTCATTAGATTCCGCGTTTTTGGAAGTTTCCTTAGACTTGTCATTTTTTTTTTAAATTTCAGCCAGGGAAATTCACTTTACGATCCTTCATTGAAGTTTTTTTTTTTTTTACAATAAATTTGTCTATATTTTTTTCTTATTCTTATGAAAATAAAAGCAGAGGACACTTGCCAAACTGTGGTAGAACGGTACGTAATTCCCGTTAACAAAATGTCTAAACCAGTGATGATCAAACTATGACACGCGGGCCAACTCCGGCCCGGTGAGAGGTTTTATCAAGCACACTATTTTTTCTTAAATAATACATTTAAGATTTTAATATGAATTCATTTTCTCGTTCAGATGAACACATTTAATGTTAAAATACCAAGGAAAAAAAATAATTTTATTGACTATATCTGGACGTATCTGATATCATATCAATTGAGGAGACTTCTTGGCGAATTCAAAAGATTTCATTTCAGCGCTATTGAAAAAGACTTTTGTATTTCCACTATAATTTTAATGTAGATTTTGAAATAGTGAAATCACAAAGCAGCCTAATTAAACAGAGCTCCACTTTAAAATACAGCTCTCTAATTAAAAAGCTTAATTAAAACTACACTAGTCTCAAAGTATCACTCGGGTTCAGCAGTACACAAAAAAAAAATAATAATAATAAAGTGAAATATAAAATAGCTATCCCTGATAGAGAAAAAAAATTCTTCACAAAAAAACTGGGAATTGGGATTAAACTCGAAAGAGGGTAAAAAACAAACAACTTAAGACCTGAAACAAGTGTGAAACTACAGTAGGCCTACTTTATTTGACGAGTCTTTTAATCAAGATCTGTGTATTTTTCCTTAGGACTAGCTTATTTCAAGTGCCCGTAATTTTTCCGATACGCAATTTCACACCTAAAAATAATTGTAGAAAAAGAAATTTTAGTGATTTAATATGAATCAATTAATTTGGACAAGTCATGTATTTTTATGTATGATTGACCTACACATAACTGTGCCATTAGAAATATTTTTTGTACCAATTATTTTTGTTTGGCTTTTAGTTTTGTCATTGCGCTACGATCCAATTACTTGTCTAGACCAGTTGTATAGAAGGAAAGAGGCAGAAGTGATATCCCTTTGAATGTTTACATGATCGTTTTTTAAATGCATAGTTTTAAAAAAGTTCAAGGGGACTAATTCAACTTATACCACCACATCTGTCAAGTACGATTTCTTTCCCTTGTCCAATATACCAAACAAAATAATTAATTACCAATAGTTAATTAACTAATTGGTTAGCTTCTTAAATTGATATAGGTGTTGTAAGTTAAAATAGTTAATTGTGCAATATTTCTGCCGAATCCGATATTTTGTGTGGGAGAAATAACGTGAACAAACTGTTTACCAGACAGAGTTGATGTAAGCTTTGAAAAAAAATGCGTTCTATTTCATTTATAAAACATTGTCTTCCCTTAAGATGAAAACTTTTATTGATAAGGATCTTTCTCTGTTACAGTCCTGGCTGTGACACCACCCACCCCCTTGTTGCCCAAACACCTTCTGCACTTTTATTTCACGCTTTTTATTCCCGGCCTAGGAGGGCGCCTTCGACATACGGAGGTCACGCCTAGGATGTCCTTAATTATTCTCTCCCTTTGGATTCCAGAAGCGCCCGTTTCTTTAAACCAAGACTAGGTAATACTTATCAGACTCAGCGTGGCGCCCTGGCAATTAGGGAATCAAAACAGAATTTCTGTTGATGTGCTTAAGAGAGCCCAATGATCATGTCACTATCCACTCACTGTTTCTCAAGCAACGGCAGACACCGGGTCAGATTATGTGGTACAGAGCAGGAATAAGGAGATTTCCACTAAGGTTCTAACCTAACCTCATGGGATGCGAACAAATAGTAATAAAGATGTCACGAATTACATCTGCTTCGGTCCCTCCCAGACTAAGCAATAGTTCAGACAGGCCGATAAATAAGAGCTTTAAATATCTTAAGGGTTTCAAAAGTCTTCAACTTGAACTATTAGGAAAATTACAAAGACAAATAGGAAATACACATTTGCCTTTTCACAGATACCATAGTAATATTAAAATTAACCCTCATGTAACTGTGGAAGCTGGAGCTGTTTTAGAGCTCTGGTAAGCCAGGATGCGAAAGTTTAAATTATTATTTGCAGTCTTTATGTGAAAGTTTTATCCCGTTATTGAATGGTAGCATACAAATGTAGTTATGTCAGTTTCTTACTACTGTTTGAAAGTCTATTGAATGACAGCACACAAATGTATTTATGTCATTCTCTTTATACTGTTTGAAAGTCAGTCTACAAATGTATTTATGTCATTCTCCTTATACTGTTTGAAAGTCGGTTTACAAATGTATTTATGTCATTCTCTTTATACTGTTTGAAAGTCAGTATACAAATGTATTTATGTCATTCTCTTTATACTGTTTGAAATCAGTATACAAATGTATTTATGTCATTCTCTTTATACTGTTTGAAAGTCTCTTAAATGGCAGCATACAAATGTAGTTAGTTCAGCATCTCCATACTGTTTGAAATTTTAATGAATGTGACTTTGTCTGGATTAACTCCATTGGACTTTTCATTATTTGATAAAAATGACCAGTGTGTGTGTGTAATTTGAATAGAGGGCAAGTACAACTGGAACTTATAATTGAAGGCCATGTTGACTGAATTACTGTTTGATATATGTTAATATTTGTTGATAATTGAAATTTTTGTTAGTTTAGAATTAAACTATATTGTTTTATGATCAGTATCCATTTGGCTTAAAAACTCTGTATGCTGACTGTAGTCAAGATGTCACGTGAGGAACTTGTACTAGAAGCAGCTGATGAGTTACATTCTTGGAGTAGGCGTAGTGAATTTTGATTTTGAAATATCTGCTATCTAATTAAGTTTACATTTTTGTGTTGTTTTTTTAATATTGATTACTACAACTGATTACCATTACTATTTTACATTTTCATTTTATTATATTATGTCCTATGTAAATAAATAAGTTCTGCTCTGTGCATAGAGACCATTAGATTTTTTATGTTGCTGACAATTTTAGATAAGATTATTGGTCCAATCAAAAAGAAATCAGTTTGACTACAATTGACCACCTCAGCGTAACTACTGTAACCATAACAATATAGATGCAAATTATTGCAAATACGAACAACATTCACACACACATCTTTAAAACAAATTCACATTAAATAAAAAAAAAGGAGTTTAAAATAATATTTTTATTTTAAGAAATTTTACAAATAATTGTAATAAATTACTTAAGTGTTTTTTAACACCATTTTAAGTGTTGTAGCTACATAATGACAAAATGTAACCTATTAAACAACTGATAAACAATTTATCTCATCTGGTTTTCATATAGTACAATAATATCATGAAAAGGAAAGTTTAAATTAATGCTTTTCATTTCATTATGAATTAAGTGTATACATGTAAAATTTAAATTTTTGGTTCTCAGAAACTAACTCACTAACTGGCAAAAAAAAACCAACACCCGCTGTAGTATCACCTCATGCCTAAAAAATGTAAATGTCAATAGATAGGTCCAAAAAATGGTGCCCTGTTTAAGAAATGTCTCTTTGGGATTTTGAATTGAATTTATAAATACTATCTGGACAAGCCATTTATCTGAACAAAGGACCTTTTGTATCTCACTAAAATGTACTAGACCTAGTTTAGGAAACAGTAATCATACATTAGTAATATAATACAGTACATAACAAATTTTTAAAATTTGATAAAAACAATTTTAAAAATTGATAACACTTGTACAGATTTCTAAAATTTGTTAAGTATTGAAGAATCAAGGCAACATATGTCATTGTTGGGCCGAACACTTTTATTCATTCATCACTGGACGCCATCTTGGGCAGAACTTGTTCACAACAAAGGACACATTACTCACAATGACTAAGGGCTATAACTCATTCCTTACAAACATTCCAAAATAAATACATGGCAGAAACATTATTTAAACACGAACAGAGATACATTATAGACAATAACCTATTTACATACGATACATAGATAACATTTTCAACAGACAACATTGGCATGTAAACAAAATCACAAATATAGGTATAGCATATACTATACATATAACAATGTACATGAATATTGAAGACTATAAAGATGTGGCAAAAAAAGACTTGAGGTGTTGTCACCACTTGCTCATGTCATAGTCCTTGTGCCATATAGGGGTGGCCCTCGTTCGCCCACTCCTTATGATAGGCTCTGCTCCATGAGCCAATGGTTGGGTCCCATCAGGGCCAGCGCTGGACTCTAAGGCAGGTTGTGGTGTTATGTCTGTGGATGAGGCATCCCGTAGGGCCTTATGGGTTGCTGTTTCGTCATTTCCATGAAGCAAAGAGCTTTCCAATCAAAATTCATCATTGCCAGTGAAAAAAAAAATGAGGCTAAAAATTTAGTTAAAAAACATTTCTTTATTCATTTTATAATTTCTAATAGGTTCAATCTGGAAAAACCATCTTCTGAGTAGAATACATACAAAATAGAGCACAAATAGGAATAACATGAATATTATATGAATTAGTGCTGTTAACAAACAATGTCTCATAGTGACACTTTGCTTGCATCAAAAGTTGCATGACTATGACACAGCACTCAAGCTTTGCCTTTAATACTAACATGCACAATAATTATTTCTTACTGCAGAAAATTCTGAAACAAAGACAAGAGTACATTATTTTTGTTATCTGGTATAACAGAAATTTCAAAAATATTTTGTTGTATCTAGAAAGCTGAAAAATAGATTAAATATAAAAAGATTTGTCATAATTATAATCCTGTGAATCTAAAGTTTATTATACATTTTATTTTATATATATATATATATATTATATTCATTATCTGCAAAAAAAATAAAAAAATTGGTAAATAAAATTTCAAATACACAATTTTTAACAATAATAAATAATAACCACACTGAAATAAATATAACAAAGTGAGACCATGCTAAACAAATGCAATAAAACAAGAATTTGTTGAGACTCTTACAGGAGTTAAATGCATCTTTCGTAACTATCAGGTTCTTTCTTTTTTTTTTTTTTTTTTTACTTGGCTCAAAGGGTACTTAGGAAGACTATAATTGGATCCCTTTAGTTGTAGCTACTATAATGTAGCATCCTTTTGCTTGCAATAATGTTATAATACTGGTGGATGTTAGCATGGGTTATTTATTTGCATGGAGTAGAACTTGAACTTTGATTAACTTATATCTACAATAAGTTGTTATGACACACCAAATCAAAAAGTCAGATATAAACAGACGTGATTTAATGAACATTAAGAATAGAATCAAGAATAATAATAACCAGCTATATGCCGCTGGCCAAATAAGTTATTACTGAATATATCCATGTATGAACAGAATCACTAAGTCTCGAATGTTATATAGTCCTCTCTCTACTAAAAGTAGCTGTCAGAATCACTGAGTTTAAATAAGGCAAAAACTAACACATTCAATATCGTCATATGTATGTGTTAACATTCATACCTGGGGATAAAGGGATATAACTCTTTCATACCAAAATATCAATAAACAAGTAAAATATTCTTTCTCGCCATACCAGCCCATGACAGTAGACTTATATGAAGAACATTTTTACATTTTAAAAAAAAAAATGCAAATGTAAACATGCTATATATTTGATATTGAACAAATGTATAAATATATGATCCCTTTCAGTGATTAAATGAACACATAACTAATTGAATTGTAAGACTATAATTTAACATGTTTAAACATAAAGCTGCATTTTTTTTACCCACTGCATGAAGATATCACATTATTAATATATCTCTATTGTATTGATAAATACAGAAGAGCAAACTATTTTCTAACAGGGAAACATGAAAGATGGTAAAGATACTACTTAGAATACCCAAACCAGATGCTGTAATTGTGTTATATTACAAACATGATAAAGTGATAGTATGTTAAAAGAGGAAAAGGATTGTATAAAACTGCATCAAATTAGTGTAAGATCAAAAGAACACAATGACCATCGAAAATATGGATTGTTATTGTCTATTCTTCTATTGCTGTATGTGTTGGTGGGGAGGGAGGTCGCGGCAGAGTAGGGGTTTGTAAAAAGGGGTCGCCGAGCTTCAAAGGTTGAGAACCGCTGTCTTAGAGCAATCGACGCCCCCTTCCCTCACCCTTTTATTAATCACGCTTGATTTATCTTGGGTATTTCCAAGGGACATAATCCATGTCTGTACTTTAATTCAGGGAAGTATTATTATAGTTGTTTCCCTTTGAAAAATTAAATCATTTATCAAAGAAATCCGCTCTGGGATTGTATGGAAAATATGTGTTTTCAACTAGAATTGGAGAAACGGTAATCTTTCTAGGTAAACGCTAGTTCATTTTACCCCAGACTTGACCCATAAACAAAGAAGAATTGGGATATCTTGTTTGTCAGCGTTAATGACTTTTCTAAGCATTCATAATATTACAAAATTTATCGCGTGTCCATACTCGCTTTTTATCAGTTGACCATCTCCTCCCCTCGGGAAACAAAAAAAAAAAAAAAAAGGAAGCTAAGATAACTCTGTTTTTCCTTTGATTGAGGTGTCATCCATTTGATGCCCCCCCCCCCCCCCGACAAGGGCGGAAGTGAAGCGGGCGAGTCGCTTATAGATAGGGCCTATCTCATCATTATCCTTCAACCCATGACTTGCATCGTGGGGAGTGATGTGACAGCAACCAAAGTTATCCACTACACTTGGTCACAAACCGTCCATATTAGTGTAGTATTGATAATCGCACGCCGTTAGGCTACGCGCCTTCGTGTTGTCCACCCCCGTTTTTTTTCTTAAGACTATATCCCATCTAATCACGTGATATTTAAAGAGCTATTCGTGTTGTTTTGTCCGAGTAAGGATTTGTAGCTAGATTTTGTTTCGCTTTTCCTAGCAACTTATAGGCCTATCCAGCAATGGAAGGCAGCCTTGTTGTGTTGTATGCGCTTAGGGTTGTCGTATCGTCACGATGGCCTATAGTTTGAAAAAATGCCTTCCTCTACCATCCCGAAGGAGGTTTGGGCTAGGATCTAGAGGCTAATAATTTTTTTTTGTACATTTCTGACACCCCACATAAATCACATGGGGAGGGCGCGGGGCTTGGTTGGCGAGTGGTAAGGCGCTTGACATCCGAGACGAGAGATCTCGAGTTCGACCCCCGGTGAAGATCGGGATTTTGCTATAGATCCAAGGGACATCTTTAGCTGTGTCCCCCCCCCCCCCCCCAACTGGTTGATCGTTGTGTTGGCTACATGATACCCTTAATTGTTTACCACAGAAACTATTAACTACATCATCTGCCCCCAAAGAATGCAAGGTCTGAAGGGGACACCGTTAGCTCTATCTACACAAATCAAAGCCATTCTGGGTTGTATCTAATAATTTAGATGGAAACTTAGCCGAGCTCTTATCCTATGTAGAATTGTCTCCCTTGTCTGAACAGATTCCTCCATCTAATAGTCTTGGTATTGGTCAGAATTATTTGAATACATTGTTCGGGTTTGGCGCCATCATGCCACGTGGCAAACAACGAGGGAATTTAATATAGATAAAAACACTTGGCCTATTGATGATATCAAACCCCTATATAAAAATGCAAATAGCTCGGTACCTCTGACCAATCAAATAGGAGAAAGTTTTAGGATTAGGACATCCAATGATGCATTCTCTCTACAGCTTGTAACTTATTTCTGGAGCATATTATGATAGAAACTCAATAACCCCTAGCTTGACCAAAAATGGGTGCAGTGGCGTCACTAGGGGGTAAGATCTGGTGACACCCACTCTAGTGACGCCACTGAATCGGTGGTCTATTTCCAATCTCAGGTGTAATGATAGAGAGGAAATGACACGAATTCCGTTTAACATAGTGTCAGGGATATATAGGTACTGACCTCTTCCCCTCACACTCTTTCTCTCTCCTTCGTTTTTGTTTTTCGAGTGTGTGTGTGTGTATCTCACCTCATACTACTTCTTTTCTGCTAACTCTCACACACACAGACCTGAATACACCTACCTTCAGACATTTTCACGTTCTCTAGCTCTAGAAAGTAAAACGAAACTTTATTATATTCCTACCATTGGTGTGTAGAAAAATAAAAAAAGGCAATGAATGTATACCTATTCACTGAGTTGTACAGAACGCTCTCCTGCTGACCCCACCCTCCCCTTCACCCTTTCCTCTTACCAATAAGCCGGTATTGATCAGTTGATCACTGTCATGCATTAAGATTACTGTAACTGTCTCTCGGCGTTCCACCCACGAACCCTAAATAAACATTTATATGTGTAAGTTTTGCGACCATCTACTACAACCAGACAGAAAAAATCATGGGTACGTAGCTAAGTTGTTGTTTTTTTTAAATAAAATACTTATTGTTGGTCTCCATCGTAGAACGACTAAAGTTAATCTTGTAAAGCACTTTTTCATGTGACCACACTTGCAAAACTCAAACAATGTGGAAAGACAAAGGCATAGCCATCGACACTAAAGTCAGACTGATGCGCTTCTTGGTCATGGCCACATTCTTTTATGTTTGTGAATCTTGGCCGCTAACTGCAAACTAGAGAGGACGGTCCTAGCAACGGAATAGAGATGCTATAGAAGTATCCTAGGTATTACCTACAAAGACCGAATGCGAATCTCAATTGAGCTCCACGATGACCTGCTGACCACTGTCAAAACACGCAAACTAAAAATGTATGACCATATCATAAGGTTCTCGGGGCTCGCAAAGACTTTCCTTCAGGGATCAGTTCCAGAAAAAAGAAGAAGAGACAGAAAAAGCGATGGAAAGAGAACACAAAAAGAATGCACGGGCTTGTCGTAGAAAGAGATTCTATTTAAGGCAAAAGAAATTGGTGAAAGACTCTAGACAAATCATGTGTAGTGTCTAAATGTTTTAACAGACTAAGGGAAAAGTGAGTCCTAGAGAGACATTCCTGTTCGAATACAACGCAGGGAAAGGTTGTATTTCCTTTAGTAGTAGAAGAAATCATTCTTTCTTTTTTGTTTGGTTCTTCTACCAGAAATGATGCCAAAGCTTTTTTTCTTTTTTTTTTCGTTGTCAATGTAATTCTTCTACACCCTCACTCTCCACATAGTGCGGTCTAGGACTAAGTTTTCCTAGTAATCAACTTCGATGTCCACTGCTTTGAGGTCCCGCTTGATTACAACCACATACCTCTCGGTGATGGAGAACGACCACAGTCTTCTAGTGCCCATCCATAAATTATTTTAAAGTCGTAGTAAAAAGAAGCAGTTTATGTGCAACTTCGAAATCTATAAAGACCAAAAAATAATAAATAATAGATTTTTTTTATAGATAACTCTAGATAGATGTATAGATGATAGATAGATGTATAGATAATAGATAGATATGGATGGGGATAGAGAAAATAAGATTAGATTAAAACGTTTACAAAAGTTATCTAACTCTTTGATCTGTAGTGGTCCAAAAGCTGTCTTGCTGCAGTCGTTCAAGGCTCCCCTTAGCCTTGTGGCTACTGATGTTTCTCATCACATTTTGTTTGATCATCATAGCGCTGGCCACGTCGGACTGGATGGTGTGGACTAATAACCTTAATTACTCACGAACTGAGAGAGGTTTGTTTTACTCTAGAGACGACGTGCTCCACTCCTGTTTTCTCAATGACCTGATCAGAAGGACGCAGGACGATAGATATTCGCAATGTAAGTAGATGACATCATAGGTCAGGGGCTGGGCCCAAAGGGAGGGAGAACGGGAGGATATCCAGTTAGCTCGTGGTGACGCTAAAATAGAGTCTGACAACACTTACAACAAAATGAAAAAGGTCTAAGGATAGGGGAATATGGAGATCTATGGATGGCGGCCAGTAGGGTTGACGACGGGCTGTTATGTAAGTAATTATTCTAGATTTATTTGCCCTATTGCAAATCACCAGAAAAACTAAATACAACTGCATTAAATTACTGGAATTTTTTTTTAAATGTCCCTTTTCTAAGGGTTCCGATTGTTTAAATTTAGTCTATAGTTGGGAATTAATAAAGATAGGCTATTGCCGTTGTTTACATTTAATAAATATAGGATAAAAGTTTAACTTAAATTAAGATTCTTCTTCTAGACAGCTTTTTGTTGGTGAGCTGTTGGCTCTTGTGCAGTCTGTGCCAAGGGAAAATAGTGTGCTTTATATAAGATATTATTACAGTTAATACAGGCTACATATTGTTTTTAATGATCTTTGTTTGAAAAAAAAAAAAAAATGAGGGTTGGAAAAAAATACAGTTTGTTTGATTCACTAGCTGAACAATATGTAGTATCTAGAATTCTAGATGATTCGCACCACTAAGAAGATTACAGAGTGGACTATGGTACCTTCATGTTTCTGCCTGGTCGTGCGGTTTGCGCGCTGGACCGTCGTTTGGATTTATCGATGGTCCCGGGTTCAAACCCTGCCCGCTCCCATCCCCCGTCGTCCTGCGGGAGGTTTGGACAAGGAGGCAAACTATCTCCAACTCTGAAGGAACAGCCGAAACATGTCAAACATTTTACAAAATCATTTTACAAACAACTAAAGTTAACTTATATAAGTTATCATTTGATAGTAATTATGTCTAGGTTTGAATGTAGCGTAATGTGTAACCATGACTGACCTGAATGGGGTCGCCTATTAGTTTGTGATCTCTCTTTGACATTTATATAGTACCGGTATCCAAATAAATAGTCTATGCATCAATAGTAAAACCACAGTTACATCAGATCTGGACGAAGTAGCCCGGTCGTCTCCATTAAGGCTAGAGCAGAAAGTTGTGTTTTTTTTTAAAAAGTACCGGTAAATCACTGGCGATCCGAAGGGTGTGGGGGCGGACCTATTTTAGTATAGAAGTCACACAATTTGTATACGAATTTATTACTTATGTTAATAATACATACTAATTATTTATATTTCAACCTATTTTTAGATTATTTCGCCCCCCCCTTTCTAGTATTTTGGCCGATTTGGTAGGGTCTGGAGGGGGGGATGGCATCAATCCGCCCCCCCCCCACCATAAACTTTCGAGTGGGGGGGCGGTCCTATTTATTTGTAGAAATCACAGCTTGCTAACAGAATCAATTAAATATCTATAGGATTAAAACTTGTTATTGGTATTTTAACCGGTCTTTATATTATGTCGTTCACCTGTTGGCCGATTGGAAGGGGAGGAGCCATCTAAGCCCTTAGAGTGGGGGGGGGCGGTCCTACTTTTATAGAGAAATCATAGTATGTGAACAAAATTAGTCTATCTATATAATATAAACAGGTGGAAGTGCGATATATGCAATCACCTTCCCCCCATCGGACAAACCAATACTTTTTCTTTTTGTATTATAGTAAGAAATTACAAAATTTAAAAAATCTATCACTAATATAATTT
The DNA here is from genome assembly GCA_030265305.1 of Biomphalaria pfeifferi. NCBI lineage: Eukaryota > Metazoa > Mollusca > Gastropoda > Planorbidae > Biomphalaria > Biomphalaria pfeifferi. The sequence continues at coordinate 360,840 of JASAOG010000252.1, forward strand.
ATATATGCTATAAAGTAAATTCTTATATCGAGTCGCCCAATCCCTATTCTTTAATGCAAAATGCAATCATTAGCAGAAATTATAAAAAAGCGAGGATTAATCGTTTTCATTTTACCGCCCTTCCCCTTTCCAGACAGAGTTTGTGTAATTTCACATAAATTTATCATAACAATTTAAAGAAAGACTTTGCTTTGGAAAAGTTATAATTCAAACGAAATTTTTCAATATAACAGTCACGGTTGAGATGAGTTCAAAAACCAGATAATCTTTTCCTAGTCGACTTTTTCCAACCTTTACTCTATCTCATATTTTTCTAGTTAAATAAATTTAGGACACAATTTATGCTTGAATTTTATTGAATATTATTAATCGAAAAAAAAATTTTTTCCTCAAAGCCTTAATCCAAATATGTGGGGTATCTTATCTTTTCAAAGAACAAATCGGTTGTATTTGCAATGTATTACGGGACTATAAATTCATATTAGAATATTATTCCACGTTATTCAAAAGGTCCTTTAAATAGAATGAATAATGAGCTGTATGTCAGGAGAATGCGTTACGGCAGTGAAGAATGCCAGAAAACGCTTTTGGCGTCGGGGCTTCGCCTCGAACCCCTCTAATAAGTAATGAGCTGTAGATATCAGGAGAATGCGTTTCAGCCGTGAAAAATGCAAGAAAACGCTTTTGGCGTCGGGGCTTCGCCCCTAACCCCACTGATAAATAATGAGCTGTAGATTTTAGGAGAATGCATTTCTGCAGTGAATAATGCCAGAAAACGCTTTTGGCATCGGGGCTTCGCCTCGAACCCCTCTAATAAGTAATGAGCTGTAGATATCAGGAGAATGCGTTTCAGCCGTGAAAAATGCAAAAAAAACGCTTTTGGCGTCGGGGCTAATAAGTAATGAGGTGTAGCTATCAGGAGAATGCGTTTCAGCCGTAAAAAATGCAAGAAAACGCTTTTGGCGTCGGGGCTTTGCCCCGAACCCCACTGAGGAAGCTTACAGCGCTCTCCCAGACCCCCAAGCTTGCAAGAGAAAGAGCCTCAACATGACTGTTTTTTTTTTCGCCGAAGATTGAGAAACAGTCTTATTTTATTCTCATATATATACATATATACATATATATGCTGTACGCACGTTTATGCATAGGGTTAGGGTTTGGAAAAAAATCGCCCCCTCCCACTCCAAAGTTCTGGATCCGCCAGTGCGGTAAATAGAAGCCTAATACATAAAGCGCTGGTTGCTTGTGTTTGCATCTTTATTGTTATACAAGTAATGCTGAGGTGGACAATTGTAGTTAAACTGACTGTCCATTTGTTTAGACCAATAAAAGTATCTTATCTTATACCTGTATGTATTTCAGTCAGTGTTAATTCTGTTGCTGGTTTACTTATTGCTGCTGCTGTTGTTGACGTCATTGCCGTTGGTGTCGGACTATTTTATTTTTACATCAAGCAGAGAGATAAACAGAAGTTATGGAGATACTACATTCCTACCACTATAGCTGCACTCACTGCAGGTATTGTGCTATGTAGGATTTACCTATAGGCAAATTATGCTATACTATAGCTTGAGGACCCCTAGAAATATTTAGCACTGACATATGTAGGCTGGGCTGATAAAATAACTTGGGTCTTTTTCAAATCTAAGTGATGCACTGTACTGTATAGACATCTTTTATAAAATAACTTTGGGCCTTTTCAAATCTAAGTGCTGCACTGTACTGAATAGACGGCTGTAAGGCACACGTGAAATGGCCCTATGTTGTTAGCCCAAGTTACCTTTACGGCCCAGGCTTTCCCCAAGCAGTGGAGAGGTCACTCCATCTCTGAAAAAAAAACACACGGAGAGTGTTAGTTACTCGGAGTTAATGTAGCAAAAATACATTATGTCCATATAAACATGTCCGTTATGGTTTCGTACCGTCTTGATTAGAATTATCCCCATAGCAGCCCTTAACAGCCTTAATTGGGTCCTAGTGGTCGCGCTTATCTTTTGCATACTGGTGATCCAAACTAACTGATACAATACAATTACACTTAATATAAGCTTTGTTTTTTGTTGTTTTTTTTGTGTTTTTTTTTGGAAGTATTTTAAAAAATGTTTTTTCTTGTTTTTACTTTGACCTCATTCGGAACTTTTCATTGATAAAAAGACGTAGGCCAAATTGAATTGAAGATGATCAAATCAAAGTGTTCACTGTCTTGTGATTTTTTCCAAAGATATTAATAAAATAAATACAAAACTATTTTTTTTAAGGAAAATCGTAAAGCCTTTTTCCTTCCACCTTTTTTCTTCCAGCCAACCATCCTAATAAGAAATTGCATGCTAATAGTAGAAATAGCGGAGAAAAACATGATTCCTCTAGGTATTTAAACCTAGTTTGGATTTTCTTTCCACAGCTGCATTTGTTTTGATTGGTTGTCTTGTATTTGTTATGGACATGAGCGAGGTTATTGAGACCACAATACCAGTCACAAGATACTCAGCCTGCAGCACTGACGTCAAAGGTGCTCACGTTATGGTGGAATATTACTGGAGCTTTTACTTAGCTCTTATCTCAGGCGGTCTGTCGTGCATCAAAGGTCTTCTATTTACTTTATTGGCATGGAGATGTTGAATATACAAAAGTCAGAACCATTGGATTTTCATATATAAATTCTGTGCATCCGTAGTACAGAACACGGAAGAATTGATGACGAATAATATATTTTTTATGCATCCAATTGAAATCTTTTTTAAGCAATAAATACAGATGAGAAATAGAACGAAGAAGAAGGTGAAATAGACATAGGCCGCAATAACAAAATGGAATCTAAAGAACGTAAAAAATGTAAAGAGGAAGTTAAGGAGAATAAAACTATAAATAAAAATGATCAAGAAAGCGATATAAACTTTTCACATGTAAATTATAACAGTCTGGTGTGAATGTAAATTTTTTTTAAACAGTTTGGATGTTTTGTTTGGTGTAATGCACTCCTTACGGACAATAAAGACTATTATTATTATTATTATTATATTGGAAGATAACTGTTCCCAAATAAATGATAAAAATTATTTGTGTGCTTTAATCTGAAGCGATTATACATTTGTTTTTGCGGTCCTTAAAAGTACAAGAAATGGTTTACATTATGTCTCATATAATTTATTTAACGGCTTCGAAGAAAATAAAAACGGATTATTTCAAAACTTAAAAGGCTGGATTTTAGAATGGTCTAGAACAGGGGTTCTCAACCTGTGGGTCGATTGACGATTTGTTAGGGGTCGCCTAAGACCACCTAAAATACGGATTGTTATTGTTTATTCTTCTATTACTGTGTGGGGGGGGGGGGTCGCAGCAGAGTGGGGGATTGTAAAAAGGGGATGCCGAGCATAAAAGGTTGAGAACCGCTGGTCTAGAAAGATCTTTAAATAAATAACATGGAGGGTGAGTGAATGAAGCTCAAACTTTAATAAAAACTTTTAATTATATTTCATTTCATTTTTTCTTTTTCAATAAAGACATTCTTTTTTTGTTTGTTTGTTTGATTTTTTAAAAATATCTTTGTACTGAACATTGTCGGAATACGAAAGACTTCCTTACCTCACCACAGCTAGAAAAGGGGTGTGACCTGTAAACTGCTCAAAGAGCCTTGACCAAACAAAACAGATATGACAAAATAGTCATCTAGTTGATGGGAAACTTAGGACAGAGGGCTTAGTGAAGAGATAATATGTCGTTCCAAGCCTCTTTAAGATCATTCAGGGAGGGTTGGTGGAGCAGTGGCAGAGTGATAAAATGCTTGGCTTCTGAAATGTGAGGTTCCGGGCTCGAATCTCGGTGAAGACTGTGATGTTTAATTTTGAGATTGTAAGGACGCCACTGAATTCACCCAAGACCAATTGTTATAGAAGGTCTGAAAACTGACCTGTGACGTCGCAACCGGTGGGCAGTTTACACCAACAAACTGTTCTGTCTGGAAGAAGTCCAAGTCAATGTCTATATGTGGTGGGTTTGGCACAGAACAAACTAAATGACATGACGAAGGCAACTCGTAGGATGGTTCCAAACTGTTTATTATACATTAAAGACCTGCCAAAGGCAAACATAAAACATAATTACAAATGAACATAAACTAAACATAATTAATAGGCCTAAATACTAGATCTAACGAAAAACAAAATCTTATAGTGTGAACCAATCATCTCTTTTACAAACACAAGAGATATGGAACACCAACAAACATTATAAAAATAAATGACAACATAGTTCTCTAAAAATAAATCAACTAGTTGTTCTACATAACACTAACATATATACATTGTTTGAAGAGTTCCCTGTTTCCTTTCCTTACAAAAACTATAATTAAATATAACAAATCTATACACTCACAAATATACTGTTTCTTAAAAGCCAGTATCTAAACACTTGATGTAAAAATACATTTACAAGATGGACAGTGAACATTCTATATAGAATACTAAATAAAATTACAATCTAATATAAATAAATAAAATGTAATTACCTGCAGCCATCCATAAACACATGGTGTAGAACCAGGCACAAACAGGGAGTGGAGACGATGTAGGTCCAGTAACGTACGGACACAACAGCGACAAGAGATGCCGGTCGAATGGACAGTGTCCACGTTGGTCTGCCTTGTTATGCGCGGACACAAGGTGCCATCTAGGGGGAAGGGTCACGTGGCTATCGGGGTGGCCGGTGTTTTCTGAAAAGGTATCCACTCCACTACATATATAAAACACTGCTATTTCCAATGTGTCAGACAATCAGGGCGCATGGACTAGAATACATGGCTGAAGGTAGAGCACAACAGGAACACCCGCGATTTTCCTATAGTTTATCTTATGTTATCTGAACGCTCCAACATAACAATGAGAACGAGGAAAAAGTAATGGTCACTACTTGAGGAACTGCACCTGAATTATCGTCAGGTACGTGGAGGCTCTCTTTCAACTCCACACTGTGCAAGCTCTCGCATTCCCTTATAGACACTCCAACAGGAGTCTTGTTGACTATGTTGCTACCCATTTGGCCTATATAACATGGGCGTAGCAAGGGATTTGGGAGCCCCGGGGGAATGACCTCTTTGGGGGCCCCTTGCATTTTGACATTCGACATATGACATGAGATAATGTGCGCAAAAAATATATAAGCCCAAAATCAAATTGGTTCAGTATATCAGTAAACTTAACTTAACATTAAGACTCTTTTAATGAATAATACCGTTGTTTATTAGCTAAATAATGCACAATTGACAAATCTCAATTCATATCGCTTAACCGTCGTGTATTCTGTGCAGCAAAGACATCTATAACATCATCTACATCGATACTTTCTAGTATTTGTGACTTCACTGACATTAAAGCCATGATAAGCCTTTCTTGTGTCATTGTGCTCCTCGGATAGTTTTTGATGAACTTGAGCTTTGAGAATGATCTCTCACATGACGCAATGGAAGTGGCCTAAGTTAGCGGTATTCGGAGGAGATTGCAAGGTTTGAGCACAGGTAATTACTATATGAAGCCTGTTTCCGCAATATGTCTATTGGTGATTGTATTACTAGTTTGTTGATGAAAAGTGCTCGTGCATCAATGACATCATTGAACAAGCGATTTACCATTTATTTCATCATACAAACAGGAAAAAGTAACACAGTTTGTCATAAGTGTGTCATCATCCAACAGGTGTCTTGGTTCAAGAAGAAACCCAAAGGTATCCATTTTCTTTCCAGCCTTTGTAATCTGCCCTTCATCTCCATATAAAATCTGTCCAGCACTTCTGTCGCAACACGTTTGAATTGCAGTTCTATTGACAGTCCTACATTAGAACTCAACTTCCCATCAAGTCTTTTCTTTCTTCTGGTTGTTTTGATTACAGGGAATCCATAGTATTCACTACCTTCTTTTGCTTTTTCGATGGATTGGGTTTTGTCAGTTTCTCATCATTTTGCAGAAAGCATGAACGGGTACTAATTTCTTCCGCAGTATGTGCAGTCCAGATTTGTGTAATTTCTTCTGAACTATATTAATTGGGCGCAGGAGCTTTGACCGGAATTCTGGATAGGCAAAAAATATTAATTTTCCACTGCATGAAGAAGATTCTGTGTTAATATTATATGATATTACGTCATTGTTGGTTGTTTATGCAAAAGCAAAAGGATTCAAAGCATACAAAAATGGGAAAGATCCATATCTCACTATGCTCGAGTATAGAAATATTCCGATAAGCGGACTGCCGTATTCACCATCACAACTGCTGATCATCGTTCAAACCGATCCCAAACTATTGAAACCATCGGTAGCTGAAAATGCAGAGACATTACTAAACGAACGACAGATGAAAAGCAAAGTGAAATACGATGCAAAAGCAAGACTACCTAAGGATAACTCTGTCGGAGAGAAAGTGAGAGTTCGTCTAGGACAAACATGGCAGAAAGCAGTTGTCATAAAAAAACATTCATCACCCAGATCTTACATCATAAAGACAAACGATGGAAAAATCATACAGAAGAAATCAACGCTTTTTGAACAAGAGTTTCGATGAAGACATCTCTGGGTACTATGATACCGATGAAGACAATGAACAGCAAACTGTTGGAAAAAACGAAACAGACAGTTATAGACCAACGTCTAGAGAACTTGTTGTGCCAGTCAAGACAACCAAAAGTGGTCGAATTGCTAAAGTTCCTAGTAGATAGGCCTATCAGTCTTAAGAACTTTAAAAGGAAGGATGTGCTAATATTATATGATATTACGTCGTTGTTTGTTGTTAATGTTTTTTGCGAAAGCAAAAGGATTTGACGGAAATAAAAAGAGTCTTCTATGTCTACTTTGATAATCACAGTCTCCGTTATTATTATCAATATTATTAATTAATGTCTACAGTATGTTAATGTTAATATCTATCTGTGACAACAGAACAGATTCTGTGCACTGCTTCTAGTGTCCATTCTTTCAGTTGTTGATTCAACAGTATGATGATTTTGTCGAGATGTAAGGAAACTGCCGACGTAGCTTCTTCTCTTGTATTACTCTTTTTTTAAAATCCCGACTTCATCTTCTTTCAGCTTGGCCCATCTCTGGGGTAAATTTGGAAAAAAAAGTTGAACAATTCATGTACAGTTCCAAAAAAGGTGACAATTGTTGGATCTATCTCAGCAGAATGAAAAGTTGCCAGATTGAGAGAATGATTATCACAGTTCAGAAATGTTGCTTTTGGATTTATGCCTAACAGACGTATCCGCAGGCTAGACAGACGGCCACTCATTGTGGCTGCGTTATCATAGGTTTAATAACCTTTGCGTGATGTGCGTCACGCTGTTTTGAAGCCCCACTCTGGTCAACTCGACATGGGGGAAGTTCCCATAGAAAGAATAACATTTTTTTAATTTCACAAATAAAAAATATGCCATGATTGTGCAATTTCCTCTGACGAAAAGACATACATTTAGGTTTTTTGATTCTCATTTTCCAACCTTTGCAATTCACTCTTTTATCACTCTATATGAACGGTTTGTTTGTTGTTGTTTTTTAGAAAAGCAAGTTTCCATTGGATTGAGGAAAGATGAATAGAGGGGTAATAACTCGAGTGTGAAGTTTAATTCTGAAATTATAGAAGCCAAACCCGAATAATGGACAATTCTAGCATTATTAAGAATAATTTTTGGATCTGTTATACCCGATTCTGTAAATTTTGCTTCAAGGTTAATTAGAGTAACCTTATTAGTAAAGGTAACAAGATACCTGGAATTCGCTGTATATCATAGTTTTATTCTTGGCATCAACTATTCTTAATTCTTGATCTCTTTTAAAAAGAAAATAAATCGGCAACAAATCTATTAAAGATTTGCATTTTAAAATGTAAACCTACCTTTAAAAAAACAACTTTGATCTCTGTGGGAAAAATTACTTAAAAAATGTCAACGTACTGATCGATAGACCTAGATCTAGGTTTAGTCTTTGTTATAAATTTAATCCATAAATGTTGAAAAAGAATACACCCGTTGACACAATTTGTCAACAAATATATACATTTATGTATTTACAAACAAATTTCGGACACCCATTTGGGCCGCCCCCCCTCCCAATCCCGTAGCTACGCCACTGCTATATAATCACTTCAAGCGATCGTTTCCACCCGAGTGCCATGTTCTAGATTCTAGAAGACCTAATCTAGATCTAGCATGCTAGTTCCAAAACATTCAAATCTGGTGTAAAATACCCAAACGCTAGTTCAAAACCTTACATTATCTCCCCTTTCGCACACTTCCTGTTTAATCGTCCAATGGAAAAAGACTGCGGTCTAAATAAAAAAAATTTAAGTGTTTTGACTTCCAGATCTAGATAGTAGATCTATCTAATCTAAATCTAGAATCTATTTTATCTAATGCTTGATAGATCTATCTATCTATAGATCTAGACTTTATAAATCTATAGAGATAGTCTATTATTGTACATAGTAAGAGATCTAGATATCTAAACTAGAATATATCTTAATCTATTATTACTTAGTATTATCTAGAGCAGGGGTTCTAAACCTGTGGGTCGCGACCCCCTTGGGGGTCGAATGACAATTTGTCAGGGGTCGTCTAAGACCATCGAAAATATGGATTGTTATAGTCTATGCTTCTATCGCTTTGTGTGTGTGTGGGGGGGGGGGTCGCGGCAGAGTGGGGGATTGTAAAAACGGGGCGCCGAGCATAAAAGGTTGAGAACCGCTGATCTAGAGTTACAGAGTAGTAGTCTTACTACTAGACTGAGATTTAACTAGATCTAAGTAGAGAAGTAGACTCGTAGAGGCCTAGCTAGACACTACTAAACTAGTGACTTAGTCAATGACTAGACTAGTCTTAGTCTAGTGACTTACTCAACTTACTTTACTTACTGACCTAGTCACCGTGACTTAAGTCGTGACTAGTGTCATTAGTGAGTGACCAATCTAGCCAGTCTAGAGTACTCTAGCTAGAGGCTAGGTTGTAGCTGTGACTAGCTGCTACTGCTAGCTTAGCTAGGTCAAATAAAAATTGAATTATAACAATAGACTTGAATTATAAACCAAGTTTGGTTTTCTAGTGTACTACTACTGTAAGTCAGTGTAAGTTAAGACAGTTTTAAGTGTTTAATCTAGTCTATAATTATAATTTATAAAAATCTAGTCTAGATCACTTGATCTACTGATCTAGATCTATGGCCTAAGATCTAGAGATGATAGCTATAAATAAAAAATTATAGTCATACAATAGATTTCATAGATCTAGGCCTAGCCCTAGGGGTCACTATGTGACCTCTACTTGGCTAGATATATCTAGGGTATATATATGTAAATATATTATAATTATAATGACATTTACTCATACAGCTCAAGAAAAAGTTAGAGCAATGGTTACAGCCGAAGCTATAGCTGCCATGAAGGCAATGGCACTGGATCCTAAAAAGAGGTTCCCATTGGCAAAAGTAAGTCATGAAGATCTTTCTCTACAGAATTATTAAAGAGCCATTTTGTTTGTGCTAAGATTGTCATGGCAAAATTTAAAATGAATTGGTTTTGCTGGAAATGTTTGGTTACATTAAATCAAAATTTTTGTAAATCGCTTTATTAGCATCTCATTTTCTGTTCCAGGATTCAACATGTATAGGTGGACTTGTGATAGTGTTGTCAAATACTAATCAAGAAATAGTCAAGGAAGCTTTACAGGTAACAGTTTTTAAGCACATATTCTGTGTGAATGTGGGATATGTATATGACAACTGAGAAGTAAATTGCTTAGGGCTGAGTTAAGCCAGTTTAAATAGTAAGTATATATATATATGACATTTTTACAGAAAGAAAGGCAGATTAATGCACTAGTTACATGACCAAATTCAAAACAGACAAATTAAACCATTGCAACTGAGACAGTTACATCTGAAAAGCAGATCTACTTTCTTTAGAAAATTAATTTAAAAAGCTAAAATAAATTTTTTGTTGATTCTTTGTTATAGACATTGCTGCTGCTAAGTGAATGTCTAGAAGCTCGTTTACTACTCAGGAATCAGGTGGGCATGATGGACCAGTTAGAGTCTATCATGTACAGGTCAGATATAGTTTTTATTGTTGTAGTTTTTGATTACTGATGAAAAGTACCATACATTTTTCTGGAAATATAAGTGTTACTTTGTACATTGGGTTAAACTGGTTAATAAAAAGTTGCTGATTGTTATTTCATCATTTTTAGGAAAATGTAAATCCTAAACTTTGGGCGTAATAATTTATAACCATGATTCTACTGGCTCTATCAAATATATCATGGAATATTCTTTGGTTTGTGTTATAAATTTTTAAAAAATATTTTTTTTTTATCATTCTTTTAGTTCGAAAAAAGAAGAAACATTATCAGGTCTAGCAGGATCACTTTATACAAAGCTGAGTGAAACTTCTGATGTATCTTCCAACTCTTTGAAAGATATCAGCAATGTCTCCAGGTAAGACTTCAATTTGATCATTATATGTTAGCATAGAATATCTTTTTTTGACTAGTAAGATATCCAGTATCCAATAATAGTTTTTTAACAGTTTTGGGAGGAAAAAACAACAAGCCAGAATCAGTTGGCTACTAAAATATTTGAACTTTTTTTAATTTTTTTATTTATTTTTTTTTTTGCTAATGTTTTATTTGAAACAGTGTCCTTAGAGTTAAAGAAAAAAGTGTGTGTGTTAATTTTTTATTTCTTAACTGCAGAAATAATTCAAGTGTGAAAAATCAGAGTATTCACAGTCATTCTAAAGACAGCGTTAAGGCTAAGTCAATTATTCTGCAAGTGAAAGGTTTTCATGATAAGGTACTTAATTGTACAGTGTTGCAAATAATCTCTGGAGCTCTGTACTTTTGTTTGAGGATCACATTTTTTTTACCTTTGTTATCATTCTTTTTGGTATGGAGTGAGTAATAGGAATGCCATTCATGTGAATCACTCATTTTATTTTTCTTCATAATCAGGCCTATAAGCAGATTTAAATGATTGGTATTTACAATTGATACCTCTGTAATTATAATTTGAACTCTTTAACAGATGAATAATGAAAGTCATTCAGATGATAATCTTTACGAAGTTATTAGGTATAACTTGGGACTCAATCATAGTTTGTCATAAGTGGGTCAGACCTCCCAAACATTGATAAAATCCTAGCTCAGGAAGTATGGTTATGACAGAATTAGCCCAGGATTTGTAAAAACTCCTTCAAAGAACATTACCAGAAAAAAAAAGAAGAGAAGCAGACAAAAACTTTAGAAAAACAGCACCAATCAATAAATGTCTTTATGCTAAATAGGATAGTAAGAAACATTGAGAAATAGAGGAAACTGGTTGGCAAATGTGTGTCCTATGATCCAACAAGTAAATAAATATTTAACTATAAAATCTAAATTCATTTTAATTCTTGCAACAGATGGCCAGGTAGTTAATTGACCACATGTTAGAAAAAGCTGCTGTTATGTGTGTATTATTGAATTTACTAAGAGAAATTTTTTTTTTTTTTTTAAATATTATTTTGTAAACTACTCTTGTCAGGGTGACAGAGATCTGTGTGCTAGATTGTTGCTGAAAGTGAAAGGTGTGATCAGCATAACATTTGACCTGAGTAAAAAGAGATGTATATTGCGCACAAAACCTGATGTCAAGCCAGAGGTAAACTAAACTCTCATCTTGCATTTAATACCATGCTTTCTAAGAAAGAAAAAATAAGATAGCATTGATGGATGGGCTACTCAGGGGTGCCACTTTTCCGGAATAACCCGGAAATCCAGGTTTTGTGGGGTCCGATTTTTCCCCCCTCCGGGTTTGCCTTCTACAATTTTGTTAAAATCCAGGGTTTTAGTTTATTTAGATTTTTTAGAAATTTCTGGTCTGTTAATTTTAGTTTTTTAGTTCCGATCGCGCTAGCCGCCATTTTTAAACAAAATCGACCAGTCTCATATCTCACAATTCACGAGACTTTCACTTTGCATGCGCACTAAGCTTTATTTACCGGTACAGTATTTTTTTTTAAGTGACCAAAAAGTATAAACATTCAAGATCTATAGAGAATTTCTAGATCTACAGAACACGCCTCGAATCGGCTCGATTTAGAGTCTAGATCTATTTCTATGATCAATCTAGATCTGATCTAGACTGTAAAGTCTTGTATTTAGTATAGATATAGTCTAGATCTACTCACGTACCTAGCGGCTAGTCCTAGATCTAGAAATAGAAAGAAAAAAAAATTCACGAGTGAGAAATTTTTTTCTTTTTTTTTTCTTTCCATGTTTTATATTTTAATATTTGTATAGGTTCCATATAGACATAGAGCCTTAGCCTATGTCTAGAGTATTATAGAAGTAGGATCTAGATTTAGGATATTTACATTGTTTTTAGATCAGAACTAGAATCAATGATTGAAGAATTAAATTAGTAAGTTTGCGTTCGCCTGAAGACTTAGAGGCTAGAAAAAATAGATCGATTGGTCAATAGATTTATACAAATAAATTATAATTATGTATAAGCAGTCCAGCACATTCTAGCCATCTAGGTCTACATTTAAATATTAGAAACTAAATCTTTATGTTCATTTTGGAGTAGATCTGGACTAAATCTCAAAATCAATTTTATCTTGTTGCAATAGATTTACAGGTCCATGCATGTACATTGATGGAATCAGTTTGATCAGTGTTGATTAAAGTAGGCTGCTTCAAATGAATAATGAGGAGAAAAATGTTAAGAGAGAAACTTCTTTAAAATAACTGTGTGTTGGGGGGGTTTACAAACATTGTTAATATAAAATTGTACTAAATCCTCTTAACTTGTATTACAAGCTTTTTCAATAAATACACACAAACTCTATTTATTATAATGATAGGCTTACTAATTACTTATTTAAACCATGGGGGGCATATTATGATATAGATCTAGGTAGTAATTTAATACTGTTCTTCTTTCGTAAAATTTTGGTGCTTAAATTGTATATGCGGTACGTTTCAGGGTTGGTAAAGTTTGGGGTTTATGATTTCAGGGTTTGTAAAATTTGGAAATTCGGATTTCAGGGTTTACTTGGTCTCATGGGTGGCACCCCTGGGGCTACTGCTTTCCCCCCACCCCCATGTTGTTTTTTATTTGCCTTGTAAAAAATTTTAACAGAGCAGGAGAATGATACACACATAATGATTTACCATCAGTTGCTTGATCCTAAGATCAAATTATATTTTATTTTACTAGAATGTGTGTTGGTAGAGCGGTAAAGCACTTTCAAACAGAAAAGTTTTTAGTTCGAATCTCTGTTCATACCAAATTTTAATGACATTCTTACTTTTGCTCTACTATAAAGCTTTGCTTAATCTGACTCAAATCCAGCCATTAACATTGCTGCTGTCAAATAGCGTACAGGCAGAAATATTGCTGCAGACTGACACAAAAATAATAAAGAAACCTGAAACAAACTGTTATTATTTTTATACCAAAATAGATTAAAAATAAAGTCACTACTTCTTTTGTATAACTTAGCTGTTCAAAAATGATGCCTTTGTGCAATAATGATCACAGTTTTTGTCCCACCCATAGTAGAGTGCCTCTGCATTGTGTAAAAATCACCAAAATAATCTGCTTTTGTTTCAGACCTTAACATCAGCGCTTGCCAAGTCTCTGACAATGACTGCACAACAAGTGATACGTAATGACAAAGGAGAAGAGGTAAACTTTTTTAAAATCTAAAATGTTTCTCATTAGTCTAATTATGTTTCAGTGAAAGCTTTAGTAGTTAGAAAGATTATTAAAGTAACATTGATATATTTATCTATCAATATATATATATTTTATTTTTTTTTGCTTCAGATATTTTATGTTCAATGTTAGAAATTAGAAATATTTAGGCATCAAAAATGTAGTGTAAATCCTTTTCACTAGCTAAATTCTTTGACCTTCCATGGCACACACAAAAATGCAATATGCAATGGGAAAACAATTACAATGTTAAAATATCTGATAGCCAATACCTTTTTTAAATACAGAAACACTCCAAATATTTTGTCAGTTAGCTGTATTTTCGTCTTAGCTGACAGAATTTTTTTTTTTTTTTTTCAAATGCCCAGTACTTTTTTAAAATTTACTTTTTTGGTAATATGAGCTAGATTATCTCATCTCTGTCTGTTGTCCTGTTTGGGACATTTGCCACCTACTAGCTTTCTCAAGGCGTCTTGGTTATCTCCCACTTTCCCTTACTCATATGCTTGGCATCTGCTTCCAAATCTCATATAAGCTAGATGTTTGAACAGAAAAGAAACAACAGATATGTTTTTATAAGGTGTGGAGCCCACATTGTTTGTTTATAGAACTGCATAAATTTGTATATTTTTTTAACAAATCCTGCCTTAAAGAGAAGAGTTTAGGAATTTCTAAGTATATGGTTCCAGAAGAAAAAAACATTAGTCTGTATTCTTACTGACAAAAAGGATGGTTTAAACAAACTATTTGATTTGAATCATAGGCCAAAATTATCCTTTAATCTGCTCTAAAAATAGAGTGCAGGCAAAATGGATAGAAAAAAAGCAGATTGGACAAAATGATTGAGTGGCAGTTGTTTCATGATTCACTTATACACATGAGTAGTGATAGCTTTGGTGATTCTTATCGTCACAGTGCCCTTACAAAGCAAATTAGGAGTGAAGTTTTAATGATCACTGCTGTTAAATGTTATCTAATGAATTCATAGTTTAAATTACTCAAAAAAAATCTTTTCCAGACATTCATAAGTTTCAATACTTGTCAGCAATTTGTCTTACCAGACAAAGAAAATGAAGAACTTCCTGATTACTTGTCTGATGACTCTGATACCACCATCATTGATGACAAGGCAGTGAAACGACCCACAGAAGAGGACAAGAAAAAATCTGCGGGTTGGTTTTCTATGGCAACCAATTTTTTAACAAATTCTTTTTACTGGTGAACTGAATCAAAAGGGAAAAAAAACATTGCTATGACATTGTGAATTTCATGATAACACACTCATAGAAATGTATAGTTCATTAAAGAATGACTGTAAAGACTGCTGTTAATAAAACTAAGTTTATGCTGTGTGTGAATATCTAGGGAAATGAGACTATATAAATGAAATATTTCTATTTAGTGCCTTATTTATATATACCTAGAAGTATAATTCCTCTTTCATTATTAAAGCTTGAATCCTGTATGATATTTCCTCTGACATTGTTTTAAACTCTTTAAAATACACTATACAGATTTTTTAAAAGTATATATTGAAAGACAAATGATACCATATGACAAAAAACATTAAGTATTGTTAAGTACTTCAATATTTTTTTTTACCTTGTTAATGATTTTTAAATGCTTGTTACTTTCAGTCTTTTTGCTTTTAAATTTGATATGTTACTTTAAAAGCTGTGAAAATATTTTAGAATACAAACCTTGGCATTAGATGTGGATAATAAAAAATTTCTTTTTTTTTTTCAATACTTGTTTAATTCTTTTTTCTTTTGTTCTTTTTTTTCATCTGATCTTGTAGGATCATAAAAGAGTTTCATAGACTTATTCAATAAAATATTATGCTTAAAAAAAATGGCTAGTTAGGCAAGAAACTGCACATTTGTTTAAATCTTTTTTCCACAGTTTTCCTCTAGAGATTTTACAGTGCCTGATGCTGAAATCTGATTTTGTATGAAATGTCATAAAAAAATTGCCCTTTATAAGATTCTTAAAAGTATGATCTATAAATTTGACTGTTTATTTAAGATTCATGATCATTAACAGACACATATAATAATATACATATCCTTATAATATAAAAAAAAACAATGAACCAAAATTTAAAAAAAAAATTGAAAACATTCTGTACTGTTAGATATTTCCAGTAAAAAAAAAAAAAAAAAAAAGTAACTTGGGACACTACTATCAAGTTACTTTGTCTAATTTTGCTTTTTTTTTTTTTAAATGCATGAACACTTACATGGCAGAACTTAAGTGCAAAGCTCTGCAACCTTAATGACCTGGTGGGGCAATATTGTTTTATCCTATGGAGGCCCACCAAATTTGAAACATTGACACACTATCACTCCATAATGAGTATACTCAGTATACTAGGATGGTACTATACATTTTTAACATTTAGTTATGGTACAAATAGCAAAAAAAAATAATAAATTGTAATGATAATCTGAAAAATTTGCATATAGAACTGTTAAGGATGTTAGCTATATATTTCTTGGGATTTATTTAATAAAGGAGGCCTATATTCCTTTTATTTGCAAGGCAGGTAACTTCAGCTACAATGCATCTATGAACCCTGACCACAGTTTATTTTTAGGAAAATTGAAAATGGTTATTCACGTCATTGTCTCAATGCAAATGGAACAATCATTCTTCAAGAGTGAAAATTAGTCACTTTGCAGACCTCCATTAAACGTCTGCAACTTAGATTTTATGTTCAAATCTGTTATCTGTCTTTCAGAGTTTTTAAGCTCAAAGCATTATTTGGTCATTGGATAGAAAATTATATGTTTACGGTAAACAATATTATCAGAATGCCTATTTAGTAATTATTTTTAATAATTAACAGGGTTCGTAGCGCTCCTAAAATCCTCCTAACAATTGCCGAAAATCTCCTAAAATTTTGTCCACTCTCCTAAAATTTTTACCCAATATTTTTTTTTTAAAACATAATTTTGCTTATTTCTTGCTAAAAATGCGGGGGGAAAACAACAACTGCGTAACTAGGCATTCTGATCGCATGATCTTACTTGCTCGCTGTGTTAATGAGCTGACCAGTGACACGTCTACACCGCCTTTCACCCACTTGTGAAGCGCGACCTCGTGATTGAAGATGGCCTTGGCTCAAGCAAGCATTTCACCTGGCAGTATTTTTCTGAAGTCAGCGTAGAAATGTTTGTTTCCATATATTGTCTATAATTAGAGCAATTACTAGACTAATTTGTAGGCTACACCCCTCCGGGCCCTCCCTTACCTAAAAATACTAAAATCTTGTAAGTGTAAGAGTGACTTCGCGTTGAAAGTCCGTAAATCTTCTAGATCTAGCTAGTATCTAGTAATAGTATCTAGATTAGATCTAAGTTAGATCTAGTTAAGATAATTCGCACCTAACCTGAAAACTCAGTGAATTATAGTCAATTTAATGATGTCGATACATCTAATGTCTAGATTTCTTCAGAAATACGCTGAGTCTAGAGAAGATAATTAGCACAAAGAAGTGAAAGCCCGCAAATTTAGTGACTTAGATCTAGACTCTAGATCTACGGCATCATGGCACTGTGTACCGTGTGGGTTACTTCAGTTTACATCAGGACTGTTTGATTTCTTTGATGCGGACACTTCTAACCCATACAACATCCTAAACACCATCCCAAACCAAACTCACCAACCACTAGCCAGATCCACTCCTGTTAAACCTAAATCTACTAAAATTAATACAACAGCCTCACTAAACAAACCTACTAAAGAGGTAATACCAAAATACCTTAAAACCTTAGTAATAAATTTTCAAAGCATTAGGAACAAAACAGCAGACTTAGAAATTGTATTAGAATGTGAGAAACCAGACATAATGCATGAACAGAAACTTGGCTACATCCTGAAATTTATAATGCAGAAATTTTCAATAGTAATTATGAAATTTTTAGAAAAGATAGGGCTGATAATTATGGAGTTCTTTTAGCAATAAAAAACACTCTTATAGCAGAAGAAATTACCTACCTAACTCAAAAAATATAGAATCAACATTTTGTAAAATTAATACCACCTCAACATCCCTAATAATAGGCAGCATTTACAGACCACCAAATTCTAGTTTAGAATACATGCAGGAACTATGTAATCAGATTACTACACTTAAAGAGACAAATAAAAATGCAGTTTTTTGGATTATGGGTGATTTCAACCTACCCGATATAAATTGGAAAACACTAACCATAGATAAACACCAAAACCTTAAGGACATAAATGAGCTTTTCATAGAAACTTTACACAACCTAAGTTTAGATCAAATCATTAAAAAGCCAACTAGATTAAACAACACATTAGATCTCTTCTTAACCAACAGACCTGGATTAGTAGTTGATTATGATATTATCCCTGGTCTATCAGACCATGAGATCATAAAAATACAGTCAGATAAAAGCAGTAGCCAATACAAAACCCAAAAGAAAAAATCTTACTCTGGAATAAATGTAACCTAACACAACTACACCAAGCTGCATTAAACTTTCAACAAACATTCTTATTAGAAAAAGACATTAACCAACCAGTCGATGACCTCTGGAATTTCATTAAAAACCATCTTAAAAGCATTATAGAAAATCATATACCAACTAAATACACATCAAACAAAATAAATAAATGCTGGTTTAATAATAGACTAAAGAAGCTTTGTAAACAGAAGGAAAACTTATATAGAAAATTTAAAGAAACTAAGGCAGAAAGAGTTTACAAAAAGTATATACAAATTAAAAACTTAACCCAAAAAGTATGCAGACAGCTGCAGAGTGAATACATAAACAATGTAATATCTAAAGATAACAACAAAAACCTATGGTCATACATTAAGTTTAAGAAAATGGAAACAACAGGCATAGCGCCATTAAAAGATGAAAATAACATAATACATAATGATAATGAAACTAAAGCAAACATCCTAAACAAATACTTTGCATCAGCATTCTCAGCCCCAGGAGACATATTACTGAATTTGAACCAAGTAGACAACATAGAAGATATAGTAGTACAAGAAAATGGAATTCAAAAACTATTAGCCAACACCAAACCAAGTAAAGCGTCTGGACCCGATGGTATTCCAGCTAGATTACTCAAAGAACTTAGCAATGAGCTAGCCCCAGTGTTCAAAATACTCTTTCAGGCTTCGCTTAACCAGGGCAGAGTACCAAAAGGACTGGAAAGAAGCTAATGTCACCCCCCTATTTAAAAAAGGAGAAAAATCTGACCCAGGAAACTACAGACCAGTATCACTTACCAGCATTACATGTAAAATCCTAGAACACATAATATGTAGCAACATCGTAAACCACTTAGACAAACATAATGTCCTCACACCATACCAACATGGCTTTAGGAAATATAGATCATGGGAAACACAACTAATAGGACTAATTGATGATTTTTCTAAAGGTTTAGATAATAGTGAACAAATAGATGCTATCTTACTAGATTTTTCTAAGGCTTTTGACAAAAGTTCACCACCATAGTTTGCTTAAAAAATTAAAATATTTTGTCATTAATGGACCACTGCATCAGTGGATTAAAGATTTTCTGATAGGGAGAGAACAAACTGTAATAATAAATGGCTCTAAATCAACACCGATAACAGTAAACTCAGGTGTACCTCAAGGAACAGTCTTGGGCCCACCACTATTTTTAATTTACATAAATGATTTACCAAATTGCATTACTTCAGGAACAAAAGTCAGATTATTTGCAGACGATTGCATAATATATAGAACAATAAAAACAACACAAGACACAGATATTTTACAAAGAGAATTAGATGAATTACAGAAATGGGAATCAAATTGGAGCATGTCTTTCCACCCAGAAAAATGTCAGTTGTTAAGAGTAACAAAAAAACTAAAACAAATTAATTCCACTTATCTTATTCATGGCAAACCAGTAACACAGACTAAAAACGCACTGCCGCGAAAAGTCCGCAAATTTGAGTGACTTAGATCTAGACTCTAGACCTACGGTATATTCAGTGAAGATAATTAGCACACGTCCGCGAATTTTAGTGACTTATATCGAGACTCTAGATTTACTCGAAATCACTAGAATCTAGTGAAGATAATTCTCACACAGCCGTGAAAATTTAGTAACTTAGAGTTAAAGTCCGCGGAATTTTAGCGAATTAGCTTTAGAGTCTAGATCAGTGATTCCCAAATTGGTCTATATAGAAGACTTCCAAGGGGTCTACGAAAGTGAAACAATAAATTGGGGGTCTATGAGATGTCCACGGGGGTCTACGATAATGGATTTTATTTAAAGCAAGTCATGACTTTAATTTTCAGATCCTATTAATGTACTTATTTCATTCACGAATATATGATTTGTACTTTATTAATCCTTAAATATTCCTGCTAATCAAAAGAAAATTGTTGTATTTAATTTCAATACCGATTTAATAGCTTAATTGTGTCAAAATTTAACTAATGCTTAAAAAAACTAATATTTAAAATTTATTGATAATCGGGATTCAGTTCTTTCTTGTCACCTAAGCGGTTGGTTGCCTAAGTGACTAAGTATTTACGTTGGACTCCCTCTGCAGGATCATTTGAGATGATGTCACCCTGACAAAAAAGGTAAAGGTCTGAACAACTTTCGAACTCTCAAAGATAAAAACGAATTATTTGACACAAACCTACATCTGATATTATTTAACGAATTTCTTTAAGCAACATTACAGTTCAATGGCACATCGGTGGTATGAGTTATAACACTAAAAGCTTCTTGTGCTTATGGAATTCTTTGCAAATGACATATACAGTATGGGATCAGCCGTGTCAAAGGCTCTGACTGGGTGTAGCGCTGTGTGTCTGCAAACTGCCTAAAAGTGGCAGTGTTGGGGTATAGTTGCACGGTAGCAGAGGTTTGAATTCAGTTTTTCTTCTGCTCGGTGGGTTGCAAGTGAAGGCTAATGAGTCCCTCCTGCCAAAGCTTAGTGGTTTAGGCGCCAGTTACTCGCCTTGGCCCTTTCTCCTGTAAATGAAAAACAGTTCCGCGGACCCAATGTTTGAACCAGACGTAAAAGCACAAGAAATACACGAAAAACTATTTGCGAAAACTTTGACAATGATACTGAAGGCAAATTAATAAATTAATTAATATTTTTAATGATTGTAAGACTACTTCATAGAACAATACATTTCTAAATGAAACATGATACTCGTAGCAACGAATGACGAAACTGCTCAACAAGCCCACACATTTCCAGTGTGTTTGGAGATTCCAGTATAGATATTAATTTGAATTTTACCAATAAAAAAGATCTTTCTAAGTTTAAATGTAGCTTTAAATTATTTTTTCATTCTTGGACTCACTACAGTGAGAAATAAGTTTTAAAAAAATTAGTTGGTGAATTTGCAAAAATGCAATTTATAAGTTAGGCAGGGGGTCTACCGTAATCCAGGAAATATGGCAAGGGGTCTACGAGACAAAAAAGTTTGGGAACCACTGGTCTAGATCTTCTGTAAATTTAGTGAAGATAATCACACAGCAGTGAAAAGTCCGCGAATTTTCGTGACTTTGATCTAGACTCTAGATTTACGCTAAATCACTAGAATATATATAGTGAAGATATTTCTATCACAGCCGTGAAAAGTCCGCTCATTTTAGTGACATAGATCAAGAGTCTAGATCTACTGTAGATTTAACGAAAATGTTTCGCATACAGCTGTAAAAAGTCAGTAAAAATTATTTCACTCGTAAAAGCCAAGGAAACAATATGGTTGAAAAAGATTCTGCTAGGAAAAAAAAAACGCGAATAAGTCGAATCCCCCCCCCCCCCCCCCCCCCAATACAAAAGCCATTTTTTAATAAGCAAATGTCAACTAAACATTCAAATAGGCCTATATCGCCCTTTATATTACTGGCTCTGTTTATGAGAAGGATTTAAGTTAGCTAATAAAAGAATAAAACATGACCTCAAATGCACACCATGACTAGTATCTATAAGATACACATAGGAACTAATGATGTACACTTCCATCACAGAGAATACACATTATGAAGGCATCTCTCAGAATGTTTCTTATTTTAAACAAGGTTACAAAAGACAGTTTGTGTGGAAACACAAACTAAAAATCGGCCCCCGAAGTGGTGCACCCTGGCAGGCTTCAATATTTTCAGAAAGAACATCCGAATGAAATTATATCAAAGACAAATGAGAGATAAGAATGGAGAAAGAATGTTAACAGATCTTGTGTAGTGCCCCAACGGTCCAACAGATCAAAGGATAGGTGAAAGTGAATGTAAAGTTAGATGGGAACCTGGCCTAACTAGTTCCCCTTATAGACCTTGTGGTCTATATAGGGCAGATGATGTAAACTTCATGGTTTTGAGGCCTACGGTTAACGAGGGTGTCATGTAGCCAGCACAACGACCAACCGCCTTTACTTTTCCCCAACTAATGTCACTTACCCATTAGAGCTGAGTGGACTCAGAGGCGCCCAAGGATTCCAAAGTTGAAAATCCTCCCCTGGCCCAACTGATGTCTTATAATTGATCCAATTGTTTTGAAAAGGCTTAATCTGTTATTCTGAATTAGAATCCTCAAAAAAAAACAAACTATTTCCGCAATAACAAAAAGTGCAGGAAAATAACGTTTACAAGATTACTATTCGTTTTAAGTTAGGTCTAACTTATAAAGCATACTAATTAGCTTTTTCTCTTTAAAAAACTGCTTGCATAACTGATTTTAAAAATTAGATTTTTCGCTTTCAGAAAAAAAAAGTAGCCGTTGCATCAGAACTTTGAATGGTCTAAAATATTGTGATGTCGGATTTTCAATATATTTTGTAGTTTACGAGAACTAAACGGGACGGACGGACAGACATTTCACACAAAACTAATAGCGTCTTTTCCCATTTCGGGGGCCGCTAAAAATGGAAAAGCAACCATTTGTAATGCTTTTAAATAAATCTTTGAAAAAAAATGGTTGTTTGAGGTAGGTTTTGGGATGACAGTCAAGTTGTTACTTGATTAAAAGATAACTTTCATTACATTTTCTGTGGACATACCACAGCTGATAACATTGTTTCTGTGGCATATTGGTAAGATATTTATTATTTTTCAAAATCAAATAACAATAATTGATATGATAAATGCTTAGTTTTGTTTATGTTTTACTATGTATCACACAAACGGATAGGAAACACACAGACATATCATACATTTCATCCTTAAAAAAAAACTCCTAAAATTTTTCCATGGAAAAGTGCTACTAACCCTGAATTAAGCACATTACAAGTTATTCTTTTTAAAATATATTTTATTTGAAAAGTTTTTACATGCATTCAGTCAGAAATTTTGTTATTAGTGCATACGAATATTTTTGGCTTCACTGCCTGCTACACACACTCTTTAGACTTTAAGTGGGTCCTTGCTTTATTTCTGCTCTTAATCTCCTACTCACTGCTGCCCTGTATCTGGACATAGTCTCCAGGTCGTCTTACACTCACTGCTAGCACATACAGCTGAGGTAAGCAAGCAGTCTACTTAGCTGTTCCTGGTAAATACCATTCAACCAAAAAACCTTGGAGGGGGGGGGGGGGGTTTGAGAGTGGGGGATAGTGTTTATTGGAAGTGACCTACATTCCATTTAAAACTTGGAGGAGAAGCCAGTCACACTGAATTTGTTTTTAGTGACTGCGATAAAGCTGATGAAATAGATAACTACAACACAAGACAGCAAAATTTCAAATAAAGATGTTCCTAATATCTTCCAGATGATGAGTCAGACCACATGTAGGTATAAATATTTGTTATTAGAGTTTTCATTATAAAGCAAACACACATAAAAGATACAATACATTTATTGAACAAAAAATGACAGGCTATGAAAGTTAGGTAATGGTCTTATTGTTGACGTACACATAAATGCTTAGAAAGCTAAAACTCCCTTCAAGTCACCATGTTCTTATTAAATAGACATAAGACAAATACATTTCATTTCTTATCAGACTGTCTGTTTACATGACAAGTGTGTATGGTGTCAGATACAGTCTAAGTATTATTTACATTATAAAAAGAAACTGAGATAAGAACACATCTCAAGTCAATGCTGAAAGATTGAAAGTCTAAAAAAAAATAAAAAAATCAACAATTAAAGAATCCCAATGAGCAAAATTAACATGGTTTGGAATAATTATTAAAAAAATACTTTTCATTTTGAAAATGAACATCACCAGTTGTAAAAAAAAAAAAAAAAAAAAAAAAAAAATTGTTCCCTTTAAAGATGCATGTGGAATGTGATTTATCCATGGCAAATAAAACAAAACACAAATGTTGGATCAAATTTTTCTCTAGATAAATTCTAGAAAACAGGCCACTGAAACATAACAGTAAAAGTCCTTAAATTTGTAATTAATAGCTTATTATAATATTTACATGAAGTAAATTCTGTAATCCCAAGGGAAAAAAAAATAAAAAAGACCTATTAAACTTCATACAATACTACTTCCTCCATGAAAAAAAAAAGGAAATAAGCAAGAATAAAAGTTATATTGTCAGCATCCAGAATAAGTAATGCAAAGTTGTTCTTATGTTTTAAAAGCTATTACTGAGTCTCATCTTCACGTTTGCCATATTTCAGGATCCGTGTAAACTCAAGGTAGTTGAATTCCCCTTTCTTATTGATTGGTGCATCTCTGTACATGTCATCAACCTATATAATGATAAACAAAAATAACATCCATGGAGTGAACAACAGAAATGCAAACATTAAAAATTCTTTTCTGAGCTTAAGATCTTTAGGCTGGACAGATTTGTTTTAGCTAATCAACAGTTAATGAGGTCATTCTTTGGCCAGTACAAAAACCCATCTGCTTTAGTTTTTGCTTCAAGTTGTCTGGTATGGGTTGTAGTCAAGTACACTCGAAACCCCCACAAAATCCTTAAGTACATTAAACCAATATCTCATTTTCACAAGATGAAGAACCAACCTTAAAGGACCAACAAGTTGAAAAAAAAAACATCATCCCATATATTATCTTTGTGAATAAAGACATAACATGTAGAAGTATATAACAAGAAAACTGCTTTGGGATGAACATCACAAGTGAAAAGAAAATGGAGGTCATAGAAAACTTAAAGAAGGTTAGTAGATTTGTGGCAATCGCCACAATCAGGTAATAGGCTAGGTAAGTAGATTTGTGGCAATCATATTATAGGCTAGGTCAGTAGATTTGTGGCAATCAGGTTATAGGCTAGGTAAGTAGATTTGTGGCAATCATATTATAGGCTAGGTCAGTAGATTTGTGGCAATCGGGTTATAGGCTAGGTAAGTAGATTTGTTGCAATCATATTATAGGCAAGGTAAGTAGATTTGTGGCAATCAGGTTATATGAAAAGACAAGTTGAATAACACTTAACTTATTCAATAATGATTAAACAGACATTTATTTTACATGATATATTCTAAGACCACTTTGGGAGTTCTATATGATTGATAATTTATGTACTAAGTAAAATCAAGCTTATTAGCTAAAACTATTTACTTCAGGCGCAGTCTATGCCATTGATATATAACTGGATGGACTATCTACTAGATTCTTGCTGTAACAATACAAAATTATTTTTTTAACGGGAAGAGGGGAGAGACATTACTATTTTAACTTTTCTACTTTTACCAAAAAAATAACAATAGTAAATTAAGCTTTAAAAATGTGATTACAGAGTAATAAATTATAGCTTTTATATAGAGCTACTATCATACTTATATAGCATGCTCAGATCGCTATGGTACAATCTAAGTTTTTTTTAAAGGGGGGGGGGGGGAAGAAGGTTTACAGCGCTGCCTTTAGGCGCTCAGTAAACACAACTCTGCTTGATTCGGGTGTCGAACCTCAAGCCCCCTTCATAGATACCCAAGCCAAGCCAAGTTCAAGAGTACTAAGCCTCTCAACCATGCTTCAAAAGTCTCAGGTATGATATTTGTGCACAATAAAAAAATAATAACAGCATCATATAAGTACCTCATCATCTGTAAACCTGTCTCCCATCGTTGTCAGTAGTTCTCTTAACCTCTCTTCTGGAATAGATCCTAAAAAGAAATAATAATAATATTATGCACACACATAGATATTGTCCTATTTCGGAAATGCTGAAACAAGTCATTAAGTTTATATGAGTGTTGAAAGTCTTACCATATAAAGATTATTATCTTATGTGAGATGAGAATAAATTAAAATTTCTATGTGACCAAGTATAACAAAAATATAATGTTTCCAGGCTTTTAACTCATTTTGGGACATAAAATTATATATTATCACACTTGTCCTTTAAAACCTAATAAAGATTTTGAAAGATCCTATTCACAAAAATTTGCAGAGGATTCAATAATATTTTTATTAGCCATTTTCTGTTAACACTTCTAGCTATTCTGCCATCTAAGAGTTGACAATTTGAATTGACAAAAAACCTATTCCATCGTTGAACAACGAAGTAAAACTATTCATTGAAATTCAAATTCACTTTCTCTTTTTAAACCTAAATGAAAACTTCAAACTGATTATAGACTATGAAAAAAAGCAAAAGATATTCATTCACTCACCAGTTCCTTCTTCATCAAAGCAAGCGAAGGCATTTCTAATTACATCCTCAGGGTCTGTTCCATTCAGTTTGTCACCAAACATTGTCAGGAACATGGTGAAATTAATAGGACCAGGGGCTGCACTCATCATTTCATCTAGATAGGCATCTGCTGGATCCTTACCTTTTAAATGTAACAGATCAAAATATTTGGTTGTTAAACGAACAGATCTACAGTTTTAGAAATACATGTAGTAAAGCTTTTTTTTTTTAGGCCAGTCAACAAAGAGACCCATTCATGAAATATTCACACAATAGCAACGTGTAGTCTTTTTTTTAAATATACATATATGTTACATAAGAATTGTGACAAATAAAAAAAACTTTATTACTTCAATATTACTATTTACCTAATGAAGCAAGCATATCATGTAGATCTTCCTTATCAATGAAGCCATCTCTGTTCTGATCAATCATATTGAATGCCTCCTTAAACTCCTGTATCTGAGCTTGATCAAACATAGCAAAGACATTTGAAGTTGCTCGCTGAGCACGCTTCTTGGTTGTCTTTCCCTTAGTCTTTCTGCTAGACATTTTGATATGTAGTTTAACTATTCACCTGAAAGAAGAATCATTTGTAATTAAATGTTTGTTACACAATCTAATAGTCATTATTGAGAGACGACAGACTATAGCGCCCTTGACTCAAAACGTTTAGACTAAGATAAAAGTATTAGACTAAATAAAGATTTATATAAGTAGAGTAAAACAGTTATAAATTATATTTTATCAATATCTATGAAGTATAAAGAAATATAGAGGTGCAGATCTTAGAAAGAAAGTGGAGATGGATGGGTCAAACCCTTAGAAAAGATACCTACAACAGAGCTAGACAGGTCTTAGAGTAGAACCCCCAGGGCACAAAACGCAGAGGAAGACGAAAAAAAAAGGACATAGTGACACAGTGTACTAGATGAAGCAGAGAGGAAGGAAAAAGCTGTGAAGCCATTAAAAAAAATAGCAAGAGACTGTGGAGAGTGCCGTGTTTTTACTGAGGCCCTACGTTCCATGAGGATGATGGTGATGATAAAGTATTTATAAAGACTTTTTTTTCTAGATTTATCATCTATGTCTATATGATATCACTATAAACATAACTACTCTCTAGTGATGATCTAGCTAGTAGATAGCAGTAGAAAGTTATATCACAACTACAGTGTCTACAGTTGATGTTGAAAAAATATAGATCTAGTCCTAGATTCTAAAGAAAGCAATAAAACTAGATTCTAAATTTTAGTCTAAAGTCTAGACCTTGATCTAAACCAAAAAATAGTAAATTTATACTATAACTATACCTTTAATATACACTGTTACTGACAGCTAACTGACTTAATTTAATTTATAAAATACTTTTTATACTTTATATAATAGTCCATAGATCTCAGTCTCAGATCATGTTATTGTTAATCATTGATAATGGTATATAAGTTTATGTATCTATCTCTAATTCTAAACTACTTTATTATTATAAGACTAACTAATAAATTTAAAATATAATAATAATAATTAATATAATATAGATTCTTGACAATTTTAGATTAAAGGGAAACTCTGATGGTTTTGACAATTTTTGATATAATATGTGTTTTGATTTATAAATAATGAATATATTATTCTTTTTTTTTTATTTGCAAGAATAACTTAGTAATTGATATTTTTGTGACATAATTTTTCTGCACATCCAAAACGATCAGATTTTCACTGAATTTCTGTATGACTCCACGAGTGTGCACTTAAATCCTATAGATAGGGATGCGAAAAAAAAAATATCTTTGATAAAAAAAAATTCATTAGTACATCATTAAAATACTTTAAAAGAAATTTCTAATGGTGTATAAATTATGACTGTATGTTTGACAGTAAGAAAGTTATGATTTTTTTGTGCTGTTTTGACCTAACATTGGTTGACATGGAAAAAGCGATGAGAGAGCTTGTCGCTGGGTCAGCCGGCGAGACACACCCTCAAGATCAAAAGTTGAAATTGAGTTTCGTAGACGATAGATTTATACTTATTAAATAAGAAATTTAATAGTAGATCTAGTATTCGTAGTAAATTTCTAGCTCACAAATCTGATTTCATTTATATTTATGAACTTCAGTTGTTTAAAATGTCTCAGTAGTATCATTAATTGAATTCTTTGGCCTGGAAATCAAATATATTGTTGGTACTGCACCTGGTATTAACTTCAATTTTTTTCAAATCCCATTTACACAACAATGAAGTTGCTGAAACAGCTTCTCTCAAAATGGTATGAGCATAAACAGGAATTAGCTTATGCCTTTGTAAAATATTTGCTCTTCAGGCGAATAAATTTTTCCCATTTTCCCTTTAAAACTTCATTTCTTGGAAACAAATGAAAAGAGACACTAATTTCTGTATCAGCATACTTGCTGATTTTATCTTTGTGATTGGAACTACTGCAACAAGTTGAAGAACAGTATTTCATTTTCTTCAAGTAGAAATAGAGGTTTAGATCTAGAATATTATTTATAAACAATGACCGATTATAAATCAATGTGGAGACTACATCTAGCTGTGAAGAGTAACAATAAATGCGATCCGATAGATCTAGATAGTTTATCGGTTATATAGGTCTAGATCTAAATTTAGCCAACGCAGTTGTGACGTGACGTCTTATAAAACTATAAACATCTCACAGAACCCCGTTTTTTTTTTAGATGTGAAGAATTTTCTGTCTAGTTTATTAAATATAAAATTTTCTGAGCATTTAAATAAAAAATGATATAATGTTTACTATTACAACTTTTTACGCAGAATTTAAATATGTCAATAACTAAAATTTGAAAAACTATCAGAGTTTCCCTTTAATTAGAATTAGATCAATCTAGATCTATAATCTATATATATTATATTTAATATTACATATTTTATTTTTACACAGACATATAATATCACATATCATCACATATGTCATGATATGATACTATGTAACTATGATTATAATATACTATTATATAGAATTATATTATAATTATATCAATATATTATATAATACATGATATATAATATATTACTAATATTTCTAATTCTACTAAAGACTAACCTAAATTGTCTAAATCACTAATTAATAAAATTTAATATTAATTAGATACTAAAAACTAAATCATATTATTATTATGTTTTATTACAATATTAGTTTATTAGGTCTTAAATATTTGTTTCACCGATTTGTCTTGTAGAGATCTATTTAGCTCAGCTTCCGACACACTGGCTGCCAGGGAGTGAATCACTCGACCCAGCCTTATAAGGATTTTAATACACATAACACACTACTAAAAGGCGACAGATGACAAAATAACGAAAATGGTATTTAGGTCACCCGGAAACAAAAATATGCCTATGTAAAGCAGATCTATGTTACACAAGAAATTCTAAGTCTAAGTAGATCTAGATCTACGACTACTAGAAATAATTTTGCAGAATAGAAATAACTTATAATAAATAGATCAAAATATTCTATTTCAATCAATTTGTAATACATACTGATAAAGATACACACGGTTTACGTCTAGGTCTAGATCTACAGTCTATTTTTTAATTTTACAAATCAGTAGTAGCAACTAGCCAATCCTATTTCAACAAACACACAAAAGTTGTTTTAATAGAGCAATACATTACATTACCTACTTTTTTAATTGTGAAAATAGATCTTATATATAATATATATATTATAGCCTGCGCTAGGTTATTTTATAGAAGAATGTAGATAGTGCAGACCAAAACCACGGTACTTTTTGGGACAAATGTTGACCACAGTGGCTCAGTAGTCTGAGACGGCTGTGGACAGCTGATGCCTGTAGATTTTATTTTGGAGTTTTGAAATCCTTTAATTTTCCTAGACTGTCTGCCGACCAAGGCAATGGAGTCCAGTCTACCTCTAGACCCGGGATCGGCAACCTGCGGCTCGCGAACCACATACGGCTCTTTGGGTGTGAAGTTGCGTCTCTTTAGTTCCATACGCAAATATTATTTATTTTAAATACTTCTGAATCGTTCAACGAGGATTAGGCACCGATTCTATCTATCAGACACCTGTGCTCGCTTTTCATCACATCCCTTCCTCATTACACGCATCGTCACTGTTGTCAGTCCGTCAGAAGCTCTTGAATGTCGGATGTTTCTATGAAGGTTTCAATTCGCTTTCGACGCAAAACGAATTGGCGTCTTCACAACGTGCTTTGGCTGTGACGTAAATTTTGTTGTTTCAAGTAAATGAGTTAGAAGCGATTATCTTCTCAAACTTAGAAGCAATCTACAAGTAATGCTAATATGGCTAGCTTTGCAGTACCCCTAGTAGTTGCACAAAAGGCAAACCATTTACATATGGTGAGTATGTCAAAGGCTGCTTCTTACGTGCTTCCGAAGGACTGTTTCGTGATTTTAAAAACAAACCAGAAACCTTTAAAAAAAAAAGATTTTCCACTATCCGCTAAACAGTACAAGACATAATAGCTAAAATGTCTTCAAATGTAACATGTTTTTAGGTGGAATATATTCAACTTTCTTCTGTCTTATCACTTGCTATAGATGACACTAAAGGCACGGCACAAGTTGCCCATTTCGTTAGCTATATGTCTTTCCAAGGTCCAAAAGAAAAACTTCAAGGACTGCTACCGCTCTCGGGACAAACTAGAGGGGAAGATAGAGCGAACGCCATGCAAAAGTATCTTGAAGACATTAATATCGATTTAAATAAAATCATTTAAATAGCAACTGATGGAGCCAGAAGTATGACAGAAACAAATAAGGGAGCACTAACGATTCTTCGTAGAAAAATAAATCATGAAATTTTTGCGTTTCACTGAAAAATAGAAGAAGCGCTTTGTGCCCAAAACTATTCAGACCGAAATAGTTGAAGTAATGAATTTGAAAATCAAGGTTGTTAACTGTATCTTGTTGAAAGCACTCTACCATCGTCAGTTTAGAGAATTGTTTAACGAAATGGAGACTCAGTATTCCGCCTCTTTCTTTACAATAAAGTGTATTGGCTTTACAAAGATTGAAAGATTTTGCTTTGTGCTTGAATGAAATAAATACATTCCTAAATAATAAAGGCATTAATCTCCCAGTATTAGAGAACGACAAATAGTTCCAAACATTTTATTTTATGGTTGGTATATCAGAGAAATTCAATGATCTGAATCTAAAACTGCAAGGAAAGGGAAAGCCATCCTATGTTTTCGTAGAGAAATTGGTTCGTTCTGAAAAAAATTAATTCTTTTTGCAGAAGAAATTTAGAGCTGTAATTTACTTCATCTTCAATGTCTAAAGCAGTATTGCAATAAAATCAGAGCCACTTTGACACGAATTACTTTAACACAGTTAGAAAATCAAAGATTAATTTCTTGAAAGATTTGAGCAGTTCAAAACCAACAAAGCCATTCTAGCATTTCTAGTAAATCTTCTCAACACCAATAGTTACGAAATCCAAATGGATCCATTTGGAGTTGATACTAGATCTCTAGAGATACAATTTGTCGATTAAAAAAGTAAAGCTTTGTGGGGTGGAAAATTTACAGAGTTGAAAAGCAAGTTGGAAGAGTTGGAGTTTCGTGCCAGAAAGCGATTTTGTTTTCATGAATATAATTAAAAGAAAAGTAAGAAGCCAACTAACAATTGAAAATTTAGAGTCGTGTTTGAAACTAAAAACAACAAAGTTATGAACCAAATGTATCCAAACTTTCTAAAACTATGCAAAGCAAACGCTCCTATTGAATTTGTTTGCTCAACTGTTTGTTATTGAAGTACAAGTTACTTTAGTTGTTACCGAATTAAAGAATAATCATGTAATAATGCCATATATAAATATAATATTAATTTGTTGTGAAAAACACTACTTATAATAAATAAATAGATTCGTTCTTTTTCTTTTTTCAGTAAAAAAAATAATTGTGCGAGTACTATTTATTTTGCAAGAAAAAATGTGTTGCTCTTTAATAGCTTTAAAATTGTGTAAATTGTAATTTTTGGCTCTTTCGACTCAAAGGTTGCCGACTCCTGCTCTAGACCGCAAATATAATTCCTTATATATCATCGCTACATCGTGTAGAAACAGTAAATAAAACAGATACCTCTTGTCAAAGACGTGGTGAGTTGGGAAGGGGGAGCACGATGTCCTAGGTGCCACCTTCAGCCTATATTTCTATGTTAAAATGTTCATGGAAAATGTAGGAAAGGGGGGGGGGGCGCCAATAAAGTACCTTGCCCCTGGCGCACGTTGTGCTCACCACACCTCTGCCCTGCGACTCTTGTAGATCTAGACATAATACATCATCATTGTAAACACTAAACACTGATTTAGTCTATACAAAACCAAACCCATACATTTTTGTTTAGTTTTAGCGATACTTGGTTGGGGGGGGGGGGGGGGGGGGGGGAAGCCGCTTTTAGTATCTGTGTGTGTTTTTCCCGTTTAGATCGCTAAAACTAGACAATAAGCACTAATTTAAAAAAAAATTGAAAACATCATCTCTTGTGGCTTGTACCATGGTAGATTACTCGACTTCAGGCAACGGTTTCCTCAACTGGCTTTCTGAAAACTAGGTTACCCCCTCCTTTTTAAATTTTAATGAAATATCGATACTTTTTTTTAAAGAGATCTATGCATACAGCGTGTTAATAAATTATATTTTTGTCTTCAAAGTTGTGAAAAAAAAACTAATACACAAATGACCTAATAGGTCCATAGAGTAGGAGATTAGTGTTTTAGTTTAATGGAGTCTACGTAGGCTGCTTCTGAATAGCGGCGGATAAGGTTTGGACTGATTTGACTATACTATACCGCTATCGTGGGTGCAGACCATGCAATTTGTTGTCCAAAATTGATGGCAATTTTAAAAAATGAAACTGTCCCTATCTTATATATGCACAATTAATTCTATTTATAAAGCTTATATCAACTCACTCTGTTTGGCCAGAATCTTGTACACAATATTTCTCCCACTTTGAAACTTTGCACAATTATTCATTGAAGATGACAACAACTAAATCAATAAAAAAAAACTTAAACAAGTAGTTGATTAATTCATCATCATCATCATCACCATCACCATCATCTGTCCCTTGACTTTCCTGGTAAGGGTGCTGTGACAGTTCCAAAACCAACTGTCTCACCTGGTCAGCCGCCATTCTCAGCCAGATATCAAGAGAGATGGTGGGTTATTCTTGTACGTTGTCTAGACAGCTTTTGTTTTCTTTGCGATAAGAAGTATTTTGTTTTTTAAATATGAAAAGGGAGGTACTAAGTTGAACTTCAAAATTGCCAACTAAATAAAAGTCACAAACAGTAAAGCTTAAAAAATGCGATTCTGCAATGCTAAAATGTGCAAAGAAATTATCATGTAAATTGAAAAACATAGCTTATCAACACTTCCTTTATTTTATACACCGGATACACCAGAAAGGTTGCTATATTTTTGTTGTTTTTTTCCTCCATATATGAAGATCTCTAAAAGCCATATGATATTATTTTTTCCTGTTTGTTGCTTGATCCGGTGGAAACATTTTTTTGTAAGTTGCTCCATGCTTCGATGTGTTTCCATTTTATCCTAGCTTTAGGCATACGTCAAAATAGAAAAAAAAATATATATTAAAAAACAAAAAACAAAAACGAATGTTAATTAAAGGAAAATGTATTTTAATGCTGGCTCATAATCAGAAGATTAAATCCAAGGCCTTTCACTGACAGATTTAAGGCCTATAGAAACGCACTTTAATTGTTTAGTTATCTGTGTTACTGTGTAGGCCTACAGATAGATGTTACCTGGGTCATCTAGGAAAAGGTTATGATAACATAACTTTACAGAAGATAGCAATTGGAAAGATACAACCCACAACAAAAAAAAAGGAATGAGTAATAATAGTAGTTATGTATGGCTACTGATAGATACGAATATTATTGTATCGTAATGCATGTAATATAAGGTGTAGGTATTCATCGAGCGGATATAGTTGGATTGTTTGAACTCATGAATAAGGGTGAGCCATAGTTTAGATTAACAGTGCACGCATTTCATATTCATTTTGTAGGATCATCACCATTACCATCACAGGGCATATGCTTTTTTTGTGTGTGTTAATTTTTACCCTTTTGTAAAATCCCAAAAGAATACGTAGCACAGAGAAGCGCCACCATTAGATCTAGTTCTAGGAATTTATATCCTTCAGATATTTGGCATGTTTTCTCTTTGTAGATTTCCCATGACCAGCAACTCTTTGTTTGTCATTTTCTGTTTTGTTATTTCCCATTGATACCCAAAAGCTTTTCTGTGCTGTACCTTTCCCACCCATTAACTTCTAGTGCAGCGGTTCGGCGCATCCCTTGGGGGTCAAATGATTGGTCAGGTCAGAGTTCGCTTAAAACCATCAGAAATCGGAAATATTGAGCTTTTTGTCTATTCTAACGTGTAACTAAGTTTTTCTGTTGGTAGATACTATTTTTTTTTTACAATGCAGCAAAAAATGATTTCTCTTCAATGTCATTTACCTAAATCTGGATCACATGTTTGAAGTTACACCCCGTTCTGACTGAGATTATGGTGCATCTTCTTTCATTTCCAGCAGAATATCTTTGCGAAACAGGCCTGTTAGTTTTCAAGTCTAAAAACTGAAATAGACGACAGAGAAGATGACATTTGTTTTTCTTTTGTGAATTCCGGATCTGGTAAAGCAGAAATAAGCTCAGCCTTTGCATTAATGATGACTTCATGACATGTCTGCACAAACTGTCGTTACAATTCTGTGGCAATGAAGAATCTTGTTTACAATTACACAAACTGTCATCACTGTTCTGCCTAGTATTTTTAAAATTGTCATATAAGTATGCAACAAGCATTGGAGATAATCACGCTAAACTAAACAATGTCAAGGACGGTCAATTAAACTATACTGTTGCCAACTAAATCAAAAAGATTTAAACCATAATTGTAACAATCTCTCAATGCGTCGCAATTGATTTTTGTATTAAATTTCTTGCATTGTCGCTATTTAGTTTTTAAATAAGTTACAAGACATATAATGAAAGTCATATTGCATTTATTTTGTGCTACAAACACAAGGACTTATCAGCACCTTTATTTGTACACCGGATACACCAAAAATCTTGCTATTTTTAGCTTTTCTGTCATGCATGAAAACATGTGAAAGAAAAGTACATTATTGTAAGTTTTAAAAATGCAATTTTATCTTTTTGCAATTTAATTATAAGCAGAAATGTCAGAAATACAGACCTATATTACAGAAAATATAAATACTTGGATCTATTCTTTCGTGAACATAAAGCTTTGGCAATGGATAACAAATATTTGCATTTTGATTACTATTTTATAACATAAGTAGCAAGAGATAGATTATTTAAGCTGGAGTACACCTGTGGTACAGAGTTGGGATTTGTGAAAAGGGTCGCAGCGTTCAAAAGGCTGAAAACTAATGCTCAAGTGTTTTAATCAAATGAAATTTGCCTTGAGACAAAATATATTGTTACCTGGTTACCTCTTGACAACAGTGGAATAAAACAAACAATGTTGTTGTTTTTTGTATTTTTTTAAACCCATTTTTGACTAAGATTTTCTTGTTTTCATTCTTTGTTATAAATTAGGCGACGATCTTCTTAAAATATGAAAAATTATCTCCCCTTTTTAACGGACAAAATCATCTATCCCCAATAATGATGGTATAAGCTTAAGGCATTTCAACAATTTTGACATTTGTTAGGGTGTGTAATTTGGAAAATTAAAACTCACATGATCTATATTCTATAAAGCCTCATAGGAGCAGATAATATGGATGTGTACTATCATACCTTCTCCATACCATAGGATGTTTGCTGGGCCGGCCTTAGATAATTAGAGACCCTAGGCAAAGTGAATAGTCTAGTTATTATAGAGCCATTAATCTCTGATATGTTTGAGATTTGATCCAAGTTTTATTTTTTTTCTCAACAAAAAAAAAAAAATGTGTCCTGTGCGAAACTACCACCAATCGGAAGCCATAGGCGGCTGCCTAGTTTGCCTATGCCTAATGCGGTCCTGATGGCTGCCTGGTTGTGCGCTGGACTGTCGTTCGGTCAGCTCGATTGCCCCAGATTCAAACCCTGCCCGCTGCCACCCCCGTCGTCTTGCGGTAGGTTTGTACTAAGAAGTAGGGTACCCCAACAAAATAGCGCGAACAAAATAGCGCCGACAAAATAGCGCAGAAAAAAATATATTTCAGCCATTTTGAAAAAAATACTTTAGATATCGTAAAATATGAATAGAGCCAATATTTTTTTTTTGTTTTAATGTTATCATTATTTTTCAGTTATTTTGCAGGAAACACTTTGGATATCTTAAAACGTAAATATGCAAACAGTAAGCAAAAATTATAATAAGCTAAAATGAATAATTTCAAAATATACCATTTATTTACATTCCAAAAGTGTACTTTGAAAACAGGCTAAGATACTTGTCAGATTTATACAACACACACACAAGCTTTCACAAAAGTTAAATTGTAGGAAATTCACGTAGGAATTCCATAACTGACTTGTTTCCGTACATTAGCAATATAGCTTCAAGTCGTCTGTTAAGTTGAAGGTACTTTGTCTTGCTTGCAGCTTTACTTCGTTCTCCAGCATTCTACCTCAGAATCTTGTTCTCAATGTTCTCCTGTTCTCTGAGGAAGTGAGTGATTAACTTGTACACATTAGGGTGACGACTGTCAATAGACAGCTGAAATGCATGGTGCCATCCCTCCACTGAATTGTTTGTTCGTGGTAGATTGTCCTGTACAGGATCTCTAGCATTCCATAATGCAGTTTCGTCTCTGGCGATCAATATAGTTGTCCTCCCAATAGTCATACAAATTCCCTACAACAACTGTCCAAGGGTTATCTTCGCAGTATTTACATCGGCAGGTAAAACAAATGAGATTAAACAAAAATTTGGCGAGATAAGTGATAGCCAGCTTAACTAATCCTGGCACGCCTAATTTCGCCCTGGTTTTATCAAAGAGAGATGTCGCAGATAATAAAGATTTCTAATTATACTATAGCACACATGTGTAACACACACATCATCATACCTAACCCTTGAACAGGGTTACCACATTTAAAAATCATTATATTTTTAGGAGAGAAGATAGAGATCGCAACAAAAATGCTGCCCAAGGACTTTGACTTACATAAATTCGGTACTTTTATACACATCATATAGAAGTCCGCGCTATTTTGTTGGGAAATTTCACGCTTTTTTGTCGGCGCTATTTTGTCGGCGCTATTCTGTCAGGTCACCAAGACGTAGGGCCTACTTTCAACTCTGAAGCAACATCCGAAACACGTAAAACATTGTACAAACCATTTCTATAGCTTACCATTATACCATCTTCATATGATATTCATATTCTAAAATTATGATGCCATCATCTCCTAAAATATAGTACTAATAAGAGCAGTTTTCATTTATAAATATTGATGTCTCAAAACAATGAAAACAAAATAGTAATCGCCTATTTTGTTTTTTTCCTCGAAAAGTTAAGGAGTTATTGCTTACGCGAATGTCGAGACAAAGCTTCCACAGATTTCAGTTCAAATCATTGATATCTACTACTTATTTAGCATTTACTCTCTCCTGAATTGTTCCTTTTTTAAATTTAAAAACTAGCAAAAATACAAAACAAAATGTCCATTTAATGATAAAAGAGTCAAGGCTAAGATTGTATTAGGCATAAAGGCACCGTTCTTTTTTAGTAACCAATTGGTACCTTAATGCGTTACTTATGAAGATGTTCGCTATACAAAGCAACTATTAAGACTCTTATGTTTATATATATATATAGAGAGAGACGTAGTATATTTGTAGTCCAACTATGGTTCTAGACTTGACAATAGTACATTTTAACGCAACATTTTATTTTACCCGAACTGCCTATGCAAACTGCTTTCTGTATGTATAGGCTTTCTTGTCTTATATTTGTCCTCTAGCTACGCACCTGAGCTTTTTTTTTTTCTTCATAAAATTCTTCGATGAAGAATCATGAACTACTTTGCGGTGTTGAAAGAAAAGATCGAAACCTTCCCCCCCCCCCCCCCCCCCCACACACAAATACTGCGAACGCTCATTGTAGCAAATCAAGGTGAAA
The DNA here is from genome assembly GCA_030265305.1 of Biomphalaria pfeifferi. Taxonomy (NCBI): domain Eukaryota; kingdom Metazoa; phylum Mollusca; class Gastropoda; family Planorbidae; genus Biomphalaria; species Biomphalaria pfeifferi. The sequence continues at coordinate 399,324 of JASAOG010000252.1, forward strand.
TTATGTTGTAATCTCTATAGATTGTTGTTTATATTATTATCACTGTAGATTGATGTGTATATAGCAAAGATATCAAAGACAAACAGACACAAACACTCTTTTGTTCCCCTGGCAATCAAATAATTAAATAGGAACAACCTGATATAAACTTTGTCACATGTAAATTATGAGTGAGTCTGGTGTGAATGTACATTTTGGTTTCTTATAGTTATAATGTTTTTTGTTTGGTGTAATGCACAAATTGTAAGACGAATTTCCATACGAACAATAAAGATTAGTATTATTATTATTATATTATTATTATTTTTAATGCTTTAATAGAATGTGTTGCTGTTTAAGTGTGTTCTATTACTTTTTTTTCGTTTAACGAAGACCAAATTCTGAAGCGACCTTCATCTTTTCCAGCATAGGTTCTTTACAACTGGAGATCATGTGAGGTAGATCTAGATGTGACAAAATGGCACAGTCCTTTGCCCTTGTGTTATTGGCAGTGATTGCGTTAGGCTCTGGCTGTTGCTACGGTGAGAATACCATGCAGTTCATTTCACTTTTCATTGTTACCGCGAATTGTATTTAATTAACTCCCGCGGCAAGATATTCATAAGCAACACACAGTAAAGTAGAAAAGTGGTTTCCAGATGTAACACACACACAGTAAAGTAGAAAAGTGGTTTCCAGATGTAACAAACACACAGTAAAGTAGAAACGTAGTTTCCAGATGTAACAAACACACAGTAAAGTAGAAACGTAGTTTCCAGATGTAACACACACACAGTAAAGTAGAAAAGTGGTTTCCAGATGTAACAAACACACAGTAAAGTAGAAACGTAGTTTCCAGATGTAACAAACACACAGTAAAGTAGAAACGTAGTTTCCAGATGTAACACACACACAGTAAAGTAGAAAAGTGGTTTCCAGATGTAACAAACACATAGTAAAGTAGAAACGTAGTTTCCAGCTGTAACAAACACACAGTAAAGTAGAAACGTAGTTTCCAGCTGTAACAAACACACAGTAAAGTAGAAACGTAGTTTCCAGGTGTAACAAACACACAGTAAAGTAGAAACGTAGTTTCCAGGTGTAACAAACACACAGTAAAGTAGAAACGTAGTTTCCAGATGTAACAAACACAGAGTAAAGTAGTTTCCAGATGTAACAAACACATAGTAAAGTAGAAACGTAATTTCCAGATGTAATAAACACACAGTTAAGTCGAAAAGTAATCTTCAGGTGTATCTTATTGGGTAGTATCCACCGTGGTGAATTGATGCTTGTAAGTTCAGAAATATATTTTTGTCATTGACGTTACTGTCTATGGTTTTGCGTATAATGAATACTAAATGAAAATCTTGTGCAGTATTTGTATCTAACAATACTACGTAAGTGATAACTAGTTGTCCTTCAGTTTCAGTGTTTGATAACCTGAGAGTGTCAACCGCACGAGCTTTGAAAACTATTCTCAAGCTACCGACAAGATCCGTTACTTACTGAGTCTACACATTTTTATTTACAACAGAAGGGGAACGGGAGGTGGCTATTCTACATCTTAAACTTTGGAGTAAAATGTAGGCCTATATTCCATTTTAATGGTCATCAATTGTCTTTTTTTATAACAACAATATGTTTCTGATTCCTCTAATAGTGTAATGTGTCACAATGGTAGTCAGGAACTCTAAAAATAGAGTTAGAGTTTAATCTAGTCTAGCTAGAGTCTAGAGCAGGGGTTCTCAACCTGTGGATCGCGACCCCCTTGGGGGTCGATTGATGATTTACCAGTGGTTGCCTAAGACCATCGAAAATATGGATTGTTATTGTGTATTCTTCTATTGCTGCATGTGTGTGTGTGGAGGGGGTGGCGTCAGAGTGGGGGATTGTAAAAAGGGGTCGCCGAGCTTAAAAGGTTGAGAACCGCTGGTCTAGAGGAACGCCATTCGCTACCGTCAGAGAGTCTGGCTTATTTTTTTTTTTTTTAAATCGGGGAAAATGTTCGCAATTTTTCCGTTCATGTTCTTGCATACGTTATCCATTGACTTGGTAATATTCATTTCTTTTTTTGTTTGTATATGTAATTTTTTTTTCTACAGGTTGGATATTATCTGGATGGTGGACACCTTGTTTCAACAATCCACCTATAGATCTAGGTTGCTTCCCTTTAAGTTACCCATTCAATAACTCCGCAGGCTTCTACCCACAGAGCCCAGAATCGTTGAACATTCAGTTTCACGTGTACAGCAGACGACACAATATAACTGTAACCTTAGAGGATGTACAACAGGTTGTTTGAATAGGATGTATAATAAATGAGATGCCACTCACTGAGAGATCTATGTGTGTGAGTGTGCATCAATCGCTGACATATTGTACTTATTTATTTTTTTTGTATAGGAATTTAAAGTATGAATTGTATATGATATTCGAAAAATAAACGAACACGCAGAAGCGGTGAGGGTGGAAATTTTTAAAAGTGGCCTCTCAAGACCCCGCTTCCAGAAGATTCTCGGAAACATAGAGCTTAGTACTCTTGATTAGTTTATTTCTGGCTGCATAAAACCTGTATTTTAGTATTTGTCTAAAGAACAAGTTGTGACATTTTGACAAAGTTTAACACATTTCAAACATCTATCTATCTATCTATCTATCTATCTATCTATCTATCTATCTATCTATCTATCTATCTGTCTGTCTATCTGTCCGCCCGCCCGTCCGTCCGTCCATCTGTCTGTCTGTCAGTCAGTTTGTTTTCTAACTATCTATATATACAAATATGAAGTAACGTATTTTAACTTGACCCACACACAGTCTTGACATAACATTTCAAAGTATTTCACCCTTTCACCAGAATAATAAACAAAATTAGATTTCATGGGTGCTTCATGGACAAAATGTTCGGAATATTGGAATTATTTTGTTATTTTGTTTTGAGATTATCTTTTAACTTAACATCACACATCTTCTTTGTTAAAAAAATAGCGAATTCAAAGAATCCTTAGTTACATTTTTTAAACCATCTTATCATATCTTATATAATACAGACGTTACTTCAAAAAAAGAAGATGATTACGCGTCAATGTAAGTAGATAAATAAATAATCAAAGGAAAATTGTCTCATTGTCCAGTCTTTATATTTCTAGGTCGGTGTGTTGAATATACAATGTACTTTCAATCAGTTGCAATTATTGTTCCTAGAATTTGATTTTTTTAATCTTTCCTCTTTTGTTACTCTTTAAATGTACGGATCGGTCCCTTATGGCTTTACTCTTTGAATGGTTCCACATTTAAAGTACAAGCAAGGTTAAAAGATAAAAAAAACAACTAGTAGGCTTATATAATAGATATTTCTAGTTGAAAATGACCATGCTGCAGTGAAGACAAACACTGAAACAGTATGTTCAATATGGAAAACCTCAAAACAAAAGTTACCCACTGTAATTATTAGCGCTTACGTAGAAAATTTATTGATTTGTAATATGATCAATTCGGGCTTTTAGTTTCATTATTAGGTAAAAGTAAATTTATGTTAATAAAATTTTATGACTTTTTGACATATTCATGTTATGGTTTGTTGCTACAGAATTTACTCAACAGTTACGACATATTGTGATTTGTTGCTGCAGAATCTACTTAACTATTATGACATATTTTGTTTTGCTGCTACAGAATCTACTCAACAATTATAACGTATCTCGAAACACTGTGCTGATCATTCACGGCTACTTGGAAGGACAAGATGAAATTTGGATCAAAGACTTGATCAGAGAGCTGCTTATTAAGGTAACGCTTAGACAACTCTAACGAAACTTTTTTCAACTAAAGCTTTAATATTATCTCCCTTACAGCTCATTTGTATGAGATGATCCATGTCACCTCACGACTGAAGGAGGCCATAGAAAGAGATCATAATACGATGCAAAGTACATTAAAAGTCTTATCCATTTCCACATTGGGAGAGAAAATGAGCAATAAACACGGTTTAACTGTGAAGATCTGAAAAAAATATAATTGGTGAATGTTTAATGTCTTTGTTGATACGAATGCAAATGTCACTTTCTAGGTGAATGCTAAATGTCACTTTTGATGTGATGCAGCTAACAATGTCAACTCTTTAGTGATCACATTGTCCCCTGAACGATGTGAATGTTATTACTGTAGATTGGTATCTTTAGTGTTCACATTGTCATCAGAACGACGTGAATGTTATAACTGTACATTGGTATCTTTAGTGTTCACATTGTCCTCAGAACGACGTGAATGTTATAACTGTAGATTGGTATCAAGGCGCCAACAGTTTCTTTTACTACCAAAGTGTCGCCAACGCAAGAGTTGTTGGAGCTGTACTTGCTTTATTTGTACAGGTCAGTGTTGAAACATCGAGATCTAGTAAACCTGTTGTTTTTTTAAATCCATGGATAAAAGACATTTAACATAATAATATGATTCTATATATTAGCTAAGATTAAGATTAATCTCTGGCTTATGGTTAATAGATTTGTACACATTTCATGCATGAAATAAATTTGTTCGAATGATTCAAAAGATTAAATTATCTTTTATTAGATGAAGCTAGTTAAAAAACAATTTGAAACCTAGAAGATCTAATCAGGTTTCTTTTTAGTGTTATTGATCCTACATACAGCATTAACCTTTCCTTTCATTATATCAGATTGACCCAAGAGAATTGACATCTCATGTTAGTATTTCAGATTTAAGGTACCCTACAGGCTACAGCCTTGACATTTCAGTATTTCCTATTGGGCCCCTACAGTCAAGACAAACTATTTTAATAGTTGAGATTTAATCTACAACTTGTCATTTTATGCATTGAACACAAAAAATACAGACGATACTCACTTTTGTGTTTTATGTAACTTGAAATATTTATACATCGATATTTATGAAAGATACATTTATTAAGGAACTGATTTCCCTCGGATCTCAGCCGTCGTCCTTTCACCTGGTAGGTTTCAGCCTTGGGGCCCACGTCGCTGGTTTTGCAGGAAGTCGTCTTGGTGGAATCGGACGGATAACAGGTAGACTCATACATCGTTTTCACGATAACAGGTAGACTCATACATCGTTTTCACGATAACAGGTAGACTCATACATCGTTTTCACGATAACAGGTAGACTCATACATCGTTTTCACGATAACAGGTAGACTCATACATCGTTTTCACGATAACAGGTAGACTCATACATCGTTTCCACGATAACAGGTAGACTCATACATCGTTTTCACGATCGGGAATTATTATTATTTTTTTTTAATTTTAAAACTTCCTTACCTACGCGATTCTATTTCCACGACTTTTTCTTGTCAGAACTTTGGAATTTCTATTGATTGGCGTACATTGTTTTAGTGACGACTTTAGCGCAGTGGCGTAGATAGGGTGGGGAGAGGAGAGGGAGAATTTGAAAATCCCCCTGGCCCCCATTTGTAATCGGTCCCCAACTGAGTTTTCTACATTAAAAATTAAATATTACGCAAAATGCAGGGGCCCCCAGAGAGGTCACGCCCCCCCGGGCCCCCAAACGATGGAAAATTTCTAGCAACGCCCCAGCTTTAGCGGACTAGAACCCGGTATATGACATCTTGCTTACTACTATCAGGCCCATTACAGACGCAGAGCTATATGCGCTATTTGTACATCGCATTTTAGTATTGGCCAGTGCCGCTTCCTTCTTTCTTTAACTAAAGTTGACATGCGCCTTTTTAAAAAAAAAACCAATGATATATAGAACTAGTGCGCTCTTGTCGCCATGAGAATGCATTTCAGTTCAGAAAACAGGAAATCCTGGGTAAGGGAGTGTGAACTTATCTTTTTTTTTATCTTAATGTATGTACCACCTTTCACGTGGTAGGTTGTCATTGAACCTACTCTCAATTAATATTGAGTTTTCGTATAATAGAGTCTTGTTAGCATTAATAAGGGTCAAAACTATCCAAGGAGCTTGTGGGCCCTTAGTGGACACGAGAAATAAATAGTGGACATATAATAAGTTTACCCTTAGCAAATAATACAGAATGTCATAATATTTCGCTTCATGTAAAAAAAAACAAAAAACAAAGAAATGTTAAACTACAAAAATATTTCTCTTCCCCGAAGTTCATCTTACTAACACATTGCCAGCTTAGTGCAGAGACCCAATAGAGATCAGAACTACCGTCCTCAAACGACCTACAACCCTTCCCCATCCTCCTTTTATTTAGTTTGAATATCATGTCTTTATGCCCTTTTATTTAGTTTGAATATCATGTCTTTATGCCCTTTTATTTACTTTGAATATCATGTCTTTATGCCCTTTTATTTAGTTTGAATATCATGTCTTTATGCCCTTTTATTTAGTTTGAATATCATGTCTTTATGCCCTTTTATTTAGTTTGAATATCATGTCTTTATGTCTTTTGTTTTGAGATTTTGTTTTTCCACTAAGCTATGTGAATGTTCATTTTAACAGGATTAGATCCAGCAGGCCCAAGTTTCGAAAATGCGCCACCTGAAGTGCGACTTGATCCTTCAGATGCGCTTTTTGTTGATGTCATTCACACAGACAGCACACTTGGTATAGGCATGGGTAATTATTTTTTTTTTACTGTCATCTTGTTTGTGTGTGAATTAAATTGTTTGCAGGGCCGGATTTAGGTAAGTAGAAGCCCTAGACAAAATCTTTGTGGGTTCTTCTGGCCGCAGTCAATAACATTTTACAAAAGAGATACATAAGCATGTTGTCACATCATTGTTTGATAGTCAGTGACATGTATTGGTTGTGGAGCACGAGATTCACTTGTTTTTGGAGAGTATGATGTTGCACGGGGAAATCAAGGGGCTACAGTTCAATTACAGTTGCATTGTGGGTAAGAAATCACGTTCTTGGGAGTTGATCACATGTTCAGAAGTCAGTCGACGCCAGGATTTGATAAGCCGATAGACGTATTATGTCTAGAGTAGATAACCTTACTAGTTGTGTATTTAATATTTCTCATTGGATAATATGATTTATGTGAACTAATACTTGTGGTTTATTGATGGCTGAAGTTGTCAATATCGTATGGGTTGTTATTTATGAGTAATAAAGTATGATGTCTGCTACGATGGAATTATTTATATATCTACGTGAATAGTACTCAGTAAATCTAGTAGACATACGCAACAACAAATATAGTGTGAAGAAAACTGTTTAATCAATACAACAGACATCCTAATGATACCAGCAGAGGTACTACAACACTACAGACAAACGTAGATCAACATCAATTGACACGTCATATTTTGAAAGAAAATAAATAGAATATATCCATTTTTATTTTGAAAGAATATTTTACAAGCTTCTATATTGGTCATACCACCTAATAATATGTCCAATTGCATCGGATAAATACCGAGACATTTAGACATCATTGCTTAAAGTAAAATTAGGTATAACGTTGTGTTCTTGGATGTGTATTTGATAGTGTAGGAACTAGTAGGTCAATATCATCATTGTCTATTATGTTCAGTTACATTATAGATAAAATGTTATATTCTTGTGTGTGTAAATGATTGTGTACTTATAAACTAGATAGGTCTAGTTGACAAGATTTGACAAAAGCAAAATTTTTGATCAGCTAATTGTCAATAGGTCTGAGCAGTGGCGTAGCATCCATGGCGCGAAAGGGGTCAATGAACCCGGACCCACGACCATTAGGGGGCCCACTGCGCCTGGGCCCATGACTCTTGACTAGGTGAGAACTTTGGGGTGACACCAAAGTGAAAAAAATAAATGCACTTTTGTAAAAACCGATAAAAAATAGAATTTAAAAAGCTCCCTCAAAATATCCTAAACTTTGTCCCAAAATTTATATGAATTTAAAAAGCAGTGTTTTAAGCTTTAATGTAAGGATTTGATTTCCATCAGATTTTGTGAATTGTAATGGTGGCTAACCCTAATCGTGCGTTTGAGGTGACAATCGTCTCCATATCGCCCCATTCTTTTTTTTTCTTGTCTGTTTATACACTTATGGGTAGTATTACAGGAAGGGTGGGGGATGGAGAGAGTTTGGTTAGGAAGTAGGGATAGCCCCGATTGTCACAAATTAAAATTTAGATACAGCTGCAAATTATTCATTTTTTTCAAAGCTTAATATGTTTTTTAAATTTGTTTTGTAAAGTATGTAAAGTCCTGTATTTGTACCCAAATACTTTCGCATATTCTTAATTACCAAACTAAGACTGACATCTTTTCGGTCTCTGGTGATTGTAACAGAACTTCAGGACCTCTCGGTGTCTTGCTAAAATACTGGTACTTTAGGACATCCATTCTGTACCATTTCTCTCTTTCACCAGTGGCAGCGCTCAAGACCTAAGAAGTTGATACCAAATTCGTATTTTTTAAATTTTTTTTTTGAGAGACCGGTACTGCTAGTGATCTCCCATGACGGAACATCCAAAGAAAAAGAAATTAGTCATTTCTAGGTTTTCATATTTGTTAGAATCAGAATTGCTCCAAGTAATTTAAAAAATCCCCATTTGTCTTTAATTAAACTGCAAGGCTTAAGCTATGATGGTGCTTCCAACATGACTGGATACTACAATGGCATTTGGGCATTGTTTCACCAGAAGAAGCCGCTCGCGCATTTAGAAATAGATGCACTGGTTTCTTACTTTGCTACTTAAAATGGCAGAAAAAAATGTTAGTAAATAAATATTCGATTTATTTACGGTTAAATCATGGACATAGAACTAGATAATAGCTTGTATCAATGCTTCAAAGTTTTACACCTAGAAGTGTTTTAGGAATGTTATTGTACTGTAGAATGGGAGCTAGAACTCATAAAACATTTCTTTATATATTTGAAACTCCGTTTACTGGTTTCATTCTGTTTAAAATTGTACAAACATTGACTTTGAATTCGTGTTGGACATTTCTAACAGAGTCAATTGTAATAAGATTATTAAAAAGCTGCTCTTCTTGCATTGGAATGTCTTTTGGTCAATGTACCGATACATTCAGATTGCTCAATAGTTTTGTCATACATTGTATTTGTCTTATTGGGGGAGGGGCCCACCAATATATTCTTGAACCCGGGCCCACGGGTATCCTGCTACGCCCCTGAGTCTGAGATAAAAAAATTTAAGAAGAAATAATTTAAATATAAACGATTTAGTTACTTATGTTTTTAGATTCCCTCCCTAGGACCTGTTTATATACGCCCTAACTTGAAGAAATAGACTTAATTATAATCATTTCGATAGTTTCTAAAAGAATGAGGCCCTAGGGAGCCGTACACACTGCGCACTACTTTAAATATGGCCTTGTGATTTTCATATTACACGTTACATGTTTTTATGTTTATTACAGACTTCTTTTTGACGTGTACTATAGTAGACATTTATTTATAGCTATTAGCCTTAGCCAACGTGTGCTTGTTATTTGGCTTTAATGTTTAATTTTTTTTTAAATTTTAGTGTCAGATTACTTCCTGTAAGGTTTAGGGATCAAATATATTTGGTTCTCAATATACATTTATAAAATTGTTGTCTAAATGCTACAAGTTCTGTTCACTGTATCCCAAGGAACATTGGTACCCATGGGAACTGTAGATTTCTACGTCAACGGCGGAGAGGACCAGCCAAGCTGTGCTAACAGTGTGATAGGTAGAGTCTCTGCTTTCTTTAACACACTAGGTAAGTCACAAGTTGTTTTGTTTCATTTCCACATGTCCACAAACTAAAACACAGATGCATCGTCTTGCTTTTTCTTTCTTCTTTTCAATATTGTTTAAGAATGATGAGATGAAAAATAAATTAATAACTATATATCGTTCTGTGTATTTTAGATTGTTATTTAAGTGAGAAACCAAACATATATATTTCAATAGTTCAACCAATTTTCTCTATAGTTCAACCAGCTTCTCAATAGTTCAACCAGCTTCCCTATAGTTCAATCGGCTTCTCAGTTCTGTATGGTTCAACCATCGATACCTCACTAGTTACCATTTACAATCGGTAAAATAGAAATATACTGTTTAGGTCAGGCTCATCTCCGTTTTATTAGATGTAATTAAACGTGATCTTAAAGTAGTGGTCATAGAAGACATAGCTCTAGACCGCACCATGTAGAGAGCAGTGATCAGTTTTCGGGGCTGAGCTAATTTCAGCTGTCGAAGAAAAAAAAAATTAAAGTTAATGAACCCATAGACAGGCGCAAGGTTTTCTCTGAATTTATGTTGTAGTTAAAATGTGTCTGATCTAAGACTATATAGCCACAAGAAGTGCTCCACGAGAAGAGTCGTATTTGTTCTACGACTGAAAGCAGACAAAAAGCAGATACAGAATACCTCCGCTATTCGTAATGGTTACTTTTTTTCCCCTCCCGTTAAAATTCAAACCAAACCCTTAAGAAATACATGAATGGAAAATTATATTTTTCAAAAAAGCAAAATGCGCGAGACATTTTTTTACACTTGCGCCCTGAAATGTTTTGTTGCAGGTTCTGGTTTTGATTCAATGAGAACCGCTCTGGGCTGCTCACATATGAGAGCAACGCAGCTCTTCATGCAGTCCGTCAATCATGTCTGCGGGTGGCCGACGTACCTCTGTCCTGACCAGGACTCCTTGCAACAGGACCAGTGCACACCTTGCGATACTGGACAGTGTCATGGGATGGGCTACAACCTTTTGTATCAATCTGTTCAGCATAGCTCTGTCTGCTACAGGACCAATACACCAGAGTTATTTCCCTTTTGCTGTAAGTGTAAAAAGTTATAACAATAAATTTACATATTGCAAAGAGATTTAGATTTTAACAATATGCATTTCAAATTATCATGTGATAGTCTTCTTAAAATATTTATGTAGACTGGTATGTAATATGTAATCAATGTATTCAAGCCTTTTACTACCATAATCAATAGCTAACTCACGTTCGAAAAACAAAAACTCTTTGTAAAATGTTTGAACAATGTTTGACGTTTCGGGTGTTAATTCAAGGTTGAAGATCATCTACTTCCTAGTTTAAACCTTTCTCAGGACGACGGGGGATGGTAGCGGGTAGTGTATGAACCACGGAAACTTCGAGACGGCCGAACGAATGTCCAGCGCGCATACCGCACGACCACTCAGCCATCTTAGTCTTTGTGAATAACTGGCCTTACTGTAATTCCATTAGGCACATTGGACGTGATACTACCGCTTGGGTGCCATCCCACAGGACGTTTGCCCATATGATCAGTTGGACCCTGAAGAATTTTGAAGTCTTGTATATAAGCTAATTTTATTTCATTCATTGGAAATAGTATATAATCTCAATATTTATGTTCACGTTTTTTGCAGGAAATACTCATTGTGCTTATTTCCCCTTGGATGTAACGTTTTGAAAAGGAACTCCCAAGTTTTTGTCCAAGTTTTGAATTGATAATTGTCAACTAGAAAGAACCATAGCTCACGAGAATACCTGACAACTCAAAATTAAAGGGCTGGTATTTATCATCAAGCCTGACGCACAAGCTGCAGAAAAAAAAGCCCATGAAGAAAAAATAATTATACATATATGCCTATTTTGATAATTGTGTTTTAAATCAATAAAATCGTTGTTGTACAGGGAATGTTCACTATAAAAATTAAAATCAGTTATCTTACACTTTAATTTATAAGACTTCATTTATGTTTTTAGGCAATATAATTCACAAAGAGAAAAATGAAAACAAAGGAATATAATGAAATGTAGTGGTGATATAGTGAAGATCACTGTTGCCACCTAATTAATGCAAATGTATTTGTGCTGCAAGTGAAACAGAATGAACTTTGAATCGACAATACTGGAAAGTACAACCGTATAGGATTTATTAAAATAATAATTTGTCTGCTTATCAATATTTCTGTATTTTGTACACCGGACACATTAAAAAATTTATTATATATGAATGGGCATCCTTGGAAGAAAACGTCCAAAATTAATTAATTAGTACAAATTGATTAACTAATTGGTTAATTTTTAGATTGATTAGTGTAATGTCTCAGCATGAAGATAGCCACGCAATAACCTTCTCCTAATTACGACTGGGATGAATTTTTTAAAACTATTTTTTGTTCTAATTCTTCAGAAAGTGGGGCTGGCTTTCAAAAAGTTGGGTCTTTTCTCTCATGCTAACCAACCAGTTACCTTGAGTCAAAAACCTTAAAGGTAATCTCTTCTAATAGTTAAGAAACAGATTGAGATCAGATGAAAATGTAAAGATGACCCGGAAGTATAATATGAAATATAATAGCGGTAGTTCAATTAAATTGTCAGCTTTATTTATATTTTAATCTTTGTTTCGTGTTGACTCCCTTTATAAGACCTTCCCTTCCTTTCTATCCCCCCCCCCCCTTTACGTGTTGTTAGGCGCTCAAAGAACGAAATCCTATAAAACAAGCGAAAGGCCATCAATACAAGCAAGTCGACGCTAATAGTGAATGTCGAACAAGAAGTTAAAAAAGACACGAAGGGAACCGTCGAATGTCGTCAAGCTAAATCTCTACGTTCATAAAAAGCTGCCTCTCTCTAAGACCGTCAAAAGTAATCTGTTTACATTTCGCTATTCTTCTTCAAATCCTAGTCTTGTTTTTATTAGTCGCGTCATTGTCTCTAAGTCAAAACGCCCCCTATTTATGAAACAAATAACTAATTAACTCCTAATCATAACAGCGTGGAGGTCACCCTAAACGCCAGCCTCTCTTCTTGTCATCCTCCAATTGTGTGGACATTCTTTTATGAAAGTTCGCAACATTGGCCAAAAGAAACATCAACATTATAACGTGAACAAGCAAAAGCAAAAAGAATACTTTTTAAAAACAAAGGTTATCTAAGGTAACAAATAAATAAACCCTAATTACTGCCTTTTTTCTGAAAATCGCAGAGTTTAGTCCCTTTCTGCTAAATAAAGCAAAATTCATGAAGTAGTACTACTTGGCCAATTTTTGAATTGATTGGTGTATTGTCATCAACTATGAATAATTACGCAAAATTTCAACTTGATCCGAGAATGGGAATTGGGAGAAAAAAAAGTGACATAGCGTAAAAGGGAATTAAATCCATATATACAACCACAAATTTCATTACTTTACATTTATCCCCCTTATTTCGATATCAAAGTAATTAATCACCAATAATTAATTAATTGGTAGGCCTACATTGAATACATGTACAAAGTTTTAACTTGATCCGAAATGGGATGTGGGAGAAAAAACATGTACAAACTTTTCATCAGACAGAGTTAGTTGCTATAAGCTTTGTAACAAGGGATCGTCTTCTGTATCTACGATCGTTGGCTCACTTGTCGCATTGATGTACAACCTTCAGAAACAATTTATATCAAGAGGAGTCTGAAATCATGTTGAAGTTCTTCCTGCAATAATTAGAATTTTTGTTGAATAACAATTTAAAAAATAACAATTTAAAAAATAACAATTTAAAAAATAACATGACATGAAATTAAAATATGTGTCATGAAAATGTAAACAAAAAAATAAATTCATTTTTATTTATTAATGTTTATGGAATAGCGACCATCTGGTCACCAAAAAAAAAAGACTGCTTTTGGCATACGTTCGTCTCCCATACGATATACGTGCCCTGCCCAGCTTCGCTGTCGTACCATAAACGCTTAAAGACCAGCTTCGGCGCCAGCTTGCTTTAACTGACATAGAGGAGAGCACCTGGCGGCAGGCGGCTTCAGAACGAGACAGCTGGAGATCACTTATAAAGGCGGCGGGATACACCTTTGAGCAGGGGCGGATTGGGTATCAAAATCGGGCCGGGCATTACCATATAAACCGGCCCACAAATGGCAAGTCATATATTTTCTGTGTGGGGGGGGATATATATATATATATATATATATATTAGTGTGTGTGTATATGTAATTAATCTTCATTGCATTCTTATCTTTCATTCTTTCAAACGGTTTTTTCTACCCTAGAATACTCTCTTCCAATAATTAGTAGAATGACAGAACACACCGCCAAAGGGCAGCTAGTTAGTCCGGGGGAGCGCTGTGAGCTGCCCCTAGTGGGGTCCGGGGCAAATCCCGGAACCAAGCATTATTTCCGTTATTTTTAGCTTTAAAAATGCATATTCTGAGGTATCTACAGTGCAATTAGCCTGCTACACTTCCGCTAAAATAATTCAAAAACCAAATCTGCTATTCAATGGAGTCCAGCGACTGGTAGAAAACGGTAAAAATGCTTTAGTTTTTGTATTGGAGGGGGAAGGTAAACCATAAAACCCCTTTTGGCTACGCTCATGAAATTTGGAAACTGTTGGTTGCTTGCGTTGACTTCACTGGGGCAGTAAGTAAAGTTTCCCTTTTAGACAATTCTGAGGCAAGTAATGGTTTAAAGACCCTCCCCTCCCGGCTAAGCCCATGTGTTATATTATAGGTGTAAGCCTAATTCTCTACAAAATATATTAAGTTTGATAACGCATCGAAAACTGAATGTATGCATTCGTAGGATTACATAACGTATTCTATTTATACATGTATGTAGTCTGAAAACTATAAATAATACAATAGCCGCCTAATGAATTTGAAGCTTTTTGGTATTTCTTATAGATTACAGACGTTTCTTCAAAAAATAAGATTGTTACGTCTTACGCATTTCATGTGTCAATCTAGTCATGCATGTTGATCTGTGACTTAAAATATGCTAAATCATTGGTTCTCTGGCTGACTCAGGCAATTCATTCCATTAAAAGATAAGAGAAAGTAGAACGGTTAGAGAGACACTTGCTTAATGTGAAAAGCTCTTGCTTCCTCCTAGTACATTCTCAAAAACGAGATATACCATGACCCATTATTTAAAATATAAATCTCCTTTCATTAAATATCGGATGTGACAGCGCTATATAAATTATTGTAATAATTTTTATCATTAATGACTTCATACTAAGCATAAGTTTGCCATTAATTATAATAGTATAAAAATTGATTTAGATCTAGATTTATTTTTTAATTAAATAATTTTTTTTGTAAGCCTTAAGTGTAGTGTTTTTAGATCTACGTTATTACAAATAAACAACAAGAAACTTACTTTTTCTTTTCAAATCGCAGAAAGTAGAGCTTTATACCCATATTGAGCTGTGAATAAGTTGGGTGCTTTGCAATTTCGCGGCTGTGTGTATGTTAATTTCTGTTAAGTATTGTTAAAAAGCTTATTGTCGCTCCTATCTTTTTTTTTCTTTTTTTTTATCTGCGCTATAACAATGTTTTCTAACTTAACCTCTCTCATCCCTCTTTTTGGTTAAATTTCATTGGAACCATTAAAAGACGGGGGAGGGAAGGAGCAAAAAAAATGGGAGTGCCATCAAAGGCCCATGCCGACCAGCAAAATGATTAGGCCAAACACAACACAACACAACCACAACACATCAAAGCAGTCCATGCCGCTAGTGCATAGCACAAAGTACGGTCTAACGTTTTGCAAATGATAATACGTACAGTGTATAGTGTATTTTTTTTGTGTGGATATTCTTGTTGAATTTCAAATAAAATTAATTGTAATAAGAATTTAAAAAACACAACAAGAAAACGTGTTCGGGACTTTGTGTCTTGCTGCTGTCACTTTTTTTTTAAAGTTGTCTACATTTTTTTTTCTTTGGTCGCGACCAGACCGGCCCATTTGGTACCGGCCCACCGGGCATTTGCCCGTTTGCCCATATAGCCAGTCCGCCCCTGCCTTTGAGGCCAAAAGAAAATCCGCTGCCAAGGAAAGACATAGACGACGAAAAGAAAATTTAAATTGACCACCGGCGGACAATGGTTATGTATGCTCTGGGTGTTTCAAAATATGTAGGTCGCAGCTGGGGCTGCGTAGCCATGGGAAATACTGCATTCCTCATTAATCTTCGGACTCGAATACAAGCCTTATTATTATAAAATAGCGGGGGAAAAAGGTGCAATGGCTTATATTACAGGGATTTAGTGACTGGGGTAAGTGATCAGGGGATTAAGTTGACTGAACACCTAGTTGATCAAAGTAAATATTTTAGACTCCAATTTTGTATACTAAAAGTAATGGATAATCACAAAGTATAAAGGTGCGATATTCGAAGAAGCTAAAATGGACATAGACATTTTTTTGAAGAAATTCGAAATAGAAATGAGAGAACTGGAATACCCTAAAGACAAATGGACATTCTTATTGTCTAGATAATTTATAGCGGAGGTTCCTTCAAAAATATGTATGAACCAGGTAAGATTTCTGCTTTGATAGTGTATTGGAGATTTTCATGATAAACTAAACAATGTCAAGGATGCCAATTAAACTTACCAACTAAATAAAAATTAAAACGAGAAACGCTTAAAAACTTTGATTCTGTAGTGGTAAATGTGCATGGAAATAAACTTATTAAAAACCATTGATTAACACTTCCTTTATATTGTAAAACGGATACACCAAAAAATCATGCTATTTGTAGATTTTCCATCATAAATGAAAATCTCCAATAGAAAGACGAAGATTTATGGCGTGAAAACGATGGTGCAGAGATTTGAAGTACTGCACAGACGAATCTTTCGGGAATTCAAGATGGCCAATGTTATTAAGAGCTCAGACAATCGCACGATGAAATTCTCAAGAGTGGTTTGTTGACTTTTTTTAGTTCCCCATTTATAGCATAATGTAGCCTACATAGATCTTAATATAAAATGTTTGAATTTTAAAGGTTGGTAGTCTAGTTATTGATGTAAGTACACTATATATAGGGTTTCCACAAGTTGTCACTGAGAAGACTGGAAAATATATAACTAACCCAAACTTGAAAACAATGACTGTAACAATGCCTTTAATATTCAAAACTGTCGTGGCCAAAGTCCAAAGTGACTACAATGATGCAAATATGGGAGGCGCTTAAGGTGGATTTAACACTCAAATATAAAATGTTAATCCCTGGGTGAGAGAGTGAGAACGGCAAGTTACAACCTAACGAATTTTATGAAGAAATACTAAATGTAATCCCTAATTTACACAATTTCATTATGAAAGATGTTAAGCCTCTAATCAAATAACAGAACAGAACTTGAAAGATATTTACCCAATACTTTCATAGTTATTCCAATTTTGTTAACGTTGCCTGTACCGTAAGTAGCCCAATCCTACAGCCACCGCTGAAAGGAGCTTATCAAAATTAAAACTAATAAATAAAAAAATATTTAAGAAATGCAGTTAAAGCCAATCGAAGCTACATATATTGAGACGTTAAATTAACTTCAAACAGAAAATATATGTTTCTGTAATTCTTTTTAATGGCATTTTTATTAGTAACTATTTGACAGTTTCAGTTGTTTATCATGATATAATAATTATCAATAACCATCTTTTGTGCATATAGAGAGCCTCGCAAATTATATATTGCCTGCATCAATCAAAATTAGGTCTTGTTTCTTCACTGCACTAAACCTCCGAGTTTCTAGAGGTGATGGTAGGCACCATCACAGTTGGGTCCACGGGCACCTTACTAAAGCACTGATACAGCTAGGTTTAAAGATATTTACATGCTATTTATTTTTTAAATGTAGCTTGCCCTAGATGTGGCAAAATATGTAGGTCACAGCTGGGGCTGCGTAGCCACAGGAAATACTGATCTTCGGACTCCAAGACAAGCATTATTATTATTATTAAAATGCATATTTATGTTTGTTGTAGACTGTCGTTGACTTATAGCACCAAACTGCTGGTAGATAACCAAACCGCTGCTGGTGTATTAAATCTTAAATCTTGAAATAACTTAAATAACTTCTTTGTAAATAATACTAAATGTAACTTTTATTACAATATAGACAAAATCAACTTGAAATAATTGTAGTAGACTTTAGTAATAATATAAAAATGGTATACTGAACAAAATCTAACTCATTACAAAAACACGTCTTTTCATTCTGGCGATCTGGAGTCGTGTGTCTTACGTAAGACCGCTGACGACAATGCCGCTGATCTTGGATCATTCACATTGCATAGCTAACCTCTTCCCACCGTTATCATGGTAATACACACACATTCCATAACAATGTTAAGATTTGTATAGGTTTGTTTTGTATTATTAAATGATATTTATATTATGTATTATGATATGTCTTATTGTATATTTATATTCAAATCATACGTATATTAATATTTAAAACATATATTTATGAGTAGCTTGTAACTATATATATTTTTTTAAATTATATGCACATATTAAACTGAGGTCTAATTTGTTTCAAAGATATGTATAGTAATGTGTTTTAAATTATAATTTAAAAAAGATAATTGTCTCTCACACAGTGAATCTCTCTTTTTGGTCTGAAAAGATGACATAAATCCAGCTCTGCAATATGTTCATTCAGTTATGTTTTGACTGCAGATGTTGATTTATTTGACACCACCCTATTGTTATGCTGTGACAGTAGTCTACACAACCAATCATATTATCTGCCAAGGCCAAGGTGCGTTTTCTTGATTTCATCTTAATATATGAAGCGGCTTCAATGACGATAAAGTCCTCATGAATAAGGGCTAAAATACTTTAGCATATATATACATTTCTCACTCTCTCAGAGAGGATAGATAGATAGATAGATAGATAGATAGATAGATAGATAGATAGATAAATAGATAGATAGATAGATAGATAGATAGATAGATAGATAGATAGATAGATAGATAGATAGATAGATAGATAGATAGATAGATAGATAGATAGATAGATAGATAGATAGATAGATAGATAGATAGATAGATAGATAGATAGATAGATAGATAGATAGATAGATAGATAGATAGATAGATAGATAGATAGATAGATAGATAGATAGATAGATAGATAGATAGATAGATAGATAGATAGATAGATAGATAGATAGATAGATAGATAGATAGATAGATAGATAGATAGATAGATAGATAGATAGATAGATAGACAGACAGACAGACAGACAGACAGACAGACAGAATGACTGATTGATTGATTGATTGATTGATTCACATATGGGGAGTGGAGACCGAGTGGTAAAGAGTTTGGCTTATTCACTGGGGGTCTCGAGTTTGAGTCATGGTGAAGAATGGGTTTTGAGCTTCGGGATTTTATGACATCCCTGAGTCCACCCGAGTCGGGATTTTATGACATCCGTGAGTCCACCCGAGTCGGGATTTTATGACATCCCTGAGTCCACCCGAGTCGGGATTTGAACTCCAGTTGCTTTGATAGGTAGCCAAGCGGGTTATGCCACTCAGACACACATTCCACATCTTTGGGCCTCAAATGTTCTACTACCTCACTATTAGTTCTTCGGCTGTTTTTCATTATACCAGTGCGAACAAACTGTTGTCTGAGATGGTCTAAGAGTGTAAGGCATGGTCTAAGGGAAGATAGAGCTCTGTCTCCTTTTAGATCGTTAAAAACAATGTCTCATGTAGTGACCACACCAGCTTTCAATCATGGTTATTTGTTGAGCAATAAACAATGCCTCATGTAGTGACCACACCAGCTTTCAATCATGGTTATTTGTTGAGCAATAAACAATGCCTATGTAGTGACCACACCAGCTTTCAAACATGGTTATTTGTTAAGTAATAAACAATGCCTCATGTAGTGACCACACCAGCTTTCAATCATGGTTATTTGTTGAGCAATAAACAATGCCTATGTAGTGACCACACCAGCTTTCAAACATGGTTATTTATTAAGTAATAAACAACAATGTCTATGTAGTGACCACGCCAGCTTTCAAACATGGTTATTTGTTGAGCAATAAACAATGCCTCATGTAGTGACCACGCCAGCTTTCAAACATGGTTATTTGTTGAGCAATAAACAATGCATCATGTAGTGACCACACCAGCTTTCAAACATGGTTATTTGTTGAGCAATAAACAATGCCTATGTAGTGACCACACCAGCTTTCAATCATGGTTATTTGTTGAGCAATAAACAATGCCTATGTAGTGACCACACCAGCTTTCAAACATGGTTATTTGTTGAGTAATAAACAACAATGTCTATGTAGTGACCACGCCAGCTTTCAAACATGGTTAAACACGTTTCTTCATATTTGAAGATAACTACAGGTTTCGAACCTGACACCATGGTGACCATTGAATCACTGTCTAGAACGCATACTGCATTTATAGATCATGTTGTCGAGTCCGAAAATTAAGGAATAGTGCAGTACTATACTCAGGGTTGGATATGGGGGAGGGCAGGCGTGGCTACTGCCCAGGGGAATCCACAAGAGATGGTCCCTCACAATATAGATTTTAAAAAAATATACACCAGCTTTTACATTTTTCAAATGTCGAGAATTTGTTTCGCATTTTTACCGACACTACATAAAATCTTACTGTTGTGGTTTAGAACTGTCCGCTGGTATGTAGCGTGCTTGTAATACATAAATGCCTGTCAGGATTTACGGCAGTGCGTCAACCCAGCGCCTTGACATGATTGAATCCTGTGCACTCCCAGGGGAGCATAGGAACTCAACCACATCTCTCCTCCGAACTCGGTTCTGAGCAGCTTTCTTCGTCTGCTCCCGTGTCATTCCAATACCCTCAGCTTCACTTCACCTCTTGAAGCTTTACTTGGGTCTGTCCACTTTCCTCTGTCATTACGGATTCCAATCAAGTGTCTGCATTGCAACATTGGTAGCTGGTTTTCGCAGAGTATGTCCTATCCAGCTCCACTTTCTCTTTTTAATATCTTGGGCTATGGGCTTTAGTTTAGTTCTCTCCCACAAATTGACAGTAGTCATCTTTTTCCTAATATCCGGAGTAGGCATCTGTTAACAAATGTCTGAAGTTTTTCCATGTTTGTTTTAGTTACTCTACATGTCTTTTAACCTTATAGAAGGACTGACTAAACATTATAGATTCGTATCTTATATGTAGAGATAATGCCTTAGAGCGCCAGATTGCTTTAAGAGTGACCCAGTGCCTTACCCTTCACAAACTCTAAAATATACATCTTTTGACTAAAATAAACATATTAAATAATGTCATTTAAATAAGAATGCAAATGAGAGGAAATTTACTAATAGGCGAATTCTACTTCTTTCCTTAAAAATATGTCATGGCTATAGGTATTACCATTCATAAGTGGATCTTTATTAAAACTTTCCAAAAAGTGTAGGGGCCTCCACAAAACTCCTTCCCCTTGGCCTCCACAAAATTCCTGCCCCTGGGCCTCCACAAAAATCCTGCCCCTGGGCCTCCACTTACTTAAATCTTAGATTGAACATGACAACACTGACCATATTTGACGCATCCAGCCTGCGCGAAGCATTGAAGGAGTGGTCATTGAATAGTAGAGACTGGGTAATTCCAGGTCTGTAAAGCAGGTCTACTGAACCACTGCAAGCTTGCCCATGTACGTTGGTCGCTGGATGGAATTGTCTAAGAACTGATTGATGGTTGGTAATTAATAAAGAAATTTTTCTACAGATGATCAGAATACTTCACGTTGGCCATCTCGATCATTAGCTCATACGAACGAAACCAACGCAAACTCTTCACTTTTAGGAATTCGAGGATCTGTCCAATATCACGGCAAGTTCAAAACACATTCACTGAAAATTTAGATCTGTGATTGTGTGAGTTACAAAAACTGTGGATGGGTGTTACTTGCCCTGAAATAAAGGACAGAGACGTAGCTAGCATTAACAAGAAAATATAAAAATATTTTTTTAAACAAAAGTCTCCACAAGCTAAACTGTACCAGTGAAATGCTTATAAAAATAGAAAGTTTTATGTTATTTATTATACTCTGTAACGATACCTGCACCTTTTTCAATGTGGGGAAAAATTATTACTTTTTTAAAAATTTTAACGCTTATTATTAATATATTAGCAGTTAAAAGTTAGGCAATTCATCACTGAGTAGCGGCACCTATTTTTTTTTAATTTATTTTTTTTACAAAAAAAAAAGCACTGGTTTTATGTATTGTACTGTTAAATTCAAACTTTAAAGCAACGTAGGCTATAAAGGGGACTAACTCAACTTCTACCATCAAATCAATTTCTCTCCCCTGTACGATACCAAAATAATAATAATAATAATAAATTACCAATAGTTAATTAACTAATTGTTTTTTTTAAATTGATTCTTGTTTTGTCAGGTAAAAAACTAAGTGTGCAAAATTTCAGCTTCGATCCGAGATTGGGTGTGGTAGAAATAACGTGTAGAAACTTTTTACTAGACAGACAGTGACCAGACAAACAGTGACTTGAACTCTGCTAAGTCGTTGGTTTTACGGGCTAATTCAGGCAACCCATTCTGTAATGGCACTAGGGAAGAAGGATCACTTGTTTGAATCTGTCTTAGCATCTTTCATTTAAATGTGGGTCTCAATTAAAAAGATTTTGTATGTGTGCCAATATAGAGTTCTATAGAGCCTTAAGTGTCTTTAAAAATATTTTCATTATTTTCCTCCCACAGATCAGAGCAATAATATCTCGCCTTTGAATGCTGGCTACGTGGCCCTGTTGGTTTTGGTTACCTTGGTGATGAGTGTCACTCTTCTCTTCATCTTTTATCTCAGTATGTTGTTTTTAATGTGTTGGTGCTGAAATATTATTCATTAGTGCAAGTTATGGAGGAGTCAGCTAGAGAGAGAGAGAGAGAGTAAATTTATTATAATTCAAAAGAAAAAACAAGCAATTATAAAAGAATACTTTTTAAAAGATCAGTCATTTATTTAAATTTGTAATAAATCTTGAAAAACAATAATAAATATGTACAATTAAAAATATTTTTACCAACTGTTTTTGCTTAGTGCATCATGATTTTAGCTTTCACATAATGCTATGATCCTAGCACTTGTCGGGAACAGCCGTGTGAGGTGTGAGGGTTGGAAAAGTGGGGTATCTATGTGAATGTCACCGTGATCGCTTTTTAAATGCATTTAACGCATGTGTAGGTAGGTTTGAGCTGCAGATATGCCTTCTTTTCTCAGCATGTGCGTTCTTTGTTGGTGGCTGATCTCCTTGCCTTACATCACGGCAATCAAGAGCTGGCGTTTCCCTGGCTTATACGACAATCTCACACTCCTTGAGGGAGCTCTTAAGGGTGTCTTTGTAACGCTTGTGTTCTCTCCTCTTAGGGCGCCTCCTGCATACAGCTCCATTTGGAGAGGCGATTTTCAGGCATACGGACTACTTGTCCCGCCCATTGTTATTGAGATCTCTTTGCTGTGGTGTGGTTACTGTTCATGATTGTTCATCTGTGACAACTGTAAGAAATGTGTTCCAGAACCACCCGCGATAAACAAGTATCAGCGAGTAGAAACGAAATCTTTATTTGAGTATTTATACATAATACAAGGCTTTATAGCCCCTTCTTTTATACGCTACAATCCACATGAAACCTAGGTACTATAGGCCTACTTTACACACACATAATAATACTGTAATAATAGAACACTAGATTAAATCTAAAATGCAATCAAGCAACGAATCGTGAGTTTTTTTACAGTTGTGAGTGTGCGTGTGAGCAAGGTTTCATGTGAGAAAAGAAATATACTCTCTTTACAGTTTATTTATAACATTTCTTTGTTGTTCGAATTAATATAAGTTATATATTTGGTGATTTCTTTACGTAAGAATTTATATAACATTTTTTTTACAAATATTTTGTACTTTATTTATAGGCACAACAATTCAAAGTGATACAAATAGAGGTAATAATATCTGTTAGTTTTATCGCTTAGTTTGATCTAGTTTCCCCTCAGTGTCCAGCTATGAATCAATTAATTTACTCTTGACAACTTTTTAAAAAAAATATTCACCGAGTAGACGGAACAAGGATTGTTGTTGTATTTGTCCTCACTATTTATAAGTATTATCATTAGGCTTCTAGTTATACCGGTATCATAGGCAACAACAAACAACCCCGCATTTGGACACCTAGTAATTATAAAGATGAACCCCCCCCCCCCCCCTTTGGTAATCACGGTTTAAACGTTCTACCATTACAAAAGCTATAGACACCGATCCACAAAAACAGGCACCAGAACTTTTGTGGTTCCATTAGCAATATTCAATCAATACATTCCGACTTTCTGATATTAAGGTCATATGTTTCAGTGAAACTGTGGTATGAATGTAGGCCTATGTTTCCTTGCTATCGTTATAATAATGTATTGTTATGTAATATGGACAACCGTAAGAAAAATTTCTTCAAGGATAATAAAGATTGTTATAATAATTATGTAGTGGCAAAAACATAGAAACTACTTAAAGGAAAACACCTATACAAAGTGTAATTGTATCAATTAGTTTGGATCAGTCATGTCATTCATTTTATAATAGATCTAGACCTACAACGATAAATCTGGGTGCTTAGAAACATTGTTTACCAATTGTTTTTGTTTAGCGTTATTTCATGCCTTTAGCTTTCTTCGTACGCTAAGAGCCTAGCATTGGACCGGTTAGGGAAATGTGGGAAGGGGAGGGGAAAACCAATATCTGGAAGAACTTTACCGTTATCGCTTTCTAAAAGAATTTATTTAAAAACAAACGGGTGGGCTCAAGCCGACATACTAACCACCCTGCTAGGTGCCTATGAAAAACTGAATATTGTATAGTTAGGTATTGTTTGTTTTAAACTTGCTTTAAAGCGGCGACCTATAAAGGGGGAATAATTCAGCTTATACTAACACTTCAGCTAGTATATACCAAACAAAATAATTTATTACATATAGTTAATTACCTAGTTGTTGGTTGTTGTTTTTTTATTGATTCTTGTTTTGTCAGGTAAAAGAAATAATTGGCCAGACTTTCAGCATGATCCGAGATTGGATCATGTGTACCAACCTTTTATCAGACAGAGACAGATAGACAGACAGACAAAGTGAGTTGATTTAAACTCTGCGAAAAGGGGAGTTGGGGCAGGTGGCTGCGGGAATTTTTGAAGATCCAATCGGTTGGGGTGCGGTGCACTAGAAATAAAATCTAATCGGTTCTCTAATTTCTGACAAATATTCATGGGAAAAACAAAAAAGATATTATCCAACATTATATCAACCAGTTATACATTGCAATAGAGCCCCTATTCTCTATATTGTTTTCTTTAACAGATGGGGATTCTCGTCTGTCAACAGTTCGAAGTCCCACATTGTTGAATTACAAACTTAGAGCGCTCAAAAGAAAGCAATCTTTAGAAGAAGAGTTAGCTCCAGTGCTGCAACTGAAAAAAGATGACATCATTGTCCAACTAGCTGAACCAAGACCAAACCAATCGTCTGAACTCTAGTTTTGGTTTTTAATTTCAACTGATTTCGACACAACAGCAAATTTTCTAAATTTTAATTCGTATTTAAATTTTAAAAAATAAATTTTTAAAAAGACTTTTTACATAACTGCACGTACATAGCTACATCTAAATCTAGTTTATTCGCTAAGATATTTTTCGACTAGATGTTTTCAATAGAAATACCAATAAGACAAGTTATTCTACAGGTCATTGACCAGTTTTACAACAACGGCCTAAGTGACTTTAGTATGTATGTCTGCAACTACAGTCTGGACAGATGTAAATCCGGAATAAAAGCCTTATAATCGCATCAACATCGTTTCTTGACTTTGGTTCTAAAGTTGCATTTTGTGGACCAAACATTTTATTATTTTCTTGAAATAAAACCTAGGCTGTAAAATAAATCTATTAACAATCTAGTAAGCCGATATCTGTCAGTTGACATGCCAAGGTAAATATTTGTATCATGCCCATAATTTCGGCCTAATCGCATTATGGAATATAAAAACACAGTAATCTGGACATATATCATAGAAGCATAGGTGACATCAGAATATATTCTTGTCACATATCCTGAAATGTCTACATTGCATTATTGTCATGTATCATTAAATGTCTACATTGTATTCTAGTCATGTATCATGGAATGCCTAGTTTTGTTTCGCATCATGTCAAATATTTGGTACAAATAAATACATTGCACGATTGTAAATCAATGTAATAAAGATTTGTGCCCAGGATTTAAGTCTACCCAGCCGACGTTTGCTGGGCGTCAAGGTGAAGGTCTTCAGTCAGTTATTGTGCTCGACACAGCACGCTGCAGGGAATAGAGTAGTGTTAAACTCAGATTTCAGAAAATAATGAAATATTTGTCTTGGCCCCATAGGTCCTGAATGAAAACGTTTGACTTGAATGAAAGCAATGTAATGTAATAAATGATGTGTTGATTTGATATCTATCTTATTCCTTAAATCAAATGTTAAACAAACAACAAAAGAAAGCAATTTAAAAAAAAAAAACATTAATTTTAAGTTCACGTTTTTTTTTTTATTTAATTGGTTGATTCTTATTAGTATAAAAACAATATACAATCAAATCCTTATTAAAGAAGGTGACAGCTAATGGTGGGAGTGATGTGATATGAGCACATTTCACTAACATTACAGATCAACATTAGACCTAGCACTACACTAATATTATAACTAATTACACATCATACAGCTGATAGAGAGCTGGACACAAAGGTAAATAACACAAGGAGCAGATTATGCCAAGGGCTGTCAATACTGGTCCCAAGAAAATGAAAAAAAACTAGTGATTTGAACTTCGCACTAAAAGGAATATCAGGATGAAAACATTTTGATTTCACAAGAAGTACATTTCGTGTGCTCCATTTCATTAACCTCACTGTACATTACAGATCAACATAACTAATTACACATCATACAAAAACAAAAAAATGACAATAAGGCACTTGAAAAAATATCAATTATAAAATGTATATAGATATCTATATATATATATATAGATAGATTTAAATATATATGCAAGTAAAATATACTCACACTCACACAATTCTGGTATAAACTGGATATAAACTTCATTCACAGATCCAAATGTAGAATACAAGAAGTACTATATGGTTGCAAAAACATGTAAGGGCAGACAATTAAACAAATATTATAGTACACAATATAAAAAACAACAACTGAACACTCCATTGCAACTACTTTTTTGATTATTTTGACTTGTTCTCCCTTTAATAACAAGTGGAGATTGACCTGCCACTAATAATGGAGGGAAAAGAAGGTTCTAATAACAAAACTTAAGTCCAACAGAAAATATAAATGATGTAAGTGATTCAAAAAAAAAAAAAAAAAAAGCAACTACCTTGTATCAGCACAGTGACCAGGTGAAAACAATTGGTCCTAAAAATTGTGTGCAAACAGTCAAAACATATCTAGTCAAACATCCAATGTGCATCATTTGTACACTTCTAATACATCTCACAGACACACATTTGAAATGTACATAAATTTACATATACATACATTTGTCAGGCCAAAAAAGTTAAACTTTTGATTTTTTTTTTGAGCTGATTATAAAATAAAACAAAACTTTGCTGATTGAGAGCTGGACACAAAGGTAGATAACACAAGGAGGATCTTCACTACCTGTCTATTTATAAAAAGATTATGCCAAGGGCTGTCAATACTGGACCCAAGAAAATGAAAAAAACTAATGATATAAACTTCGCACGAAAAGGAATTTCAGGATGAAAACATTTTGATTTCACAAGAAGTACATTTGGTGTGCTCCATTGAATGCTGC
This sequence comes from Biomphalaria pfeifferi, assembly GCA_030265305.1. Classification (NCBI taxonomy): domain Eukaryota; kingdom Metazoa; phylum Mollusca; class Gastropoda; family Planorbidae; genus Biomphalaria; species Biomphalaria pfeifferi. The sequence goes on from JASAOG010000252.1 coordinate 426,891, forward strand.
CATGTCTACACTGCACCTCTAACATGACTATTAATCCCTGCCAGTCTGTTCCCCTCAGATCTCCTTGGAAATCAGATGCGAGCATTACATTGTGGACAGGTATATAATTATATAAAATAACTCATGGTATTAACATGCTAGTAAAATATGGTCAGATAATTAGACTCTTGTATTGACATGCCAGCAAAATATTTTGTACAATACCAACATGATGTGCTAGCAAGTTATCAAGTTATTTATTCATACAATATGGACAGTATATAATGTGCAAGTTTGAAATCTAATTTTCTTGGGCCTAGCACAAGCCAGTTTATTCTAAGTTGCAGGAAGTAAAAAAAAACATTAACAAAAAAAAGTAACAAAAATACAATAAAATGCTGTGAGATGCACTTTTAAGGTAAAAAAAATTGAATGCCAAAAACACAAAACTGCTTGAAATTTGACATTATCAATTCATCTGATAAAATTTTAGTCTACAATTATAAATACCATCAGTAGATTATGAATTAGCAATGTAAAGGAGTATATCAAAACATCTGTATACAGAGTGAATAACTAGCACAACTTAAGTATAGAAACATCAAAATTCAGATAAATTTTTCTAGTCTAAATTTGATACATCTCTGAATATTCACTAACAACTTAAATATTTAATATGCACTATTCATTCAAATAAATAGCTTGAATAAAGTGTATAAGGTGAGACATTTTTCTAATTATATTTAAATTCTGACAACAATTATCATTACAGACAACAAAAAGCTCAACAAAAGCAACCAAATTTGAATGCTAGCAAAAAAAAAAAAAAAAAAAAAAGATGTGGCTTAAATGAAGAAATAAATGTCTTAGTAAAAATGGGTTATCATAAAAATTTTCATGAGTACAACCTGAGAACATGTACTTAACAAATTGGTCTAGGAAATCACAGTACTATTTATTTGGATAAGGCACAGATTGAGAGTCACATAATCACTTTAGAAATAAAAGTGACACATTAGTCAATGAATTCATAAGAACAAATATTTGTACAAGGCACAGTTTGACGGTAGAAATGTCAAAAAGGAATAAAGTGTAACATTGGAAATGACAATTCTGATCATGGCACGTGGATAGACACATCACAGAAGAAAGAAAAACCTTATGTCAATGCCTTTATGTTCTGCTATCTTGTCATGATAAACAGTTGGTCTGATTACAAAATGAATTTGGTATTTATTGATTATTTGCAAAAAAGCAGATGGCCTGATTAACCAGAATGGCCCATAATTTTTGTTTAGGATTATGTTTTTCAACTGAAATGTTTAAATATGTTCAAGGAAACACAATAGATTGCCATATACGTCTGCTGACAAATGGTAAGACATTTTTGATTACAGCAAACAAATCATCAAAAGGCATCAACAACACTTTACCAGTATCATTAATATATAACAACTATACCTTTGTTGGTAGTAAACATTTAACATCACTTTAAAAAAACAACCATTTCATGCTGCACCCTGCAGAATCCACTTATCTTTAAATCTAAGTCTCAGAAGCTATAGGTTTCAAGGGAGCCTGATGTATAGATGATAGAGGCAAAACTTGTGTATATTGAAATAATTGATTTATCAATTTTTAACTATAGAAACTGTTCCAAGGGGCTCTCAGCCTTCAAGTGCAGGGATTTTATTTGATTCAATTAAAAAAAACAGCTAAGCACCAAAAAAACATAACCATGTTATTAACAATTGTTTTTTAATTCTGGGGAAAACAGTTCAATGTTTCTAAAACGAAACTCCACAACATACAGCCAAGAACTTATACCCAAGTTTCGTGTACAAAAGACACAGGAAAGCTGAGTTTTAATATTAAAGCTCCTTCAAAATCAAAAGTAAAAATTATAACTCGAAGAAGGATATCATTACATTGAATGTCATTCCATTTTGTTCTAGTGTCTTTCATGATAAGATCTTTTGTTGTTTTGTTGTTTTGGCACAAAATAAATTGTGTATATTAATTATTGACGTGACATTTTATCTTAGTAAGCATATAACATAATTTCATTATGTCAGTATATATCCAGGATGATATGAAGATGAAGGCTTTACCACAACTTCCAATAATAAAATACAATGTATTTGTTATAACTTAAAAAAAATAATAATAATAACAATCTAAACTATAGAGTGCTGTTAACAAATATGATGTAGGCTGAAGGCATTGTGATAACATTACAAACATAAACATGAGAGCTAAAATGACACATAGGTCTATTCCATTCACAAAATACATCATATTTGTGTTATCTCTGAGTGTCTTATATTTATGTATTTGTTGACCACAACAATCAGATTGTTATTAGGGTAATAGTACCAGCAACAGTAAAATCAATATATATAGTATGTCAGTTGTTGTTTCAGGCAGTATTTACAAGTAGTACTAAAGCCATAATATCTTACCTTGCAGATTTTTAAAGTTAAAAAAAAAAAAGCCTGGTTCAAAGATATTGCTCTTCAGTGCTGATGGTATAATTGTCAAATAAATCATGTAGACTTTCAAATGTTGGCCTGTCTTCTGGATTCTGATGCCAGCACTTCTTCATCAACTCATAGTACTGTACTGGTATGGGAATGGGGTTATGAGCTGGCATAGCCATACGTTCTCCTCGTTCAATCATGCGCAAGACCTCACTACCATTCATGCCTGGAGAATTAAGCAATTTATATTGAATTATCTCAAATTGAAATATGTAATGTGTGGTAAAAAGTAAAAAAAACAAACAGAATTGTTAAAAAGTACTTGGTTTTGTTTGCTAGGTAATTTCTAGAAACAAGGAGTCAAGAGACATATTGAGTTTCAAATGTCTTAGTAAGACTTTGTTTCCTACACATGAGCAGGAATAGGAGTAGGTAAGATATAGGGTATATGGATCTCAAAAATAAGAGTAGAACCTCTGGAGTATAGAAGTTAGGTTAATTAGATTGCATGGTGCAACAGTCCTAATGGACTACATGGGCATTCAGGTGTTCTAGCAAATTTGAAATGTTCTGAAAACCAAGGGACATGATGAGCACACAGATCCACCATTAAACCCCAAACCAGCTCCAGCTGTTTTGACTCTTTTTTTGCCCCAGGAGAGAGAGGGAGTGCTACTGACATGGAATTTCCTTCACTTTAAAGATTTTCAATTAGCAAGTTACAATCTCAACTTACAAACTTACATGTTTAAAGATAAGCCCACAAATTTAGAGCTATTACATACAAGGCAGCCCAACATATCTGCTCTGAAAGAAACTGACTTTTCAAAGCAAAGATTGGACTGCACAACTATTTTCATGCTTATACAAAATTAGAGTGCGCTCATCATCTACCAAGGAGACTTGTAAGCTGTAACATCATTCATTGTAAATAATAGTAAATACTTTCTTTTTTTTAACCTCTTTTATAGCATTTGAAGTTTAATATTTTTTGAAAACATTTATAACATTAAGATATCAAAAAAGAGAAAAATGATAAATTTTGTGTTCCAACCTGGATAAGGCACTTTCCCAAAAGTAATAATTTCATACATAAGTACACCAAAGGACCATACATCTGATTTTGTTGTGAATTTTCTTTCATGAGCTGCTTCAGGTGCTGTCCATTTAATGGGAAACTTAGCATCTGGAAAGAAAAGACATGAATTGAATTAAACAAACTTAGTAAAGTCAAACTATTTAGAAAACAAATTTATTTGGTATGGCATATTTCAAAAGAAATGATGATGTAGTGTAACATGTAACGTAGGACTGGTCATATGTTTTCCACGGCTCATTATCTAAAACTGATTAATAAAAATAAAAATGACAAACTGAAAAGTAATTTCAATATTAAAAAAAATGAAGTGCTACATCAAACAGACAAACATTAAGTTAACTTAAAAGATTTCAACAGTGAGAAGTCTAATTCCTACACTCTTAAAAATGACTTGGAAAAAGGCAATTTATTTATTTTATATTAGACTTGGCATATGAAAAAAGAAAACTTTCTATTTGTTCTGTGCTCATTGGAAAGCCAATTCCAAACCTTTGGTCTGTTTAATTCTAAGGGAAAAGTGCCACACAACTAGAAGAGTTGAGTCAACAGAGTGAAAGGCTCTCTAAGGGAAAATACTTGAACAATGTCTAAATTTCAAGGGCATTTCATCATTGTAGCTGCACTGATGACAAGTGTGACACCTTTCAATCAATCATTGGATTCAAAGGAAGCCTCAGGAGTGAAATCAGGATAATAGGATAGAAGCTTATTCATTGAATTAAGTGTCTCTACTAAATATATGTAAAGTCTAAATAGCTTAAGACACTTGCATGTGGTTAGAAAAGAAAACTAACTACAACTTCAAAGCAAACCAATTTCTCCCCATGCTTGAAATATGGTTTCAAGTGCAAATGTATACTCTTTTTGTTTGTTTTACATGTTTGGGATGTTCCTTCAGAGTTGAAGATAGTTTACTACCTAGTCCAAACCTCCCACAGGACGACAGGGGATGGGAGCGGGCAGGGTTTGAACACGGGACCATTGATAAACCCAAACGACAGTTCAGCGCGCAAACCGCTTGACCAGGCTACCATATATTGTATATATATTTTATTTTGATATCCATAACATGAACGGGCTTGAAAATAGTGAAGAAAAGATGAAAAATCCTTGTGAATACCCAAATTTCCTATTAAACACACTATAAATTAGATGTATACAAACTGAAAATGCTAATCCTATTTTGTAACCAGTTTAGAACTTCCTGTTGTAAATACACCCCCCTGCCCTGACATAGTGTTATTCCAGCAGTTGTGATAAAAAAAGATAAATGAATAAACTCTTCTGTTTAAAATGAAAACATGATGTCCAATGTATAACTAGTCTGCATAATTCTTTTTTTTTTGTTTACTAGCATGCAATTTTAGAGACAAGTTAAAAAATTCATTCTCTATAAAATAGTGTATATTATGTAGGCCAAATGTGACATAATACTGTATATAAAGTATTAAACAAAACTATTATTTGTTTTATTTTGACAATATACTTCACATGTATAATTGTGACTCTCTCTTATTAACTATTTAGTCAAGTAAGGCTTGGGCCTAACAAATACTGAAATATAAATATACTATTCTCATCCATTTACCTTGATGGGCATTGTATACATCCTCCTTTAATGACCTTGCCAAGCCCAAATCTGCTATTTTGACACAGTATTGTTCTCCTACAAGAATGTTGGCTGCTCTGAGATCTCTGTGAATGTATCCTTTGACCTCTAAAAATGCCATGCCTTCAGCAATCTGTGGAAATCAAGAAAGAAGAACTTAGGATCACAAAAGAAATAGTTTAAAACAAATTATTTGGTAAACAGACAAACAGAGATACTGAAACAGATTCATACAAACAAAATGTGGTCAAGCCATTTAAAATCTAGCCATCAAGCCAATAGTTAGAAGTAAGATCTAGAAGCCAAAGGCAAAAGGTGGAAAGAGTCAAATTGCAGACCAATCTAAAGGTTATCTGGAGCAGTATTACAGTATTAAATATTGAACTTTTATAATAACTAAACTGGTATATCAGCACTCTTAGGAAATAAGTCCTACTCCTTAAAATAAAATAAACTGCTAAAGCTATAAAGTTAAAGCTACTAACAATGCTTTTTAAAAACACTACAAAAAACCAACAACAACAACTGATTAAAGCAACATATATCATGCTTAACACTAACCTGAGAATTCATGCTTATCAAATGAGAAAATTTTAGTTTCTTTCCAGCTTCAGAATGTAGAAAATCTAGCAGGGCTCCATGAATCATCAGCTCTGTGATGATCAAAAATGGCTCAGCATTCAAAACAACTCCCAGTAACTGTTGAAAGATTAAGTAGCTCTATCAACATGGCTAATATAATGTAAACATTCAAACAGAAAAGAAAGCCAAGACAATGTTGAGACTAAAAACTTTTGCTTTAAATGACTAATATCATGATGATGATGATGATGTGTATAGCAATCTCTCTCCCTATATATATATATATATATATATATATACAAAGGTGGTCTGAAATTTTTCCTATCTAACAATGAAACATGTATTTTTTTCTTCAAATTAATTTGTATTTCCTACATAATCTACATTTAGAACTATGCACTTATAACAGTGATGCTCCCAACTCTCCGACCCATTCAAATAGTATATAATATATTTCTCCATTTTTAAAATAGATGTTACAAAGGTGATGGCATTATCATTAGATGAAAATTTCTTCCTCCAAAAGTGAAACCTTTAGTTGACACTAAATACTATCTGGATGGGTTGGAATGGTGGAAACATCGATAAACCAATAATAATAATAATAATAATAATAATTTTGTTTCCCTTTAACGAAGCTCGACCCTGGCTTATAATAATAATAATAATAAATATTTCAATAGTGAGCTAGATAAACAAAAAGAGCTAACCCGCACTATCCTGTCATGGTAGAGTTTGTGCATTATCCTGGCTTCATCAAGGAAGGCCTCAGAAGACATGGAGTCTTTCTTTAACTGTTTAACAGCAACATCTAATACTTTATGAAGTTTTCCTGAAATAATAAAATTACAATTAAATCCTATATTACCTTAGCTAATATTGATACATTTGCCTGAATAAATAAATAAAAAATATGTAAACATAGAACTATACAATGCTAAACAAAACTTTCACATGAAAACTGCTAAAATCTTTTGTAAAATTTTAGTTTTCTAAGATAAAAGTAAAGTAAAGTTTCCCTTTCAGACCTTGTGATCTATGGGGCAGATGATGTAAAAAAAAGGTCATCTGTTTCAATGGCCCATGGTTAACGAGAGTACCCATTAGAGCTGGGTGGACTCAGAGGTGCCCTTAAGATCCCGAAAGTAAAAATCTCAGTCTTCACCAGGGTTTGAACAGGACCCCAGCCAAGTACCACATCTCCAGTTTTCTGGTAGAAAATTTTTTTAAACCAATAAATCAACGGGCAGATTTATATCCCTTGATAAGTTTGGATTGAGCCTTTCAAAATAAAAGTGACGAAATTTTTTTCTTTTTAAATGAGTTATTTTCATGTTATATACCCTAAAGAAGTTAAAAATAATACTTCCTTATTAAAGCAGAAATTAAAGGACTGATAAGGTCTAAAAAAAAAAAAAAAGTAATGATGTGTAACATGTATCTCTGTTTGTACCAAAGAAAATAAAAATACAACTTGAAAAGTTCTTTGAAAACACAAATTAGACATTTTCGTCCACTTCTGTATTGTTGCAAGGATCAGCATTACATATTACTATTTTTAACCATCATTAAATATTTATATCTTCTTGGGCCTTGAGTATTTCATCTAAAAACAAATCAAATCACAAGTTACCTTTCCATACTTCACCAAAACAGCCTGCACCTAGTTTAGTGGTTAGCAAAACTGCATCTCTCTTCACTTCCAGCTCATCAAAGATTGGAATAGGTTTCATCCGTGGGCATGGTATATGTAAGGGACAACACAGACCTGTGGAATTCTCTGGGGAAAGAAAATAAACTTGTTTTAAAACAAAATTAGCAAACATTTAAAATACTATTGATTCCAATGAAATCATGCTACAAGTGCAGTGCGCTGCCAGCAATTCATAATGTGCATCTCCTGGAGGGATGGTGTCTCATATCAGGAAGTTTTTAAATAGGCCACTACACATGGTATCAATGCTCTTTTGACACAGAGACGATACATTGGCTTGGACATGTCCATGGCATGCTAGATGGAAGAATTCTTAAGGACATTCTCTTGCGGAGGAAGTCAGACCCAAGGGATGCCCAAGACTAACCTACAGATATATCTGGAAGCGAGATCTGAGGACTCCAGGCATCAATGAAAGTATATGGGAGGAAATTGAACAAAGATCAGACAGCCTTGAGGCATACTGTGCGTGCTGGTACAAAATCTTGCCAATGGTAAAAAGATTTGATTAGATTTTGATTTTAGGCACATCGGCACAATTTAGGCCATGTCGTGCCTGCAGTCCCTTGAGGATTACTCTCTCTCTAAACAACAAGGGCCTAATTCTATACAGTCATATCATTAAAATCAAGGTCTATTCACAGTTAAAATAGTAAAGGTAGTAAAAATTTAATTATTTGGTAAAAATCTAATGTAAATAGTACATGTTCACAAATTCATAAATCAGATCTTCGTAGATAACCCCACTTCCCAGATAAAGCCCAGTACCTTCCCAGGGTCGAAATTATCAAATAGTGTTTTTAAGTTAGTGGCTCTAAAATATTTCTCCCTGACATCTGGTATCTGTGGCAATCAACGAGGATATGTTCCACGGTGAGGCGAGAGTCACAGTACTCACAAAGTGGGGGCTCGTCTCTCTTCAGCACAAAAGAGTGCGTAATGTAGGTGTGGACAATCCTAAGTCTCGACATGGTCGTGCTACCACGCCTTGTCAGACCCTTAGATGTGGGCCGCCACAATCTGCCTGAGTTTATTGTGAGTCTCAGCCTCCCATCGGTTCTTCCACTCTTGATGGTGGCAGAGGCAATACTTTGTCTCAGGTCCAAGCAGGGAACCTGGGTTCCTGACACAGCATGATTTAGGTCTCTCTTTGCTTCTCTGTCTGCGGCTTCGTTACCCTCAATGCCAACATGGGAGGGGACCCAGATGAAGGTGACATCCCTACGGTCGGCTGTTATTTGGTCCAACAGCTTCAGGCTCTTATGTACCAATGGGATGTCAGTCTTCATCCGCCCCAAAGCTTGCAATGCAGATTTGGAGTCGGAGCAGATTATAAATTTCCTTCTTTCTGATGCTTTAACGGCCATAAGTGCAAATTATATTGCATGCAATTCGGCCGTAAAGATGGAGCAGCCATCGGGGAGTCTACAGGAGATTGTTTTGTTCCGAAAGGAGCAGGCACACGCGACCTTTCCATCCATCTGTGTAGATGGTGCCACAATCTCCGTAGCTCTCCTGCAGTTCCCTAAAGTGGACTTGTAGTATGCTTGGGTCTGTATTTTCTTTTTTGAAATTAAGGAGGGATAAATTTAATTTGGGTTTATTCATTAGCCAAGGAGGATTCTGAGGGGTTTCTATTTCAGAGATTTGGTCAATGGGTGGGGTTAAATTTTGGATGGGTTCTCTCATTCCAAGGCCCAACAGCTGTATGACGTTAGGCCTTCGATTGTATAATTCTACCTCTGTGGGGTTAAATATGGAGTCGAAAGCAGGGTTCGTGGGGTTGGATTTTAGCTTGACTATATACTGCATTGCAAGCTTTTTCATTCTTATATCCATGGGGAGTTCTCCAGCCTCCACATGGAGACTTGGGATAGGTGATGTACGAAATGCACCGAGACAGAGACACAGGGCAGCATTTTGTATTGGTTCCAGTATTTTTAGATAAGACTTCCTTGCTGCTCCATATATTATGGATCCGTAGTCTAGCTTGGATCGAATTTGACTCCGATATAGCAGCAGCAAGGTATCTCTGTCAGCTCCCCAGTCCGTATGGCTGAGTACTCTAAGTATGTTTATTGACTTTTGCATTTCTTCATAAGTTCCTTAATGTGGGGAAGAAAATTAAATTTGGAATCTAGGGTGAGGCCTAAAAATTTTGTAGTTTTCACGACAGAGATCTTCTTTTTGTGTATAAATAGTTCAGGGTCTGGGTGGAGTCCCCTTAAATTACAAAATGCATACTAACTGTTTTGGAGTCCGAAAATTTAAAACCATTATCGTTGCCCGATATTGAATTTTGTTTAAACATAACTGTAATTTTCTTTCTAAGGTGTTCATGTTTTTCCCATAAGTAAAAATGACAAAGTCATCAACATACAAAGAGCACTCTATGCCAGGGGACAGAACATTTATGATGCTATTTATTTTAATGTTGAACAGGGTTTTACTGACAGAATGCTGCCCTGGGGTACACCCATTTCCTGGTCATGAGTGTCAGAAGCGGAGCTGCCCACTCGAACCTGAAATTTTTGGTCTTTCAGGAATTCCCCCACAAAACGGGGAAGGTGTCCCTTAAGCCCCATAAGCTCCAGGTCACGTAGAATGCATGTTTCCAGGTTGTGTCATAGGCCTTTTCTATATCGAAAAATACAGCTACTAGATGTTCTCTTCTGAGTAATGCGTTTCTAATATAAGCTTCCAGCCTTACCAGGTGGTCAGTTGTTGTCCGCCCCTGTCGGAATCCGCACTGGTAGTTGGAGATCACTTTATTCCTCTCCAGGTACCAGACCAGCTAACTGTTAATCATTCTTTCCATGGTTTTGCAGATGCAGCTTGTTAGTGCTATTGGTCGATTAGCTGGGTCAGAGCCATCTCTTCCTGGTTTAGGTATCGGTATAACTGTGGCTTTCCTCCAGCTGTTTGGGAAAGCGCTGGTTTGCCACACACAGTTATAGACCCCTAGCAGGACAGTCAATGAGGGTTCGGGAAGGTGATTGAGGAACTGGTAATGGATTTCATCTTCTCCAGGTGCTGTGTCAGGTGACTTGTCTAGCGATTCCTTCAGTTCCTCAAGCGAGAACGGTTTGTTGTAGTCTTCATTGACCTGAAATCAATGGGGTGTCTTTCCTCCCTGGTTTTGACTTTTTGGAATTCTGGCGTGTAGTGTGCAGTGGATGACTTTTCTGCTATTGTGCATGCAAGGCAGTCAGCTATTTCTCTGGGGGACGTGACAGTTCGTCCTTGGTTTTTCAAATGCCCTAGTGCATTTGATTCTTTCCCTTTGATTCACCAGAGCTGCCTTACAAACCGCTCTAGCAGAAGATTTGGCATCCAGACTGCCGACAAAACTTCTCCAGGAATTCCTTTTGGCTGGCCGTATGGTTTGTCTAGCCTTAGCTCAAGCTATCCTGAATAGCTTTAGGTTTTCCTGGGAAGGATTCTTTATAAATGCAGCCAGTCGTTTTTTCCTATCGCCAATAGCACTTTTTGCAAGCTGCATCAAACCATGGTTTGCTAGGCCGTTTTGGATTTGCGGAGGTTAGGGTGACAACTTTCCTGGCTATACTAAGTAGCTTGCTAGCAAAGGTATCAGCTGGGTTCTGTTCATCGAGGATATTTTCTGTGATATCCTCAGAGCATCTTTTTTGGCATTGTTCCCAATTGGCCTTATTCAGTTTACACCGCTTAGGTCATCCCAATGAGGGGAGATTGTTAGTAATGATGATTGGGAAGTGATCACTTCCCCGTAGATCATTGCTAACTGACCATTTAAAGTCGTCCAGAAGTCCAGGGATGCATACGGTGAGGTCAATGCATGTGAGAGATCCAGTTCCTGGGTGCAAGTAGGTCGGTGATGCATCATTAAGTATGCATAAATTATGTTGGAGGAAGATATCCTCCAGCATACGACCTCTTGTTGGATCCCCACATGGTGTTATGGGCATTGAAATCCCCAAGGATTATATAAGATTATATAAAGTTGTTTCAATAGGTCCTCCATGTCTGTTTGATTTAATAGAGTGCCTGGTAGTAGATACAGGCTGCAGCAAGTGATAACCTTGTGAAGGGTTATCCTAGCTGCTACAGCCTGTAGTGTGGTCTGTAGTTCTACCCTCTCATGGGGGATGCTATCCTTCACAAGGATACAGACTCCACCTGATGCTCTCTCTGCATCCTCAACATTCTTGCTGTTAGCACTGTAGCTTCGGAAGCTGATGCTATCTTTCAGAAATGTTTCCTGTAAGCAGACAGCTACAGGAGTCTCAGAGTCCATCAGTAGCTGCATTTCCTCATAATTGGCCTTGAGGCCTCTACAATTCCACTGTACAATTCTGGAATCCATGGCTTATTGTAGATGATCTACTTGGGGCTATTTGGGCCTGGGAGGCCCCTGCAGGGGTTTCCCTTTATTCCAGTGACCTTGGTATTTTTATTCTTGGGTTTGGATGGAGAACCGCCTTTTGGGGGAAGTCTTTCTCTCTGGAGAGGGGAGATCCCTCTGGTTAGAGCGGAGGTTATTTCCTCCTCTCTGCTTTGATTTCTCCCCTTAGGGAGTTGGTCAACCTCTAATTCGGTAGAGGTTGGGGTGTCTGGCTGGTTTCTCTGAGGAGAACCTGTGTCAGACAGGATGTCTCCGGGTTCTCCTGGCATGTGTCCGATACAGCAGCTCCCTGATTGACCCTCCAGCCACCGCCCTATGCTGGTAGCTCGGCATGCTAAGGAAAGAGGATCGCAGTTTAACGTCATGTCTCGGGACTAGCCAATGGTAAAAAGAATGAAGTAGCCTTAGAAAAAAGAATGAGAAAGAAAGCAGCCCTATCAAATAGCCCTAAAACCGGTGCATTCAATGCACTAACAGTGACAAACTATGCCGCTCAAGAATCAGCTTGTTCAGTCACACCAGATCCTGCATGGACTCAAGGAAAAAACAAAATCAGTGATTCATCTCTGTGCATCAATTGTCTTTTGAGACAGAAGGAGCCATATGAATATTATTTTTAAAATTTCGTTTTCCATTAAATTTATTTTATAATAATTCAAAACTATTTTGACAATGTTTTATATAGACATTAGAGATTTAGAGCTCTACAAAAACAATGAGCCCTGTATTTAAGAGAAATTGTATCTACTTACTGCTTTGATAAAAAGTAATAAGTGCTGCCAAATCTTTAAACTGCCTGTTTGTGCTAATATAGAAGTCCCCATTGTCCATGGTTTTGATACGGTAATGCTTAATAGTTGGGTCACATCCTTTAGTTGTTCCAAGATCAAGGACAGAGAGAACATAAGACAAATTGTCTGAAACAAAAACAAAGCAAAAAATGCCATAATAAATAGAAAATGGCAGCATATAGAAATAAAACAATTAAAAAAAAGAATAACTTTATAGCTAACAAACCTCCAGCAGGACGAATCAAAAAAGTTCCAGTTTTATGTCCTGGTAAGAGCAACCTCCTCTCTGCTTCATGTCTGTCCAAGTTATACCACCAGCTGTTTTAAAAGACAATATTCAAGCATAAGCAAAGCTAAATAGCATTTGTATTATGCCGTCATAGTTTTTGTACAACTCAATGAAAAACATATTGCCCTAATGTACTGGTCTTAAGTTTTATGGGCGTTATAACAATGCATGAAATATAAATGGATTGATTGTGTAATATTTAGACTGTATTTACTACAAGAGTTTATACCAAGCCTTCCCCCCCCCCCAAAATAAAACAACAACAACAGATATTAATTACATCACAAAATGCTAGAATTTAAGATAGAAGCTAAAACTTTAAGTGAGAAAAAAGATGTCACTTGTTCCACACAATATAGATAAAAAATAAACAATGATCTATTTCTATGAAATCATTGAGGCAACAGACATTTCAATTCAAACTATATTTTGGATGAAAGAAGATTGAAATCAGCAGTACAATCTATAATATAGTGTCAAATATTAACATAGTAGACATTGTCACAGACTCATTGTGACAGGTTGTGATTTTTAGTCAATAACGGGTATCAGTGTCAAAAGTAGAAGAAAAAACATTGAGTATTTAGAGGGTGGTTACTTGGTCATGAAAGAAGGCAGGCAGTTGTCACTAGGGCTAACTACTGAGTGGACTTTTTGATATCCATTGTATTTATGGGATTTGATGTAATTTCTTTAGTGGATATAGAATATCATTCATTTTGTTTGGATTCGTAATCAATCTTATTCAATGTACTACTAGCAGCTTATGGCTGGAATGGTTTATATTGCGTTATCTATTTTATATAATAAATGTAGTCTTTCACTTAGTGTTTCTTAATCTTTGTAGTGATGCTAAGTACAACTCAAATAGAAGAACCACTCTCAAAAACATTTACATTTTCCTATAATTTGACTTACGCCAAAGTCTATTAGACTGAAGTAAACTAGACAATCTACAAAGGCCCTGAGATCAGCTATCAGTAACCAGTCACATTTACTCCCACCAACTCTGGCTGACACATCGTACGCATCCATATCAAAATTTGTAACAGATTCAAATCAGTAGTTATATGCTCTATTACCTAGCGGCTATAAACTAATATCCTATTTAAGAATGTAAAGAAACCTGAACTGTAAACAAGGTAGGGATCTACTATATCCCAACAAAATCTACAAGTACTTACTCTTGGCTCTGTGGAGATTCATCAGCTTTAACAACATAATTACTTGGAATGTATCCAGTAGCATTGGTTCTAGTATGTCTAGCTAGCCACCAGTCCTCTTGATCTGTAATGCTAATTAAAAGAAAAAAACAACAAAATACATACAATTACTCTGACATAGAAAGAAATTATTAATTTCAACATTTATTTATCTATTTCAATTTAATTTTTTTTTTTTATTTGGTTTTGTTCTAAGGATAATTATTTAAGTTAACTAAATGTTAGCACTTACTTTGAATGTTCTATCTCTAGCTTATCACCTTTTTTGAAAGACAGATCATCATCACTTACACCAGCAAAGTCATACAGGGCTCGAACTAAAATAAATACATGGTAATGCAGTTATGAAAAGTATTAGTATCTTACAGAATTCCTAAATCCAAAATTTGTATTGTTTCTAAAAGAAAACTATAACAACAGTTTAGTAATCAAAAGATTCAGATTACAGTGAAATAAAGATCAACATTTCTGGATCTAGAATTATACTTTTTTAAAAAATTATATGTACATAATATATGGTTCCCTCTGCCTTGAGAGACAATGCATGTTGGAGTCTGCACAACCTGATGTGACTTAACAGGCCAATAAAAAAACTTTGCCACAGTTCAGGCATGAACTGTTTTAGATAACAAAGCTTTCTTCCTATCTATGGCAGCCTCAGTGTATATTTGGCAATACACTATTCAACAGTGATCTTCAACTCTTGCCCAGGCTACCATTACCAATGAATGTTTTACTAATAACCACTGAAACACTCTAAATAAATGAAAAAAATCAGTCCATTGATAGTCTGACACTTCATCCTATTGGGTGCACATGTGAATTGATGTAACTAATATATAATGCAGCATACATATTACTAGAATGTAGGTATTTTAAAATTTTAATTTAATACACTATGTGAAAGCTGAAATCATATCTTTTGTATTTTTTAGATCAATTTTTTTCGTCTATTGTTTATTTTATACCCTTAAAAATTTACGAGAATATCTCATTACATCAATTAAAAAAAATAAAAAAATCAACATAACAGAACCAAGCCTTGAGGAAATAGTCAACTAATAGGCAACATTAAGGTTAATCCTCATAAGGTTCTAGGGAAAATAAATGAAGACCAACAATTATCTGGAACACTTTAAAAAAAAAAAAACCTGAATGGTTTTCAAAGCAGGAAAATTAATTTAAAAAATTGCAAACATTGAAAACTACAAAGAAAAGGAATACATTGAATCATTGCTTATCAAAACTTTTTTTTTAAGTTAGAAAACTCACCTATTACTTTTGTTGATGTTGGTGTTGGAATGGGAGGCAACTCTCTACTTGGAGAGGAAATTCCACTACTGTGGATAACACTTGTGGACGGTGTTTCAGATGTGCGCTTCCTATTAGCTTTGGTCCTGATTTTACTGAATCCATCACTGATTTTGTTTCCCATAGTGGAAATAACTTTTTAGCACATCGGTGGTGCAGTCTTAAATAAGTCTATTTATCAATATAAGAAAACTGTACTACTTCAACAGCGCCAAAGCAGTTATTTTAATAATAACTGCGTGGTTCTTGTTTGTCTCCTTCATCTCATCATAGATCCATGAGTAGCAAAATGTAATGGATCTGATGTGTCAATCTTCATAATAATCTGTCAAGAAGAAAAATAGTGATAAGGAATATTAAACAGAAACATTAATGAAACACTATTTCAAATGTGAAAAAAAAAGAAGAAATATATTGAAATTAGAAAACAGAAATTATTTTTTAAGATATGGTGAAACTAAGTTTTTAATCCTTTTCATTTCTGAAGTAAATCAATGTTATGAATGTTTGGTAGATGAGTTTTCTTTTCAGCATGATTATCATTTTTTAACAAAGTATTCTTCTGTTCTGTTTCTTCTGTTTAATGTTTAAACAATGTTTTTGAAATAATTTAATAATTGTTTTTTCTAACAACCCAAAAGAGAATAAAAAGCATAAATGCAAAGGCTAGGTTATTTAAAGTATAGATACCTGTAAAGGCCTTCTAAGTTAAATATCATAGATTACTATTTTTGAAGTAAAGCACTAATTAACAACTAGAACAGACAAGATGGTTTTAGTAATCCAATTTTTACTTTTTAAATGAAGAATGAAAAACAAAACAAAACATCCTTTTATAATATTAATATCTAGTTATAAAGAGTATACTGAGTGAACACTAAAAAGTGTTTTTGAATAATAATGAAATTCTTAGAAGCTTTTCAACACTAGAATGTATCTAAATTTCACAGGCTTAGCACTAGGCCACTTTTAACTTGTGAAACTATTTAAGTTAATATTTAACTTAGTTAAAATTTGACTGTGATATATGAACAATCTGATATCTATGTCCTCAGTTGTGTGACATCAAACACAAAACAAGATTTACACAGCAGTCAAAGGGCTGCAATAAACTTTGGCTTAAATAACTCCAACCAGGAAGTTATTTAGCTAGCACAACTTGGCTTCTTGAAATGCACAGCCAAGAAAAATAA
This sequence comes from Biomphalaria pfeifferi, assembly GCA_030265305.1. Classification (NCBI taxonomy): domain Eukaryota; kingdom Metazoa; phylum Mollusca; class Gastropoda; family Planorbidae; genus Biomphalaria; species Biomphalaria pfeifferi. The sequence goes on from JASAOG010000252.1 coordinate 443,545, forward strand.
CAAAGTTTAGTCTATTGAAGCTATGTATGCATTGAGGGACACACCACACATAGCTCTGCCTTTAGGTATATTTAGGCACATACTTATATTTTAACACAGAAAATATCTAGGTTATCAAGGAAGTTAAATACATGAATTTATCTTATGCAATCTTTTATAGGCTAGCATATTGTTATTAAAACGGGTTTAGCTACAACAAAATGTGATGCTAGAATGCCTTTCAAACTTGATTAGATTTCCCCCCCCCCCCCCCCCCCCCCCCATTTTTAAAAAAAATTTTTTTTTTTTTTTGTGGTATCAATGCTAACAAGATAATCAGGACTGAGGATTAAGGTTAATAGTCACCTAAGAAAGAAATTATTAAATACCATAAATATATATATATCGTTAAGAAATGTCCCTCTAAACAGTGAAGGGAAGCAATTTGAGCTAAATCTAGAAAACTGACACACCTTAGAAATTTCATTATGATGTGTGTGTGTTTTGGAGGGAAAAAAAAGGGGGGGAGGCTTTATGGAAGGGGGTTTCCTCTTAACCTGTTTAAGAATAGTCAGAAACTGTATATAGGACTACTTTTTGAAAATGGGGCAAGTGGGGGAAGGGGGGACAGGTAAGGTATAAGTATACAAGAATTTATGGGGCAAAAATATTTATTATGTACATATGTAGTAGCAAAGCACAAGTATCAGCTAGTGAGTAGTATACATATAAAAGCCAAAGCATTAACTGTTTTATATAAAATATATATTTCTTTCCATGAGTTTTTTAAATACCAAGCATTTTTCTTGTTGGATATAAATGCAATTAGAACTTCAACTTACCCAAGACATTTGTTTTCATTCTTCTTCTCAAGGTTTAAAATCTAATTTTTAAAAAAAGTATAATCTTCATCAATTACTTAAAAACACAGAGTAGCACTGCTAGGCCTGTACATTTGTGAAATAGTGAGTGTGTAAGACTAAGTTGTAAAAGAATGCAGTATGCTAAAGCAAAGTTTTTTTTTTATGATATCTAGAACTGAGGAGCCAAAGAGCTGTCAGGCTGTGTGAGTAAGTATATATGTGGATTTTTTTTTTTTTTTTGTATTAACGTATGTGGTGGGGGAAAGACAATGGAGTAGCAAAGCTAAGTTATCCTTCTAAATAGGATGCAACTGACAGGACAAAAAAATCTGAGTTTGTATAAGGGGTGCATTTATAAATTATACAGAATGGATCTGGAATCTAAATATAATAGAAAAGACAAAACAAAGAAATGTGTTGGGGGAAAAGGGGGGGGGGGGGGAGAGTGAAAGGAGATGTTATTCTCAAACTGCCCATTAAGTAGAAAGACTAGATCTAGAAATGACAAACCAAAGAAATGTCAGTGCTTATGTTTGGGAGGGGGGGGGGGGAGGAGACTATATGAAACTATAAAATAAACCTTTAAAAGAAAAAGCAAATCAAACAGTTAATTCTTTTAAATACTTGAACTGAGGAGCAGAAGCAGCAGAGCAGATGTATTTATCATTAGAAATATGATGGGGCTAAAAGTATGTGAGGGTCTAAAGTGTTGAATGTGGAAGGGACATGCTCTCTCAAACAATTCCAAGTGAGGAGACTAAGAAAAGATTAAAATCTTAGATACAACTACAAGCCAAAAAAAAATGTGCATATATATATTTAAGAAATGGTTATAAAGTCAATATAAAGAAGGCAAAGCATTAATAGACTTTAAACTTAAGAGCTACAACTGATAAGCCAAAGAAGAACAAAATAAATTGGTATATATATATATATAATATGCATATTAAAGGGATGGCTTTTAAAAGTCACTATAAAGAAAAAGTATTAATAGGCTTTAACTTAAAGGCTACAACTGATGGGCCAAAGAAGACTGTAAAATGGGGTTCCTAGTTTCTATAATGAGGCTGTCAAATGGGAAGAGCAAAGTAAAGGTTTTTATTCTCAAGACCTACTTGATCTAGAAGCCAAAATATGGGGAGGGGGGTTATAATGTGCACTGTTCTATTGCAGAATCTAGAGTAAAATTGTTAGGAGTACATGTAAACACATGAACATCTCTCAGTATTATTATATCCACTACATAACTAGTGTACATGCTCCATTTTTTTTTCTCTTTTTCTGACATATATTTTGTTTTTCTTTTTCTCGAAGCAACAATGTTGATCTTAAGGTCAAAGTACATATTATAGAAATTTAAATTTTTCACCTCCCCCAGAAGAAGGAGAGAAGGTCAGGGGTAAATGCTTTTTTTGTCCACTGATTTATCAACTATATAAGACTGGCTTATTTGACTAATAAATAGATGGGGAAATGTTTTATTTATAGCATATTATATGTACTGTCACTTAAACGAATGTACAATAAATTAGTGGTGACTGCAAACTTTGAGGTTGTGTAGGCTGAACAGATTCTGCTGAAACCATGAGCTGTTTAAGTTAATAAATAGGGGTGTGAAAGTTGAAGAATGGGAGAACAAGTGAGAGACAAGTGACAGAAAAATGTGAGTTTTAGTGAGTTATATAAATATTGGTTAATTATCATTATAAATTTCATTAGTGTTTCTACAAGACTATAGATTCTACATTTGTAAACTAATGTAAACACTAGTAAACAGTAAACATTGAAGTTGAAAGTTGTGTAATATTTATTAATAAAAGTTATAATATATTAATAGTTTTATAGAGATCTAGAACTCAACTAGAATTTAAATCTATAGATATCTAAGATTCTAAGTATAAAACTCTTTAATACTGTAAATATAATTTTTTTTTTATTTGAGCATTCAGTATTCTCACTATTCTATGATTATTATAATGATAGTCAGTGTGACGATACGTAAATGCTTGCATATAAAAGTTTCACTTGTGCTCTAAAAAACGTTCTAGAGAGAAGTTTCTTTTCTTTTTATTACCCATCCCCTGACCAACTTGACCAGGGGTATTAAAGTGATAAAACTCATCCAGTGTGACCTTCGTCCAACTAACTACCCCCCCCCCCCCCCCACGTCCAGTGAGCTGAGCAACGAGATTAATATCTGCTCTGTCCCATTCTCCTCAGGCATGGGCACATCCGCCCATAAAAAGAATAACAATAGAGTCAGGTAGTGACATCTTCCTGTCCAAGCAGTTACTAGGGAAAAGATAACTTTCCAAATAGCCATCTTAGTAACTCCTGACATGATCACCAGTTAGATAGGGCCCTTAGGTTAGCTTAATAGAAATTTAAAGTTAAATTCTACTGGACGCGGGTAACTTAGAAATTTAGAAGCTTTAATCCCATTGGGTCAAGCATGAATGTTATTTTAAAATAAAATTCAAAATACCCCGAATCCATTGGCCCGGCACTACTGGCTATGCTAATGAGTTCAAGTCCCAAAAAATCTATATTAGAATGGACTCGAACTCTAACAGACGCTCACACACCCGCCAGACAGATTTCTATAATTAATAGGCAAGGCTGGAACTTAGTTTCTCTCATAAAGCTGCCTATAGTTTAAACAACCATGCCTGGTTGTTATTGGTGGTGCAATATCATACACACTAGACTTGCAGTCTTTTCACCACTACATCTGCACTGTCTACACCTGTTAGATCATCAGCTTCGACTGGATCTGCAGCGTCACCAAACCTGAGCCGGAAACGCCAGAACTCCCCCCCCCCTTCTGTCAGCGAGAAGGAATCTCAGTAGTGCCACTATAAACGGCCTAAAGCTCAGTGCCCACTACCAATTGCCTACGGTCCAGTGCCCAGATACTTGCCCAGTGTTCAGCGCCTACTGCCCAGTCCAGGCTCCAGCTGTCCGCTGCCCAATATCTACTGCCCACTACCTACGGTCCTGAGAATACCCTTCCCACCTTTCGCTACAGATGTACTCCTCTTCGACTAAAGCCTCATCCCTCTACAAGAAGGTTCAGCTCCGAGTCCTTCCTGCATCTACCAGAATAGTCCAGCGGCCAACCAACCAACGAAGAAAGATAAGAACTAAAAATAGAAACACTTGTCCACTCCATCATATGCAATCAATGATGAAATTAATCCACCAGAATCATTTTTAACACACTACCCAAGCTAGTAGTGATATTGTTGTTGTAAAATTTTTTTTTTTTTTTTTTATTCATCATACAGTCAATTCATTTGTTCTAATTGTTGCTCGTAGTGTGCCTGTTCAAAATTTACTTATGTGAGCGGGGAAACTCAAAATTACTTCCGTCAGAGTAACGAACCAAAATCATTCTTAAATATTAAAACACTCGCCACAGTTAGTATAGTCTTGATTTTTTTATCTATTCTAGAAACTAGAATACTAGATCTAGATCTAGACCTATTATTATTAGATCTCTAGAATTCAGAAATATGAGATCAAGTTAATTATCTTTTAATCAATCTTTATCTAATCGAAATTTAGAGAGATTAGAATTTTAGATGATTAGCTACTTGAGTCTAGTCTAGAGACACTTGAGTCTACTTACTAGAACTAGAGTCTTCCTATGATTAGTATGATTTTTATCTCATTTAAAATAATCTAGATCTAGAGTCTAGAACTAAGAGTGTAGTCTGGTAGAAAGATATAATACAGGCTATACCCCTGCCTATAGCTAGATAGTAGCCTATACTCATTAGTGATTAGACTTCACTAGTATAATATATATATATATATATATATATATATAGTCATAGTAGATCAATATATTTATATAATATAAATTTATGTACAGACATAGATCTAGAATTCTAGATTTCTATATAAATAATTAAATAAATATACTCAAAATATACTGAGGATATACTCCATAATATATCTAGATCTAGTGAGAAGCATGGTCGAGAGGCTAAGTACGCTTGAACTTGGCTTTGTTTGGCTCCCTATGAAGGGGTCTCAAGGGTCGACACCAGACTCGGGCTGAATTGTATCAACTGAGCGCCTAAAGGCAGCACAGAAAACCTTCTCCCAGATACCCCCTTCCCCCACAAATCCACAATGAGATTGGACCATAGCGCTCTGAGCATGCTATAAGCATGAAAGTAGCGCTATATATATATAGCTCATCCTTCGTGATCGAAGATGAGCACATTTCTCATTTCCTATGGATTCAAAGGTGACTTTAAAAAGCAGCTGCATATGTGGCATGGGTGGGTTTGGTCAGTTGCAGATAGGCATGCTTCTTTTCTCAGCTTTTTGTTGGTTCGGCGCTCTTTCACCCTAACTTTTCTTCTTGTTTCAAATCTTCAGATTCCGAGCTTCACGCTATGAGGAGCGATCAGGAGCTAGTGCTAGAATCTAGATCTAGTAACTTAAGTGCGACCTAATCATATCAACAATAGTTAAAATCATAAAAACTAAAAAAAATGTTGTTTTTTTCGTGTTAATAATAATTTGCAATGGTACAGCTTTTGGGTACAGGTTAATGAGCCTATAGAAGGCTACTATGTAACTACTATTGACTATTGGACCACCGAAAAAACCTGATCGGGCATGGGCGGTAAAATAATAATATAGAATCTAATAGATCTATTGCACTAATCACTAATTACACTAAACCTATTTAATTAAGTAACTCGATCTAGATTATTCTAGATGACAGATCTAGTCTAGATTAGATACTAATCACAGACTAAGTTGACTAAGACAGTAGACTTGACTTAAGTAGACTCTCAGACTCAGATTATGATTGATTATCTAGTTTATCTACTATTGACACGATTGTACTAAAGTAACTAAACTTGAAGTAGAACTAGACTATCTATAGTTATAATATAGTATATATATATATATATATATATATATATAAGAATATATTCTATATAGGCCTATATATATATATATAAATAATATATATATATATATAAATGATTAAATATTATATATATATATATATATATTATTTATATATATATAGGCCTATATAGAATATATTCTTATATATATATATATATATATATATATATATATATATATATATATATATATAATATTTAATCATTATGATCTCATTATGTGTAAGTACTTAAGTAGTAACTAGTATGAGTTATGAGTCTATATCACTATAACTCTATGAGTTACTATAACTATGACTCCATGACTAATAAAAATCATGCTATGTAATATTATAATAATGTACTATGTAGTTAATGTAGTTACAGTAGTATGATTAGTCAGATTAGTTTTGAGATAAAATATAAAAACAGAAGTAGATCTAGATCATAGATGAGATCTAGATTCTAGATCTATCATCTATCTAGATTATTCTAGATCTAGATCTTTTTAGTAGAGTCTAGAATTAGAAATCATCTTATTTGATATAGTTACTACTGTACTATACTAATACTTATAATACTATACTACTATAGTCTATACTTAATTAAACTTAATAATATTAATACTATTACTAGACTCTAAACAAAGTAACTTTAAACTAAAGGCTAAAACTTATAATAGATATTTTATTAGTAAGACTAACGACACTGCAACTAGTGTGAGTGACTACCTCACTAACTGTCACTTCACTTGAGAAGCGTTTAAGAGTCATAGTGTCATTACTAAGTAAGGCTAAAAAACAGTAACTTGAGTAAGGCTGAAAGTAATCTATTATCTAGCTATACTTGCGTAACATTCTTAAAAAGGGGCCTTCGATGGGAAGTTTTACCGATTTCTTTACTTATAATATAAGATGGTGTCTAGATCTAGATCAGACTACTCTAGATTTATATCTAGACTAGATCTAAGACTTAGGTCTAAGTCCTGGTCTTTGAACACGGATACAGATTGAGTGACAGTGAGTGTGTAAGGTGTCGCATATCCAGGTCCTACCTTCGGTTGCACTCGGAAGAATTTTAAACCAAGGGTGCTAATTCTGCTAATGTAGTTAATGTCGTAAAAAAGAGTTGCATGATTGTTGTAGAGTTGCGGAGTTGGGTAGGGTTAGGGAGCAAGGGGCTCATGAGTAATATGATGATCACAATGAATAGGATCAACTATGGAAGTGAAATTTAATTTTTATTTAAAAAAAAAAACATGCAAAATAAACGATTTTAAAATGGGAATTCCAAAGGGACTCGACTGTATTTCAGACTGATTAGGCATTAGGTGACGATCACTATGTAAATATTGACCCACGGTTTGACTTAGTCGACATTGTGTCTCTCTTGTCTTTTAATTTGATCAATTAGTATCTACACTATTTTGTTTATTTATTTATATATATATATATATATATGTATATATATATACATCTAGACATCGACAAAATTTAGATGCAAAGTTTCACCGAGTCGTTAATCAACTATTGTGAGTTGATTTATCGAAATCATCTGTCCCTTATAAGACTTTCGTCGTAGGGGAGATGTGACAATTTGAGTAACCAAATCCGTTCACTTTTCCTGGTCAGCAGTGTATTGAGTCTAATTAAGTGTTTAAAAAAAAAGGAAAGGGAAGGGTGGGGGTGGCTTACTAAGCTTAGGCTAGACTGACTAGATTTATAAAGATTTTGGTAGTCTAACTTTTACGACAAACATATCTTCAAAGTCAGAAAAAAATGGCGACCGGATCGACTCGCCCGGTCCGAAATCTTAAAGCTGGGCGATATCGTGGTATGCATAATATTGTATTTAAAACATAAATAACACTTGTCGTTTTATGATTAAGAAATTCTACTTTGATATAGAATCTACCATTTACATAATATTATGTTTTCTTGACAGTTCGACATGAAAGTGCTGAAGATGTTGTCATAAAACTAGATCATAACAAAGGTGATTTTTTAATATTTTTTTGCATGATCATGAGTTCATCATTTCAAATTTCACGAATGAATTAGATTTAGATTTAGAATCTAGATCTAGATTTATAAAATAGAATAGATCCAGAATCTAGATTCTTTGATCTCGAGTTCCGTATCTACAATCTAGATCTAATCTGTTGAATCTGTTCTATTTTCTATGTATACTAACTAATACTTATACTAGACTCGTATACACTCATACTGATACTGACTATACTTTTACTTTTAGTAATATAGACCTAGAGTCTAGTTACATTTTGGTACAATAATTGAATAAAAGTATTTTTTTCTCACATTTGTATTTAATCTTTTGTAGAGCCTTGTGAGAATGTGAAGGAAATTTTAAAGAATCTAGTCTCTCAAAATGGAGTGCCCAGTAGTAGAAAAACAGCTTACCTCAATAGTTTTGTGAAATTAATCAAACATTCTGGTTATAGCGTTGATCTTGGAGTACCAATACTTGACATCTTGTCATGGTAAGTTGTTCAAAGGAAAGCTAAAAGTATTGTAAGTATATGAACTAATAATGTTTTTATATTCTTGATTCTGAAAATGTCGTTGCTTGTTTTACAGCTTAGGTATTGGATTGTTGAATGATGCCAAACAAGTCCGTACAGCAACTCTGCGTGTGATTCGTTATCTCTTACCTTATAATGAAACGCTGGATAATTTTTTACAGTTACATTTTGATTTCCTAGTTGCAAGGTGAGTTCCTAAATGTAATTTTGTACATTAATGTTTACTTAGTAAACTGGATTGTATAAAATACTAACTCACAGGTGGACTGGTAATTAAGAGCCTGAAAAATCATTAATGCAATGTGATGTGACTGAGTGATGGGGGGGGGTGTCACTCAGCTGTTGAAATAAAGACCTTTTGTTCTATTCTGGGAGATTTAATTTTGGAATTTTCTCAATTCCATCCAGCTGAAAATGGTATACTACTATATATGAATTCTGTCAGGAAAAAAAAAGTAAATATTTCTGTTTTTCATGCTGGTTGGAAGAGTCCCTTGCTAACTGTTGGATGTAGAAACAAGCAGAGTTACATCAACACTCTTTGGACTGATAGGTTTCAAGAGAACTTTATTAGTTACTTATATGCTTATTAAAGCTTAATTTAAAGCTTTTGTTCTGAAATAAAAATTTATTTTGCAGGCAGAATTAAACTGTTATAGCACAATTAAGATAGCCTATTATTTAGTATCCTTTCTCACTAACCATTACATCTGGGTGACCCAGAATTTTGCTTTGCTTCTGTGCTATTTTGTCTTAGAAGGGTTTTGTAAACCTTAATAATATAGTGTCATTATTACAGAATTGACAAATTTGTTTTTTTTTATAGATTTAGCTCAATAATTTAAAGTTCTTATCTATTTTTTGTTTCGATTGTTAAGATTTATATACATCTAGAAGTATATAACTTGCAGCTTGTTATAATTACAATGACTTTGTTTTATTCAATTGTTCAAAGATAGCTTCGTCAAAAACTGACTTCCAACAATTAAACAGTCATCACTGTCAAATGATCTTCACATTACAGACATTTTACTATTTTTACATATATATACTGTTATAACACAAAATACAATCTTTGTCAATTGTATATCAAATATAAGGTTTGGTACAGTAGACTAAATTAAAATATTAGGATTTTATGTATAGATATAGATATAATATTTTGACTGTTTTTCTGTACAGATGTCTTGATGTCAGTCTCGACAATGAAATAGAGAGAATCCATGCCATCAAACTAATCAGACAAATCATTAAAACTTCTCCCAGCAAGTGTCCTAAATCTTTGCTGTATGTCCTTGTTGCCATTGGTAATGATGGAGCTAGTGAGAGAGACAGAATGGTGCGGGTTTCTTTAGAGACAATATGTGAATTGGGTATGTATGCCATCATTTAAAATGAGATAAATTTTGGACTGGACTTGTTCGTGTTTGTTCTATATCTGTTGAGGTGTGTATGATGCCATGTTGAGCTAAATACATTTTGGAATTGTCATTCCATATTTGTTCTATGGTTTGCATTCTTCTTTTTAAAAAAATGTAATTTAATTTGATTAAGCTGTTGCATTACTCATGTCAAAAGTAAGGTAAAGCTCAGCAAGTACCTTCTCTCTAGTTGTCTGTGTAGTAGATTCCATCTTCTTATCTGTGTCAGAATCTTGTCTCCAGTTTATATCACCAATTTCATAAATGAAGAGTCTTCTATTTCTTCTGTTCTTTCAGTCTTTTTTTGTAATGATAGATTTGAGATGGTTGCTGGCACTTCACTCAACCCTCTTTTCACATAAAATGAAAGTTTACTTTTGTTCTTGATCATCACTTGAACCTATGGTGTAATGTACTTGTTTTTGTTATTGAATGTTGAATGTAAAAAGCAATGTCATTTTGTCATTTTTATAAGATTGCTTGTGCATATGTCATTTGGAAAATTAGGTGTTACATTTTTTATTTTAATTTTTAGTGTTTGTTTGTTTTTTCTTTATATTTTAAAAACTTTATGAAACATTTTTGCATGTCTTATTTTTCACAGCATTTTATAATGTTAACCTGGTAGCTCAGTGTGGTGGTATTCAAACTCTCATTTGGAATACACTTGATTGTCATCAGTACCCTCGGCTAAATGAAGCCCTGACATCTGTTATCATATTTCTTCTGAACCAGCCTCATACTAGGCCCTTCATTCGACCCCAAGTAGACTTGGAGGTAAATACTTTATAAAATTATGTTTTATGAACCTGTTTTATTTATTTTTTTAACTTTTTTTTTTTTTTAAATCATATTTATAAGGGATATTTTTTAGAATATATTTTTAATTCAATTTTGCTGCAATTACTGTTTAATAATTCTGCTCTTTAATGCATACAAAAAATGAGATTGAAGGATAGTTGGCTTAAAATTTTGAAATCCTTTAACTTTTTTTTTTTTCTATAGCGCCTACTAGCACCTTTCACTGACAGTCATTTTCGTTATAGTGTTGAAGATGGAAGAAAGTAAGAGAATAATAACTTTATTTTATATTCACTTTTAAAACTAAACATGCAATAATTATATCATTAGCCTTGTGTCTAACACAGTTACTTTATTTTATATCAGTGAGGAGAGAGATTCAAAATTCATAGCAAGTAAAATGGCAGTCATATCTGTGATGAGATCTTGGCCAGGTAAAATAAAACCTTAGAATAATTCTACTGATATTGCTATGTCACTATCAAAATTTTAGCTGATGTATTTTTTTATTTTTTTTTTTAGTGAGTGACTAAAGTAGGCAATATTTGAACACATTTTTTTATATTTTATCTATTTATTGTAACTTGTATGGTTGAAAAAGGGGAAAAGAGTTTTTCTATTCTGTTTCTTATTGATCCATTTACATTTATACTATTTTAAATGCAATGTAAAGTCAAAGTGCTGTATTTTTCTCCTTAAAGGTCTTATACGTCTATGTCATCCTGATGGCTCAGGGATGCAGTCTCTTATAGGAATACTTTATTTACCATATGTGGAAATTAGAGTAAGCAAGCTGTTTGATTTGTATTGAATTACATAATTATTATTACAAATATATAAAAATTGGATCTAGACCAGGCATTATGAACTGAAATGAATCACATATAATGTGACTGGAAATTGAATTGAATAATATTAATTTATATATTCTGTTATGACAAGTTTAAAAAAAATTAAAATACTTATATTCATATTTATTTATTTGTTCTAAATAGATTTTTCTTTGCTTTTTTATTTTTTGCATGAGCAGAAGTATGTCTTAGAAGTAATATCAGACTTATTTCGTCTTACATTACCGACTTGGTCAGAAGATTTCGCTACAGCTTTTTCTAGTGTTGGTTAGTAAAATGTTTTTAAAAAATTTCTTTATTTACTTGACCAATATACTGTTAGTCTGTGATGAATGTTTACGATAGCTAAGATTTAGTACTTCTTTCAGTTACATGCTAGTTAAGGTGATAAATGAAATGTCTTGTCAATCCCTTCATCTAGTGTATACCTTACAACAACTATGTTGCAGACTAGGATCAATTGGCGAGATTAATTCCTTTGTTCTAGCAATTCTTTTTTAGGTACTTTCATTTGCAACAAAAGGTTTTGTCACTTTACTAAATTCAATATCATATCAGTGACAGCCATATCTCAAGAGTTCTAAAAAAAAAAAAAAAAAAAGTTTAAGTAGTTGCAAGAGTTAATACTGATAGTTACCCCTCATGACAGTAGAGGTCAAAACACAAAACCTAGATTTTGAGCTCATGGTCTTTTTTTGGAAGTATTAAGATATTTCTAAAGGAAGAGAAACAATGCAATCTGGTTGAAGGAATAAGCTGACCATTTGATACTTTGATTTTTGTGATAAAAGAGATGAACAGATAGAGGGAACAATTTTTCTCCAACTAAAAACTTTTGGTGGTATGTTTAGATTGATCACTTTTATATTAGCTCAACATTGTAATACATTTCTATTATAGGTTAAGGCACAAAGTCTTTTATTTCAAAATGAACTTCTTTTAGATCCTTGTGAGATGAAAGATGCTTGGAAATTGGCAGAGGGCTTTGTAGCAGAGGAGGGAAGAGCCATTCTACCTCACATTTCACCAACCAGGTAAACTTTTTGTTTTCTTTGATTTTTTTTTTTTTTTTGTATAGAATACTAAATAAGTTTTTAATGTAATAAGAATTGTTTAAATAGTTTATTGAATTAGATTTGATATAGAAGCAAACAAATACAATATTAATATTTAGCATTAGAAATGACTTTGACAGATATTAGATACATAGATAACATTGCAATTGTTGCTGTAAGGTATCTGGAGAAAAAAATGTTGGTGGTCACAAAACACCACTCTTTTGATTGTTTACTAAAAATTGTTATTCCCTTTACTGGGGTAACAAAAATATTATCACAAATACTTAGAATAGAAAATTAACTTATGATTATCCTTCATCAGACCTAATTTGATAGAAAATCACCTTGCTCTTCTGTTGTCTGCTTTCTTCACTGCTGGCTTATGTGAGGTAAGTTTTCTTTTTTTTTTTAATTTTTAATTTTGTTCTACTCTTAATATTTTGTTGTTGTTTTTTTTTTCACTATGGAAACTAAATGTTGGTCATACTTATCAACATATTTATTTTTTTTATCTAATTTACATAGTTAATTTGAGAGTAAACTATAAGCTAGCTCTTTCAATAGTATAGGTATTAGGGTTATCACAATCATTTCTTTCTATTTCAAGAAAGTATCTTCATTATATTTAATTGCTGTTTCAAACATCCTTGAATTCTGAGCTTTGAAGGTTTCCCTAAGAATCTTTGATACAAGTTGTAATTAAATAAGGCTAGGATAAGAACACATTAATTAAGAAAGATTTTTTTTTTCACTATTACTATTTGTTCTTTTCAGGCGTTGATAGAAGTTGTTATTACTAGTACAGGTCCACTATTTAACAGAGCTGTGATCTTGCTTGGTGAATTGCTTCACATGGTATGAACACAAATAATTAAATCTGATTCTGTAGATTTTTAAGGAGCCCCACTGACTCACTATTAATGTGTAGAGGGATTGATATAAATTTAGTTATACTTTGGCTGAAACTAAGGAAATTTTCACCAATAACTGCTTAAATGAGCTAAGATAATGATGTTTGAATATTAGAAATAACTGATCAATAGTGATTGCATAAGGATTTAATCATATGGGATATAAAGGTTTGATAAATGACATTATTTGAAATATTTCAGGCCAATGTTCTTCTCCCACAAGAATGTTTACATCACCATGAATGTCTGCCTACATTGATTTCCATAGCTTCATCAACTGAATCTGGTGCTGAAAAAAGACAGTGAGTGAAACATTATTTCTTATCAAATTATTTAGGCTTTAAGCAGGGCCGGATTTGAAGGCCTGGAAGCCCTGGAGAAACAAAGGAGCTGAGGCACTATTTTCCAAAAAAGAAACACTTTTTTTTTCCATCAATCAAGTCTTTAAACAATTTATAGCCAATAAATAACATTTTTAACAAAGAATGTAGTAATTTGTTAAGTCAAATACAATGGATTAAAAATTAAATTAAAGCCTTAATGAATTTAACTGCTAGTTTTTTTTTTTAAACAAGAAATCGTTGATGATTTCACATAAATCTACTCCCGGGCTAAATCACTTTTAATACTAAGTAGCTTAGCTTCAATATTGTTGGTAAAATGCAAAAAAAAAAAACCATCAAAACTTTAAAGTTGCTAACCCTTTGAAATTTGGATATTTTTTTTTTTATCTCTATTGTGGGGACCCCTCCTTTGTGGAAGCCCCATGGTAACATCCTAACCTACCCTCCCCCAAATCCTGCCTTGGTTTTAAGTATCATTAGAAATAAAAATAATGAATGTGCTATGGCCTGAAAGTGAAATGAAATTCTAGTTATATGTTGTTTCAAAAATATTTAAACTCCAATGGCATGAATATGCCAATTCAACCCAAAATCCTATGCCCTTTAAGTCCACATATTTTTCACTCATGAATGTCATTAAAAGATTTTTATACAAATTAATTCTTGTCTTGTATAATTAGCCATTCATAGTTGACAAAAAATACTTTTTGATTCAAAATGCCTAGTTAAAATAATTTAATATTTTAATATTGTAATGACCTCCTTAATATGAACTCATAGAGAACACAATAACTGCTTTATTCAATCTTGATATTGATTATTTATGTTCTCATCTAGCCAAGCATACCAGGCAGTGATGTACTTAACAAGATTCCATAAAATGATGAAGAGGAAAAGCCGACCCTGCACTGTGTTCCTTGACCAGTTGCTGCAGCATGCAGGAAAGATGTCTGAGGCCACTAACAAGCATTGGATCCTTCATCGTGAGAGTCTCTCTCATTATTATTTTAAAAAGGTAATATTTTTTTTTTGTATTTGTCTGACACATGACTTCATGGATAAGGCACTCATCATTTTCGTAAACTAAAAGAGCTTGTAGAAAGTTCTTTTCAGCTTTTCCTTAACTTTCAAGTTAAAAAGTTTGTCTAATAATAGGCTATCTGTCACAAACACACATACTTCCACTGATTTGGATCTTTTAGGCTTTAAGATTTGAATAAAAATGCTATAGGCATCAACATCTTTGTACTGAGCTCAATGCTCCAGCCCTGCATGGAACTTTGCTTTGTATTCATTTGTAGACTATTTATGCATTAAGGTTATTTGAAATGATAAATTGACATACTATTTAAATGTCAGGTGACTGGTGATGAAATGACTGTTCAAGCTATTCGTGACTCAAAAGTGAACACAACGACAAACAACACTGAATGGAACTGGCCTATTATTGCTGCTTTGTTAAAGGTGCATATGACTAGTTAATTCCTTAAATTTAACACATTCTTATTTCTATCAGTTTCGTGATCAGCTTTGCACCTAATAAAATATTCTTGCCTTTGCTATAACAGTAAAATACATGGAAAAGGACACTCAACTTAAAATTTTTCACATGCTGCAGACATTTCTCACATTTTTATGAAACTGTCAAACCTCTTCTTTTAATGTCTCAGCATATCCCACTGCTGCACAACATAGCAACCCAAGGAAACCCTGTATGAGGTGCTGATCAATTTAGAACAGCCTACAGCAGCAAAAATCTGGCTAGAAGAACATTAAAATCCTGTTACTTTTACTTGTGTTTAGCTTATAATAATTAGAAAGTCTTTTAAGTAGTTCATAATAACAAATTAGTATAAATGCGATTCAAGTTTATCTTAATACTACATATATTAACATTAATAATCAGTATTAAACATCAAATCAAAATAGTTTCATGGTACCTAGTCTGTTTCAAAGACTTGGTTTGGCATTTAAGACTTGGAAATAAAAGACTCTTTTCCCCTCTTTTTTGTTTATATCTTGGTTGTATGACATCCATAAGTTATTGGGTGGTTCTTATAGTTTCTAAGAAATCAAATATCTAATGCTGAAGTTCCCTTTGAGAATTAGGCTATAGGTTAACAAGGGTTTCATATGGCTATTATGACTAGTCACCTATTCTTTCTTAATATATGAATATTAAAACATTTTTGTGTGTTTGCAGTGGCCAGATGACAAGTTCAAGAAATTGGATGATCAGAATCAACACAGGTAACTTTTTCTTTTGTGCAACAATGTGTTCATTCTAAATTTATAAGGGCTAGTTTTAATTGACTTATATTTGGTTTTAATAATTACAAGTGTTACTAGGTGACTTATGTATAAAAAAATATATAGATAGTAAAACAAACATCACCTTATCAGTGTCATCATGATTTTACTTATCTCTGTGACATAAACCATATTTTAAAATGTATAGGCTATTTCTGCATAAAGATTGCACAGTGTAGTTTGGAACTTTTATGACAAGATCTTCAAAGCTTAGATTCACTTTGAAGCATTTTATTGAGCAGTCTTACAAATATGTATTATTTTATGAACTTACTCTTCACTTTACTTCCATCTCTACACATTCCTTGTGTAATTCCATTGACTGTTTTGCAGGTTTATCAAGCGTTTGGTCTATTTCTTCAAACCAGAAAATGATTTGTTCTCAAAGACTGACATTACAGATCCAAACTTAAGGAAGATCTGTGTTGTGGGATGTCACCTTATTGATTTCCTGATCTCATCTAATTCAGTAACCACACAGTTTCAATCAATTTGAATACATTTTTAACTTATCAAAATTGTACACTTGAATATAAATAATTAAATGTTGATAAATTAATAGAGATATAAATACAGTAAAACAGTTTTACGTTTTTGTTTCCTGTAAAGAGGATGTAACTTTTCATATCATTTCATTTGAATTTCTTCTGTGCCTAGGATGAAGCTGAAAAATTGATCACTGAGTTGTTATCAGATATTGCTGAGAATCTCAAGGAGGTAGAGTATAGTACATAGACTTACATAATACATATGATTTAAGTCTGGTCTAGAAAAAATGTCTTTTGCGGTTTTTGTACTCTTGTACTTTCTGTAGGCCAACATTATTATTGTAATTTTTATCTGCTAAATTTTTGAATATATGCAAACCATATACCATATATACAAAAGCATGGTAGATTAAATATTGGACATTTTGTTTTTCAAACTTTTAGTCCTTTTTTTTTTCCAGGTGACAAAGTTGAATGTACCAGTAGATGAGAATGCAATGTTTGGATCCAAAAGACTTCAAGACAAAATGTGTCGTTACTATTTTCTATTCATCGGAAGACTATCTGCCACAAAAAAGGGAACTGTGCATTTAGAAAAAAATGGAATCATACAGACGTAAGTTTCATCCAGTCAACTTCAGGCCAGTTAGCTGTTAATAGTCATTTAGATACAAGTCTCATCCAGTCAACTTCAGGCCAATTAGCTGTTAATAGTCATTTGGACAAACTTTATTTGATGGGACTTGTTTCTAGTAAATAGCTAAAATGAACTTTATTTCTTGGAAAAAAACATTTTAGAACTATGCGTTATATACAGAAAACTAAAAATTAATAATAAAATGACAATTTTCATGTAAAAATACTTGAAATACAGAACACATTTATTCAACAATCAACATTTTATATGTCAAATAAATCCTGTATGGGTACTAAATATTAGTTCTGTAAGAGTTGATTGATATTAAACTCTAAACTGTTGTATGAAGATTGACAAAACAAGTATGAGAGAAAAGAAAATATTTCAAATATTCTTGTAAAATTGTGTATTATTTATTTCAAAATAGTAAGACTTTTTGATGTGAATAATGTTATATTTTAAAACATTAATTGAATTAAATATATAAATTAACAGAATAAGAGTTACTTTAATATAATTTTTGGCACAGAAATCAATTTAGGCTGACTTTGTTTTTTTTTTTACTATTTTTACAACAGCCTCTTAGAACTGATGTCTCCCAGTACCAATATACTTTATGTGAAGCTTGCCATTTCCTGTTTGAATTATGCTGCTGATGGTTCCACTAGGCCTATTTTGTCTAAAGCATTGACAGCAACCCAAGATGTAAGATACTTTTATAATTAGCTGTTAACAGAAACACTTGATATGGTGAAGTAGTTGTTTTTTACATAAATTAGTTTTGCTGTATATATCATTATTGTATATTTAACATATACTCAAAATTTGGTGGAGCTTATTACATGTTCATTATTTAAAAGGAAAAAGAAAACTCAGCAATTATAAAGTTAAACTAATTATTATATATTTTTTTAATTTATCAAGATCTTTTTTTTTTCTTTAGGTAAAAAATAAAACCCTCACTATTTCAAACAGTAATATCAAAGTTCCAGTTATTTCTACATTTTTCTTAAGTCCTAACCTCTCCCTTTTATAATTTAAACTAACATCAACTAGATTTTTCATTTGCTTCTAAATTGACTAAGATTTATTGACATGCTAAGTATAATGAGTGGGTAAAATATATGTGTAGCGGCCATTTTAATATTTTTAATTGTAGCATTGCCCTTTTTTTTTTTTTTTTTTTTTTTTTTTTAAACTTTAGGTCAGTCATATGAATTACAAAATTTGAAACTTTTTTATACATTTTTTTTTTCATCTGCATAGGTTTGTCGCCTGTATGCTACCAAATTGTTGCGTGTGTTGATGCGGGCCTGCACTCCTGGTTTCAGTACATGGGGTATTGAGCTTCTTATAACTCAGCTATATGACCCAGAGAAAAGTATTGCAATGTCAGCAGTCAACATTTTAGATGAAGCTTGTGACAATGAGGTACTTAGATCTGTTTTTTTCTGTAATGGGGAATGTAATCTAGTTTGTAATTGTAATTTGTATAATTGGTTTTAAATAATGCACCTTGAGTTGTATAATTGTTTGTTTGATTCTGTGTCAGGATTATTTAAAAAGTGTCATCAAGTTGAGGCCCTCACTGCTTCATCTAGGAGAGAAGGGAATTATGCTGTTAACTAGATTTGTTTCCAATGTCCAGGGATTCCGTTCTCTCAATGATGCCAACTTTATTTCCTCTCAACTTGAGCAATGGCATAAGGTAATCCATCAACTAATACTAAATAAAACCTTACTTTTCAACTTGCACAAAATAGTCTTATGAATTAATAAGTTTACCATTGGTATATTGCTTGGCTTCTTAACTAGGGGTCTCGGATTCAGTGAAGGCTGGAATTTTGAATATCTGGATTTATTAGAACGCCGCTAAGTCCACCCAACTCTAAAGGGAACTTGACATTAGATCAGGAAAGTTTAGGCGATTGGTCATTGTACGGGCCACATGACACCCTTATTAACTGTCATTCAAAGATACAAATAACCTTTACATCATCTACCCATAAATCGCATGGTCTAAATGGGGTATTTTTTTTTTTTTTACCAGTGGGTAAAATATCAATATTTAAATATTAGCCACAAGAAGAAACAAAGACCTGGCTTTTCCTGAGTAGACTTGATTCCAACTTAAACTGATGGTTTACACTTTGAATCATTCTAGGAATCTCTTAGTTTGTAGCATTGTGTAGACAAACCAAGATTTCCACCTTGATTCAAACTGATTGCTGACTTGTTAGCAATGTGTACATCTAAGATCTCAAATCAGTTGAAATCTCTAGTAATCTTATTTTTAGCATCTTGTTCAGGCATTCATGGGATTGGGTTATTTGTATTTATTTTGCCTAAACACAAATTGGTTAAATCTTGAATTAAAAAAAAACAAAAAACATCACAGCTACTATCTCTGGTTGAACTAGAAACCTTCTGTTGAGCAGAAAAATATTTACCACTTTCATCCTTTCATAAGGAAATCTACTTCAACCATCTCAACATGACTTATTTTCCTAATTCAACATAATGATTTAAAGTAAATCTTTTTAATCAGTAATGATTGAAACAAGTTTCAGTGAATTTTATACTTTTTTTTTCCCCCTTCCTGGTGCAGTCTTTCAATAAGCAGTATGTAGATATAGTTGAGGAAATGCTGAATGAGGCTCTTACTACATATGAGAAGTCATTTACTGGGTCCTGCCCTAGAAGATCTATTCTAAAGTAGGTACATTTCTGTGTGTTGTTGTAGGCCTATTGCTATTCACTTACCAACAATAATTGCCATGTGTATTAAACAAAATATGATTGGTTAATACAAATCAGTATTTCCAGACTTAAGTCTAGTGTCACAGTATCCATGCGTAGTTTAGGTAGTTTAACGATTCACAAATATAACTGACACCAAATTTCCAATTTTGCCCCTTTTTTTACAAAGGCATTTAAAATTTAGAATAATCTGGATGCGTTTTACTTCATAGTAAAGCACCCTTGGGCTTTTAGAGCTATTTTTAGTTCTCCCATAAGCTTTCACTGATTTCTAGAATAAGTGTGTGACTAAAATAGCCTCTTTTTTTTTTTTTTTTGGTGACCCTGACACATTCTGTTTTGTGATACAAAATATATAAAAAATATATATAGTCTTGTACAATAACCAGTAAGGTCTTATATATCTTATAAAAATATGTTTGCATGCAAGGCTATCTCTAGTCTTGGGACCTAAACTTAATTCCACCAAGCACTAAAGGGAAGAAACTGGAAACGAGCAAAATAAAAGAAAAAAAACTTTTTTTTAAAAAGCTTATATGGCCATTTTCCCTTTTCTATATCAAACAAAAAACTAATTAATTAATTAATTGGTTCATTTTGTTTATTAATTCATGCTTTGTTAGAACAATTTTGCAACTTATCTGAGAATGGGAAGTGGGAGAAATAATGAGTACAAAATTTGTACCAGACAGATAGATGGAGTGAGTTGATATAAGTTTTTTTAAAAAAAGAAGGAACTACTTGTGATTATTAGTCTGGCCACACTCTGCAAACCATTGATTCATGACTGTGAGTTCTGCCTCCTATGCCAGACCAGTGTGGTGTAGGACAGTCTTGATCTCAGATATATCTATCCATACAGAATGAAACTAAATGCTGTGTATATTGCAGAGGTCCCAAGAAAGATGTGTATCTTCCAGTACATTTGTATGGTCAGCTTACTTTACATGATGAGGGTCTAGATGTATTACGTAAACAGGTAGAAGTTATATTTTGTTAAAGTACTATCAGTAATACATATCTTTCTTGTATTAAGTATGTGGCCTGTGGAATTCTATCAATATTATTGTGTTATGTAAAGTATTTGGCTTGTAGAATATTATTTCTTTTGTGTTCATTCCAATGACTTCGTTCTCAGACTAGTGTAGAATACTATCTGTCAGTATTGTAGATGTTTTTAAAAATTTGTTTTAAATTGTGGTAGTGTGACTATTTGTTAATAGTAGTTTTCTTTTAACTAGCATTATAGAAAATGTATCTCCCTTAGTCTACTTATCAATGTACTTACTTGTTTGTGTTAAATTGCAGGATTGTATCAAGGAATACTTGCAATGTGTCATTGAACAAAGAGTATCAAACAATACAGAGATCACTGAATTAAAAACAGCTTTATGGGCATTGGTAGGTTCAGCTTGAACTGATTTGATAGACATCTTAGGACAGATATGGATGTACATCTTTGTGTCACTTGGTAATATGATAATAACATATATATTCCACAGGGCCACATTGGAATGTCTTGTGATGGTTTGGCTTGGCTAGAAACTGAAAAGATTATACCTGAAATTATTCGGCTAGCTGAAGAAAATGGAGTATTTTCTATTAGAGGGTAGATGTGATTGAAATTGGTGTTGTTTTTTTTTAACATAACCAAGAAAATATATTCCCTTCCAGCTCTAAAAGTACTACACCTTCCCCCCCCCCCCCCCCCCCCCCCCCCCCCCCCCCCCCCATCCCCAGCTGTAACAAAACTACATCTCCCTTGGGTCATGGAGTATGATTATTGAAATTTTGCATTTTTTAAAAATTATAAATAAATAAAAAGAGGTACAACAGCAAAACACCCATGTTTAAAAAAAAAAGGTTACAATGATAACTGAAACCAATTTTAAAACTTTTCTTATATATCCACTTCCATCACTGTAAATATTCCATAGTCTAAATCACTAGAAAATCTATAAGCAGGAAAGAAATTGTATTAGGCTGAAGTTCCAAGAAAGCATCATTTTGTGATAACTTTCAGTGAAATATAAATCAAACATTATATGAGCAGTGTAAATAATGTCATTTCTTTTAAAGCTTGAAGGCTGTTATTTGAATTCCACCCCTTCCCTAATGTCCTGTCTGTTTTAATGTAGCAACAACTTTGGGCTGTTACTTGTTTTTTTTTTCAAAATTGTATTTTCTTAAGATGTGAGTTTGTTTTTTTATTACTTACATTTATTATCTTCTAATAGAACTGCCTTCTTTGTGCTGGGTTTGATTGCTAGCACTAGGAAAGGAACAGATATACTCAACCAGCTTGGCTGGGAGTCAAGGTGCCATACAAGAAAAGTATGTTAAGTTCCATTTTTTTTTCTTCTAAATAGTATTGAAACAAAAACTGACCAGTTCCTATGTGTATCTCTGCTTGCACAAGCTCCCTGAGCCACAGCTATAGGACTTTGTCCTTTCAGTTGGGCTTATATCATCCCTTAAGCACACTAATCACCTATTCAGTCTGTATTGATCTTCACACTTTCTAGTTCAGTGAGTGCTTTTAGTGACTCTTAATATCTTGGTCTAGGAGCTTTTGTGAAACAGATGAAGTAGGCCTTGGAGAGTTTTTCTGTGCTTTACCATTATCCTCTGTGGCTGTTCACACACACACATAGAAAGGTCACCTATGTGTTGACAAGTTAACAGTTTTCAAATATTATTATCTTATATTATTTTTCTTGTGTACTTTTCATTTACACATTTTGGATTCAATGGTGAGCAAAATTATGTACATTATCCTGTATTGGGTAATATACTTTTTATTGTTTGTTGAGTTTCCAATTTTGTTTTTAAATTCTTATATTAAAAAAAGGTATGTTAATAAATACAAAAGGAATCAACTTAAATTTGAAGTGGAACGAATTTAGATATTAAAGCTTCAACTAATCCTGTAAAAAGGGAATGATATGGATTTTCATTTGTTACAAATTACTTCCCTTGTTTATGAAAACCTCTCCAAAGTGAGAGTAGTTCATATTTAATGTTTGTTCATGGTTCATTAATATAGTTGACTAAGTGTTCCCTGTAATAACCTATTTTTCTGCAGCAACTTCTTTGGGCATTGTGTTGTTTTTGTTGACATCTTGCTGCAAAGTCTTTTTGTTTTCAAGAGTTAGAAATGTGTATTGTCTCTTGAAAGAATACATATTGGAGAACTTAGCAATGCCATTCTGTTTAGAAGTGCAAAAATAGCAAGTAATAGTGATTATGTACGTTTTTCTGGTGTGTGTGTGTGTGACAGTGTAAGATAGGAGGAATGGGAGATAATTGGTGTAGGTACACTCACCCAGACTAGGCTAGTGGATGCCATATAATCACACCTTTTGTGATGCTAGCAGCTCATTGAAAGATATCACACATGATATGCTATAAAATGAGTTTCGGATACTTTGAATATTTAAATTATTTGTCTTTAAAAGTGTTTTTACCACCCACATCTATGATTATAATAATTATTGTATTATCACAAAAATACCCTCTAAAATTAACATAGCTCCTTATTACTAGACTGTGACTAGTGATGCAGTGGTAGTATGATTTGAATATTGAGGTAAGCCTCCTAAGATACAGTCCTTTCCTTTGACCACATTTGAAAGCCAAAGTTTTCATTTTAACCATGACTAAAACCAGCATTTTGTTTTTCATAAATACCTAAATACTTTGATTACACATTTTTTTCTCAATGACCTTTATACTCCTGTAACGTTTTTGAGTCATATCTGATAAACAAAACATGATTTAGTTTTTAATCAAAGACATTTTTTTTATTTTTCTTTCTAGGAAATTTTTCCTGTACTTGATCAAGATGGCTGGATGCATGGTCCAGTGGAAGAAGCTCTTTTTAACAGTGACAGGTTAGCATCGAGCAGCCATCAAGAAAATCATCGCATTTCTTCCATGGGCAGCATGAGTCTCTCACTGATTCAAGAGGAAACATTCCCACGTAAAACAAATCCTTCTGCTGCCGATATAGGCGCATCATCCGTCCCATCCACTAAAGACCCGAACCAAAGACATTCGTCTGCAAGCTGCCAATACACCATGGGCACTTTAAATGTCTCAAATGCCACTGGTTACTACAAGACTTCTTCCTATGACCCTGAAAACTATAATAAATATCAGTCTTTACCATCCAGGACTCAATCAGAGCGTGGAGTTTCAAAAACTTTTGGGGACATACGACCTCGTGCTCAGACTGGAGACAAAATAACTCTCAGGGCTTCTCATCCCTCTTCACCATCAAAGTATGATTCAGTGCCTATAAATATAAACTCAATCACTTTAGATGTGACTGATCAATATACATCGAAAGAGCCCACCAAAGTTAGGCATTCTACTTCTCGTGACTCTATTCAACTGATTGCTTCCCCTATTGTTAAATTAAGAACTAGTTCAGATGAGGATTCTGCCATCCTTGATAACTTTGGTTCTCAGCCCAATGATATTGGCACATTATTAACTGTTGAATGTTCATCTGTGTCTTCAGCAACTGTAAATGGTTCTTTACATTCCCATAATGGAGCTGATAGTGTATCAAACAAAGAAACATCTGGCAGACTTTCAGTTACCCCTGACACTAATACCTCCAAAGAGGTTGTGAGTTTTAAAATAGGGGCGCCTTCACTTCTTGTCGGTAAAGAGATAAGTGGCACTGAGAGCTCGTTTCGAAGCAAGAGTAGAGGAAGTAGTTTCAACACTACGGACACTAGTGGTGTTGGGTCATGTGACTCGAACACCTTACCAGCACCAGGCAGCATCTCATCAACGTTTTTAAACAATGCCTTAACCCCCATCCCCAGCTCCTCTTCCCTCAGCACTCTGACAGGTACCTCAACTCTCAAACTGCCAGTGGAACCTGTCAAGGAACCAGTGCACCACTCTGTGTTACAGCGAAGCCTTTTCAGACTTTCCCGCATTCCCAGTGCCAAAAGACGCTCAGCATCTCCTGCCCTTGGCATCACTGCTAATGGGGGTCAGTCCTTTACCTCTCAAAGAGATGCTCTGGGATATGCTGCTCTCAGAAACATTAAAAGACAACGAACTTATAGTGCTGAAGGTGATGGGGAGGTAACATTACTAGAGGCAACCTCATTGCATCGTACAATCAGCCAGGACTCAGAGCTTAGTGTCGAGAGCAATATGTGGCTAAGGTTAGAGCATGTTTTTAAGGTGTTAACTTTTATTGTGATAGAATGGTGTTTAAATGCAGTACAATGCCATAGGAAGTTACTAGCAGTTGTTAAACTTTTGTATGTGATGGGTACTTTATGTCTTTACATAACAAGAAGATAATCTACTATATATTTGCAAATGATCACAGACTCATTAATCTCTTAAACATACTGAGATTTCATACACAGGTTCCATTTACCTCCTAACTGGTTGCTAAGAATCGATTTCGACAGATTCACAACCTCATCACCGAAAATTGCGAAAAACAGCATGCTTTCTATCAAACTTTTGTTTTTATTTTCAGTATTATCCAAAAGACCACAGTCTATATATAAAGTATAAATAGAAGCACAAAAATAGGACTCCCTGTATTTTATTTCTTTTCCCTAAGTGCTTTCCTTTTAGATGCTGACTAAATAAAAAAACTAATCCTTATACCATCAAAAAGATATATCTAGATCTATTGTTATTTCGCTACATTCAAAAGAGGTCAAATAAACTTTTACAATAAATAAAACCAGATTGATATTTCTTTTTATATTAGAGAAGACCAATTAAATTTTGAGTAGGGAATGGGAATGTAGAATTCAATTTGGACCTTCGGCTAATGTGTGTTTTTTTCTCTAAAAGCATCAAAAAAGTAGAACAAGATCTGTTGTCATTTCGCTACATTAAAAAAGGGTCAAATAAAACATTACAATTAATAAAACCTAATTGATATATATTTCTTATTTAGAGAACACAAAAATGTAGTAAGGGAAATCGAATGGGAATGGAGCATTCAATTGGCGCCTTTGGAAAATGCATTTTTTTTCTCTAGGCCTGAGACTGATGGTCTAAAGAAATGTTTGTGATGTCTAATACCGTACATTGTTTGCTTTAAGATTAAAGGATGAAAAAAAAGTAAAACCAACCAAAGGTGCTATATACAGAATTCAAAAGCTGAAAAGCTCATCAGAGGATGCATAAAAAGTTAAAGATTGTCATTATAATAAAAATGGGCAGAAGAGTTTGAAAGCCATTGTGTGTAAGTATTGGGGGTCATGGTCCAAATATAATATAGATTGAATGGAGAAAAGGAGCAGATAAGTAAAAGTGATACTAGAACGCACGGACCCAAAGTATGTGTGCATATATGTGTCGGGGAGATGTCATGAAGTGTGTCTTTCCAAATCAAGTCAAAGAAATTTCAGTACAAAGGTTTAAAAAAAATGGGGGGGGAGCAAAAAAAGAGAGAGCAGACTGTGAAATTTTATCCTAATAGAGATACACTAATTTGCAGGCTAAAAAATTTTATGTTGATCATTTAAATGTGGCCCGTTTATTAAAATTTAAAAAAAGAAAATTGGGTGTTGTGGCCATAATAAACAATCTAAAGCCTGGGAACAAATCAACGGGTGTACCCAATGTGTTAGGGTTAGGCCTGCTGTGTATGGCTTGTCTTGTTTGTTTTTTTTCTAAATATTTTTTTCATTAATATGCTGATAACACAGTATATTAAACCAACCATATAAATCTAGTGTTTATGAGAATTTTTTTCCTTTCTGAAGGCATTCAAACTTTACAGAATTTGAAAAAAATAATTTTTTTTTATAGTTATTTCTGCTTAGGAGTTAAAGTCAGGAAATAGTTGTAAATTATATAAATATTATTAATTTATTGGTTGTGTGTGATCTATTACCCATTCTTGTTCACCTGGTGAGATCCAGTAGCAAAACTGACAGTTATTTGAACCATTTGTTCCTATGTTTTGCAATGAGACTTAGGGTACAATACAAACATTTTTATGTCAAAAGAGTAAATGCAAATCCTACATAAACAATACTATTGAAGAGAGTCATTGCATTTAAACTATTAAAAATACATTTAATTATGATTTAAAATTAATCTTTTTTTTCCAGTGCTAATATAGTAAACATATTTTATTCATGCTGGGATACAACTAACATCAAGATACTTTTAAAGAAAGATCTTAATTTATTCTTTTAATTAATAGAATTATAATGTTCATATCATCCCAAAGATTCAACAATTCTCCCTAATTATTATTATGACTCAATTCAATTAGCTTTTGGAATTATATGGTTAGAGATAAGGCCAAAAATGTTGTTGTTTTTTTAATTATGCTTAATATTTCTCAATAAATTTAATGGGAGTGATTGCTAGACCTACTTTAACCATTGGCATCTGGTTAGATAACTATTTTTGTGTGTTAAATTTGAATAGAAAAAATTTTTGTGGTATTTTACATGTCATGTGACCAAAGAGACCAAACCTTAATATACAGCTGCAGTCACAGGTTGGGCATCTGTACTCACCAGACAGTGTAGCACTTTTACCCTTATTTCTACTGGTGTGTAGGCCATCTGCAATTCAGGACCTTTTTTTTATGCTTGGTCTCCATCTGGATCTATCCAGTGCCTCATTTTCACAACTTTTTTACATTTGGGACTAATTTAATATTTTTTTTGTATTTAAAAACTTGTACATTAAAAAAAAAATTTAACAATAATAATAAGTTTTGTAAATAGAGCATGTATCTTAAAGTTGTGCTAATATTTCTAACTATTTTCATCAGCATGAGACGAAATGTAAGTAGTGTATCATTACAAGAACAAGATGTGCCTTCATCACCTATCTCAAGTCTCAATAGGGCAGCCTTCAAGCCTTTGTCACCTAGCAATCGATTTGTTGGCATAACTCTTCCTGTAGATATCAAAATGATCTTTGAGGTTTGCTATAAATACTTTTGCCTCTTGTTAGGTGTATAGAATTTTGTTTATTTTTTGCCTCTTAAATTATTTTCCACATTTGGACTGAAGTTTATTTGCCCTTTTGCAGTGTGCTACCATGTTCCAATTCAACTTGTATTACCTTTTTTGTTTATTCTCAGAAAAAAGTTATATTAGTTATAGAATGAATTAAACGAGAACATATGCCCTTTCTATGTAGCACAAATGAATGTTTATGAAACCAAAAAATATTTTAATATTGGCTTATGAAAATGTAAAATGAAAACTGACCAACTGTGGACAAGTCAACTCTAGATCTAGATCTCTAGATATTATGATCCAAATTAATAAAGATTATTTTTTTTACAAATTATTCATATTTTCACACAACTTTATATCTACCACATTTAAGAAGTACATATGATTGTTTTCATGGATTGTCCTGAGCTCACTATTCTATGTCTCTACCCTCCAGAACATCAATATAAACTATAGACTTTTTCAGACCCCCACTCTTTCACTATAAAAAGGTTGAGAGCTGAAAATTCCTGATGTTTAGCAAGAGGAAACTATTCAAGATATGTTTTAAGCAATTAAAAACATGGAGAAAAAAAGAAGAAAGATTTATTTTAAAGCACTAGGGCCAGGTCAAATCAAGGCTGGGAGTTAAAGTTTTGACTTCTTTTATTAAAATAAATGTAATCTACAGCCATTAGTTAGATGAAGCTGTCATTGTATTACCATTTACTACAGGATACAGAAGCTGAGACATTAAGAAAAACCTCAACAGACTTGGATACAGGCTCAGCCTCTGGTAAATTTTCTGTTTCTAAAGTTATTTGTCTTTTTTTTATTTTAATAATAAGAAAATTAGTAAAAAGACATAATTTATTTCCTAATGCCAATTCACCTAGGAAAGCTAATGAATTTTTTTGAATTTTTTTAAATTTGAAGATTTGGGGAGCAAGTATATCTTTATTTTATATGAATTAATTGAGTACTCACACAAAAAGAAATGCTGAAAACTATAAAGTTCCCCTTTCAGACCTTGTGGTCTATAGGGCAGACGATGTAAAGGTCCTGTTTCTGTGGCCTACAGTTAACAAGGGTGTCATGTGGCCAGCATAACGGCCAACCGCCTTGACTTTTCCCATTAGAGCTGGGTGGACTCAGAAGCGCCCAAAAATCCTGAAATTAAAAATCCCAGTCTTCACCAGGATTCAAACTGTTTCAGAAGCCAAGCGCTTTACCACTCAGCCACCGCGCTGAAAACTATACTGAGTCTCAATTTTTTTTTTTATTGCAGCAGAGCTATAAAAAAGTTTATTGTCAAAATTTTTTTTTCTACATTCAGCATTATGGTATACTTCTATTTGTTGATTATATTCAACATAATCTTACTTAGGTTAAGTTCTATTAACTACAGTAGATTTTTTATTACATTTTAAATAAAATCTACAAATGATCCACATTATTCAGTATTATTAAAATATTACATTTTATTTAGTTTTAAGGAACACTTGATTAGATATCTATATTTTGTCCAAAAGCTGGTGTTCCTCTGTTGATTAAATAGCTATACTTTGATGCTTGCAGACAGTCTAAAAGTTGGTGTTCCTCCATTGAGGAAGGAAATATCCTTTGAACACACCACAGATGTCTGTATTGTTTGCAATAGATACAGAAAGAAAGCAGTACCAAGCTCATTAAATACTTCTTGTAAGTTCAAATACAGCAGATAAACTTATCAGACTATTGCGTTACTGAAAATTCAGTCACAGTATTAAGATGATTTGGTACAATGCAACATCATTTAATACATATATATTATAGATACAATATCAAAAGGTCAGGATACAGAGGCAGTAAAATTAGACCAAAGTGATGCTGTCCACTCCATGTTTGATATAGTTCGGACAAGGGGAGGCAGCATGAATGACCATTCATCTTCTGCCACTCCAGGCAGCCAGACAAGTGGATCCAGTGGTCATGAAACAGGTTTGTTTATTTCATTTAGAATGCTGTCTTTTATCAATGTCAGCATAGGAAAAGATTTGTATAATCCATGCATCTGTGGTGAATGTCAATGGATATATTCTATCATAGAACATGTTAACTGAATTAGCCAGAGAAAAGTGATGAAGTAGCTCTTGGTAGGGCTTATATCTATAATTAACATGATTGACTAGATTAGAACATGAATAGGAGTACAACATAGTATTTTCTTGTGAATTTACTACAAGTGAGGAGTGGTTGCTATGGCTTAAAAATATTTTTGCACAATAATTATCCTCTATTTCTAGAACACTACATTAACCACATACTCCAATTTTTACCAATAGGGTAGACTGATAGATAAATTCAAAAGCTCATGCTACATTTCAGTTTGCAAACAGAAACGAGTAATTTTAAATTGTTGAACAATAACAGAGGAACTAAACAGAGAAGTCATAGAAAAAGAAAATCTTTCTTTTAATACTCTTGCCTTAATGAATGACTGTAATCCAACAAACTTTTCTTGTGCAGCAGAGAAAAAATTACGGGAAGACAGTGAGGAAGGAAGAGAACTGATACGTCTGGAAGTCATGAGATTGATTGTCAATCTGGGCAGTTCTGTAGGTTTGAAGAGTTCAGAGACAGGACTGCTAAGGTAAAACGTGTTTCACTCATTAGTTTGTAAGTTCAGTTTTGAGACAGACAGCTTGGCTTGCTCTTTATTGGGCTGTGTTAATGTACATCATCACTTGCAATTATATCAGTTAGAGGATTCTTTGGCCTCATGAACACAATGTACTTGCTAATTAATAACAATAACAGAAAACAATTTTCAAATTAAAATTAAATAAATATGACAAGAATAATTATGTGTTTAATATTGATATTAAATACCCAGACTAAGCCAACTGAACCTCTTCATATAATATTCTTTGAATTTAATATACTCTCAAGACAGGGCCTTGAGACATCACACAAATTTACAAACATAAATTTAACTTTAAGTCTTTACAAGAACATATAAATAAATTATATCAAACTAGTAACAAATGTATGATGGGTGTTAGAACACATAGGTAGATGAGATTAAATTAGTGAACATTCATTCAAAGCCTTGTTTGCTGCCATATTACTTTTTAATTATCGATGAACACTTGGATATCTCTTGAGAAATTTGATCTTCCTAAATAAATTGCAAACTGTTAAATCTTATCAGCAGCCTTTACTTTTGTTTTTGGTCAATAATTTATATCTTCATGGATTCATGGAACTAAAATTGGTCAAAAGAAGATTTAATAAAAGAATGTTGTTTAGTTTGTTCTCCCGTCACTCTTTTATGCATCGAGTCCTGAACCTTATATTCCCACCACATCAAAAAACTAGACTCCTTCCTCCTATGTTGTCTAAGGAGTATCCAAAAGATGTTAAACATAAACAGTGTCAATGTGACAGTAAAAAGGTCCCAACTTCGATGGGCGGGACATGCAGTCCGCATGCCAGACAATCGCCTTCCCAAATGACTTCTGTATGGGGAAAGCCTCCTTAGGGGGTCAATACGCTAAAAAGACACTCTCAATGAGTGTGATATTGACATTCACAACAGGGAAGCACTAGCTCTCAATCGCTCCTCATGGCATGAAGCTTTGAGTCTCAGAGTCTCGAGATTTAAAACAATAAGAGTGGCCAGCTTGAAAGTGTGCCAAACCAAAAAACAGCAGAGAGAAGAAGCAGGCCTATCTGCAACTGACCAAACCTATCCATGCCACATATGCAGCCGGCTTTTTAAAGCGAGGATTGGGACTTAACAGTCATTTTTGTGTTCATAGGATGAGAAACGTGCTCATCTTCTGAGGTTTTCAGAAATGTTTATTATTACATCCTAGTCTGTTCTGCAGAATGGCAGGGAATGAAAGTGGGCAGGGTTTGAACTCTGGATCATTATTACAACAGTCTGAAGCACATGACCAGGCAGCTATCCATGAATGTTAACTCTTTCTCTCCTAATCGACTATGCCATCGTTGATTGGACCCTCATTAAATTAAATTAATTTTTAATTTTAAAAACTTTTCCTTATGTTCTATAGAAGGAGCTTGCATTCCCCTTTACCAAATAAAACATTTTCTGATCACAACAAACAAGGCTCTTGAAGCTTAATCATAATATGATAGTGAAATACTAATGAGCAAAATAAAGAATTCCGTCTGAATGTAAAAGAATAATTATGGAGGGAAAGAGTTAAACCTCTGGAAGTGCAGTACCATTTTTGTGGCCAGTGCATCAGAATTAGATTATTGTTTCAATGCTTCATTTCAAATCGCTTTCCTTTCCATTAGGTTTTGTGTACAAGTATTTGAATTATTTGATTTGTTCTAGTTATGCTCTTTGATCAGGTTTTATGTTATCCACACATTATATATTACTAAATCTTATTTAAAGGATGCAATATTTTGTTGATGCTGTAAATAATTTCACCATAAATTTGAACTAACACTAATGATGTCTGCTCTCCACAGCTTGAAGCAAAGATTCCCAAAGTGTTTTCAAAGTATTTGCTTTTATTCTGAAGTATGCCATTTACTTTCTACATACTCCTATAGACTTGTGGCCAGGAGATTTATACATGAGTTGTTTGATGAATTAGACTTAGTAGAGGTTAGTGCCAGTCATCTCATTATTTACACTAGTCATTATCTATTTCATTTATATTGGACGTGTAGTTGGCTAAGTCAGGGGGAGTCAGGATATAACGATGCGGTTTTCATTTTCATTGTTTTATTTCAATATTTCTTTTTAGTTTTGTAACATCTGTATTATCTGTTGTTGTGGTAATATCTACATTATCTGTTATTATGGTAATAACATCTGTATTATCTGTTGTTGTGACCATGCATATTAAGTTTTATTTAAAATGAAATTTTCAGTTAATATTTGTGAGAGCTTTATTGAATTACTGAAGACTAAGGCTTTGTTGATAATCATTTATTAATAACTATTTGTTTTTTGTTCCTAGCTTTTAGCAGCCCCCTGTCAGTATCTAGGCCTAGAACTAGACCCAAGTCCACATATGGCCCCCATCAGACAAGACAGCTTGGATGATTTTCAGGACTTTTCATTTGCTTAGATGCACAAACGAACAGATGAATCTAAGAACAGAAGCTAGAGCTGAAGTTATTTTTGTGCTGGGATGAGTATCACTTTAAACATAGGCAGCTTTATCTTTGAGCTTTTGACAGGACAGATTCATCATTCATTTACTAAAGAAGTAGGACTGTGCTAGGACTTCTGTAGTGTGCACATCTTAGCCTTGCACTAACTTCTCATGTGTGTGTGAAGCTGATACTCCAGAACATCCCTATACAACTATCATAGAGTACAAACATTTTTTTTTTCTTTCATCATTCCATGTCAAGCTTTTGATGTGTTTTTTTTTTTCAAGACAAGTGAACTGTGTACATATACATTATCTGTGATTCACTAATCAAGACCCAGTCAAAATGTGTGTAGTGATAGACTGATGCATTGTATTTATTCCTAAAGTATGCATGTGTTATTGTGTGTGCAGTGGTGGTATGTTGACATCGAAGGAGAGTACCTCATAGCAATTTTAAACATTGCTTTTATTTTCTTGTTGTATACTTATTTTATTGTTTAAACTCGGCACCACTACCTTTTTTTTTTTAAATTTGTATGAGCCACTGCTATGTATGAGTGTACAATTCATGTCTCAGGGTTTCTGGACAAGTGGAAATATAGTATAGGATGCTAAGGAATGATCTGTGATAAGTGTAAATGGTGCTTTGTGACTGACAGCCTAGAAGATATTGCACAGTGTTTTTATACTAAAGTAACTAGATGTAGAATTGACTTCTCTGACTGTTAATAATACACATGAACTTTTAAGCCATTTTCTTGGTAAACTAAATTAATAGGTGAATTTTGTTCATCGATTTAGTTCTTATTGCAGATGATAATTTCATAATTTTCTTTCTTGCAGTTGATATTTCTGAATTTAATTTCTTATTATACTTTGTAACATTTTGTTCATGTTTAGATGTTAAACTGGCACACCCTTACTCCTAACACAAGAGAATCTTTGTGCATGTTTGCTTTATACTGTGAATCATTTCAAAGTTTATTAGAGCAAAAGATATAACTCTCTAAAATTTGATTTTTAAATTGGTTTACACAGCCACATTTTCAACTTCAACTATATTTAGTCCATTCAGCCAGCCAGATTTGTAAAAACTGGTGATCCTTTAGAAACTAGATTGGTACACATTTTTCTCTACAGTAAAGCAACAAAAGAAAGTTACCCACATGAATGACAAGTATTGCTTTAAGAAAGAAATTATGGTGATCATGTTGACTTCCTAATATATATGACAGTAAATTGTTGAACAAAGTTGCTTCCCTGTGTTGTAGAAAGATAAAAATGACATGTGATTTTAAGACTTTGGCTCAGTATTTCATTTCATGATGAGGATCTGTAGCTGGTTGGTCTGTTTTTAGATATTTATGTAAGTTTGGACTGAATCCTTAGTGAAGTGTTCACACATTTGTTTGTCCAGGTCTGTGATAGAGAAGTGAATGTAGCTGCAGTATAAGTAGCTTGCTAGATCTAATAGTCCTCCTGTAGTGGATTTTACTTCAAAATTGACAGAAGTTCTTTCTAAAAACATTCATCCATGTGTTAATCTAGTCTTCAATGTTGATGGCAGAGTACATGGAAGTAGAGAAGAAGGCTCATGACAAGTTCTGGTAGATACTTGGATGTTGGAAAGAGCAAAGGCAGTTGAATGTTGTGCTGGTGACAGAAACCAGGGATCATCACATCATTTAGAGCTTGAAGGGAAAACTTGATTCCACAGTCAGTGTGTACTATGTTAGAGGCTTTTCTGGTCATGTTTGAATAAGCTAGTTTTTTCCGGAAGTGAGTTCTCCCTGGCATGTTTAGACACCAACTTCATGCATGTATAACTTTTGGAAAATAGCACATTGTTGGAAGTGCAGCTTGAGAATGTTTCTTACCCCCAATATGCCCCAAGTAGATTCAAGAAAAATATTGTCTACATTTTGTAAAAAAAAAAATTTTTTTAATTAAAATTCCGTTTTCAAATGGATGATAGGTCACTGGTGTATTGCTGTGTAAAGAAGTCTTATAATTTTATTAGAGTTTGTGATTGGCACAAATGAACATTTTGTAATGAACACATTTTTTTAAAATAAAAAATATTGTCTTTCAGATGCTACAATTGTTTCAAGCTTGTATATAGAAACTATTTATATATAAACTAACACACACACACACTCAAGTATCAACTCTAGGTATTCTGTGCAGGAACTTCTCAGTATTCAAGAATACATTCATTCAATGCAGGTTTTTATAAATGCCAAGTTATATATATATACACACATAGTATGTTTTTTTTTGTATCATATTTTTCCCTTGGAATTTATAATTGGAGGCTATATTACTTTTTTGTAGCCACTTGAATTTTTTTAATGTAAATTGCCTTGTGGAAAAAATTTGAAAGATTCAGTGGCAGGTCATTTTATCTCTGTTAGTGTTTGCCTTATTGTCAAAATAATAATAATATGCTTGATTATTAAACTTAACTCATTACAAAACCTGTTTGTTCCACTTCTGTATTTGTATAATATTTGAACAGAATTAATTGCAGTGACACTCCCACAATTCCATGTTGTACACTCGAGCATGTACTCTTTGATTTTGCTTCAAAGTCCTTTCATTTGATAGATATTATAATTTTTGTCCAGGGCTTTGAATAAAAGAAGCATAAGCCCACCCGTTTTTTTCTAAGGTCTACTATAAAATAAAGGTCTTAGTTTCTATTGTCAATGTTTTAACAAGCATAATGTATGCTCAGGGACCTTACGAGAAAACAAAGAGAACAGGATCCATGTAGCACGATAATGATGGGAATATGGAGTGATCGTTTTCAAAAGACAAGGACATTTCATCATATGGGCTGCGCACATGGGCCAACTGGCTATATAGGCGTTCGGGCAAATGCCCAGTGGGCCGGTACCGGTTTTTAAAAAGTATTTTTATGTTTTTCTTATTTTTAAATCTAGGTTTCCAGATAATTTGGCTTCGGGAGAAATGCGTAGGATCTAAGTCTTTTAGCAACAGAGGTTTACTCCATACTCATGGAATGGAGAGTACGAATATCCGTGCTTTTGTGACGGATACAACATTATATCTAGCTGCCCTAAAAGATAGGTGGAGAAATACTAAAGAAAATAAGCATATTAAAAATAGAATCTAAACAAGGTTACAAAGACAGTTTGTCTAAAATCGGTCCCCGAAGTGGTCCACCCAGGCATGTAAAAAGGCAGATTTCAATATTTTCAGAAAGAACATCAGAATGAAATTCTATCAAAGACAAATGACTGAAGAATGGAGAAAGAATGTTCACTGATCTTGCGTGGTGGCCCAGCAGACCAAAGGATAAGTGAATGTGAAGAATGGAGAAAGAAGGTTGACAGATCCTGTATGGGCCCCAACTATCCAGCAGACCAAGGGATAAGTGATGTTTGATGTGAACCTGGCGTGATGTCTTATAATTGTTTTGTAAAGGGTCCATCTCTTATTCAAAGCCTCAAGAAAAAAATATTTCCGTAAAAAAAAACAACTAAAAATTCTATAGTTAAGTGTTTGATATGTTTTGTGCTATTGCAGCTCACGCGATAATGTGAAAAACTACTTATTAATTGTTGTTTTAAATTATGTCCAATTTATATGCATACTAAATAGATTGTTTCTCTTTTTAAAGAAAGTAAACATTTTGTTTGTGTGTAAGTGTAGTAGTTAGTATGACAGAACTTACTTAACTTAGCAATACAAATGTAAAAAAAAATTTTTTTTACAAAAATCTTAAACCATTTTCATAAATGTGTTAAAAGTATGGCAAATGAATATCTCCCTCACTAAAGAGCCTTCCGTGTTTGTTACTATTAATAGTGAATAGTTGTAAAAGTGGTGTATTTTTAAGAAAAAACTGCTTGCATAAGTGATTTGAAAAATTAGATTTTTCGCTTTCAGAAAAGAAAAAAGTAGGCTAGCCGTTGCATTAAAACTTTGAATGGTCTAAAATATTATGATGTCAGATTTTCACTATCTTTTCTAGTTTAGGCCTACTAGATCTAAACGGGACGGACGGACAGACATTACACACAAAACTAATAGCATCTTTTCCCCTTCGGGGGCCGCTAAAAATCTCACAGCCAAGCTGATAAATTGTCTGGAGGCGTAAAATCAGTTTCTCTGTAAAATTAGTCTAGATTTAGATTCACTGTACAATACTTTAAATTCTGTTATCTCTGCTGGTTTACAAACATTCATTGTTCTAGATCTAATAGAACATCACCCTCGTCACCGTAGACCTACATTTTTTAGCGGCCCCCCCCCCCCCCCCCCCCCCCCACTATTTTTTTCTGTCCATTGATAAAGTCCAGAAATCGGTGCCTAAGGCGCCATATTATCCGACTGATCGCTGGAAAGGCGATCCAACGAATAGGCGTGAACCAGAAGCTCTTCACCACTAGTCCTGTTTGAGGGATCTCAACGATTACGACCATTGACCATGGGCGAATCATATCTAGACCTGCTCGCTATAAGCAGACGAAAGCAGCGCTAAAAACGGGGCGTTTATCTCCCATTCCTAAACTGAAACACACATTTCGCATAGAAACCGCCACACCAACTTGGAAGGATAGACAAAAGACGCCCCCTGCCTGGAACGGCGTAGACAACTAGTTGGACTGGTTACCCAAGGTAGCCCGAAGAGGCCTAGCTTGGTCGCTGCCAGTTCCACTACTAGACATTTCCACAGAGGCGCCACACATAAAAAGAAATATTAAAAAGCTGGGACATTACATATGATCTGTAAACATCATATGTGATGTCCCAACATTTTAAACGTACTTGAAGGGACAGCCTGGACAGATGGAGGGGAGTGACTAGTCAAATTGTAGGCTTATATAGAAACATGCTTCTTTTGGTAGTTTTTAAACGGAAACATTTTGCTGTGTTATTCAAACTTTTCCTACCATCTAAAGGAAAAATGTAAGTTTGCTGCTACCGTAGTTATCTATTAGTCTCGGGAAGTGTTTAAAGATCATCTATCGAGGTCCTGGGCGCAGCCCCGGGCACCAAGTATTTTCAGCATTTCTGAGCTTTAGAAACTCATTTTCCTTAAGTCTATCATATACAAATTCTACTAGAAAGAAGTTTGCATGTCAAATACAATTTTTAAGAAGAGGTTCTGAAGTGTGAGAGACATTCGAGGCAGTGTTTCTAAACTAAACATTTTTTTTTTCAGAAATAGTTCTGCGAACATAATTTTAAACTGTTTTGTACAACCGAAAACGTCCAGCGAGGTGGTCTATTAAAGCGCCGTTAGCTCCTCCAAGCGTTTTCATTCTTTCTCAGCTTGTGTCGTCTTTAACGTATTTTTCTTCCCTTAATAAGAAGAGCCCATGTCAATGTTAAATTATAACGAAGTGGAACGTTCCGATAAAAATTTTCTTGGAATCTGAGCACACTATTTATATTAGTTTTAAAAAAAGTTGTTCAAACTAAGTCTATTAAAGACGGCAGCATTGACCAATACTATTAGGCCTATACGGGGGATGTTCAAGGTACATATATTCATCTTCAGGTTCAGTAAGAGGCCTTGCCGCGAACTTTTGAGTTTTGTCACACAAAGATCGTCAACTTAACGATATTAAACACTTGAAAGAATTTTGACATTCTGACTTCAAAAAGAATCACGCCAGTAGAGACGTTTTGAAATGTCTTCTTCAAAAAGTTTTAAATCGATATTTTTGCAGACGCCTCACACACAAAAAAAAGGTATACATTTTAAAAGATCCTTATTAGTAAAGCATACGAAGTCTTTATCTTACAATATTTAAACTTTTTAAACATTCATAATGCCATATGGTTAACATTAAAAATTTGATTGACAACTACAATAAACATAGACTGCCGTAAAGACACGGGGGTAGACTCTAGACTCAGGTTGTTGAAGAGGACATTAATGTGTTTTCTTTAAAAGAACCCTTTGAATCGATCTTGCTACTAATGTAGAAAAGTTCTACTTGGACAATAAAACGACGTCACATAATTAATAATTTAATTTGTTTTAAAATTTAGTAATAGAGTCTCTTTGGACTTATTAATATTAAAATATAAAATAACTACAATGCAAATACAAACAATGTTTGTTCTTTAAAAAAAAAAAAACCTACCTTTGCGCGCCCCTTGTTATCATGTAACTTTTGGATATTTTTATCTCATAAAAAAAAAAAAATATATATATATATTTTTTTTTTTAGATATATGCAGTAGATATGCCTCGACATATTTGGGTATATATCTTGAGATTTATTTGTTTTTGAATCAGCTAGATTTTGCCGATATTCATTTTTCCATTCGGGCTTTTATTTTCTAGTTTTTGCCAATATTCAATTTTTTTCCATTCGGGTGTCACCCGGCCCCCACTGGGTGCAACCTGCGGACCGCACCCCCCACAAGTTACGCCACTGGGTTGCATCAAGATCATTTAATGCCTTAGTCTATTAGGTACTGACAAGTTTCCCCTACATCGTTTATGAGTGAATTTGTAGTCTACGTTTAGATAACATAAATTTTCGGCCAATGCCTGCCGCCGTAGGCCTACGGAATACACGATCACAAAAAATG
This sequence comes from Biomphalaria pfeifferi, assembly GCA_030265305.1. Taxonomy (NCBI): domain Eukaryota; kingdom Metazoa; phylum Mollusca; class Gastropoda; family Planorbidae; genus Biomphalaria; species Biomphalaria pfeifferi. The sequence goes on from JASAOG010000252.1 coordinate 483,095, forward strand.
GTACTCTTGCCCTTTTGATGTAGGCCTACGTCTGGTAACATTAGCACTGAAGAAAATGACAAAGAAGAAAGTTAGAAAAGGAAAACACACACATTTACTTAATGAATGATTTACAAATATATCTTTATTCTTATAAATAGAGTTTCTCCAAAAATAAAAAAAGAGCTCTCCGTTATGGCCTATGACCAAAGGAAACCCCCCCTTGCCAAAAATAAGAAATTCTTTACCGACCCTCTTTTTATTTATTCAATTTCATTGAGAAAAGACTTAGAATGTAATAGATATAGATCTGGACTAGATATATTAGCTAGATCTATAGATTTTCTAGATCTAATAATGTGATCACTAGACCAAGACTGCCTAGAATCTAGATCTAGATCTATATTGATCTATAATAGATGCTTTTTTTTTTTTTCGGTCTTCTAGCCAGCTTAGCCGCTCCTCTTCACGTTGAAATCTCGTATATCTTGGAAAATTGCATTGAAAACGAGAAAATCAACAAAACAAGACCCGAGTCAAACTTCCTGCTTTTTGTATGAATGTGAGACAATAATCAATACAGATCTAAATTCTAATACATGACATACTTTAGATCTAGACTACATAGATCTCTAGAACTAGAGACTAGATCTAGATCTAACATCCAGAGGATATTATTATATAGATAGATCTAGACTACATCTCTTGATCTAGATCTAGGAAGTTTACTAAGTGAGTAAGTCTAATATTTAAATTAGGCTAGATAGTAAAGTAAAAGACTAATAAATAAGACAATAGGTCACTAACTCAAGAGAGTAGAGTGTTTATTAACTATACTTTCACTTTGTCACTGTAACTGTAGCTTGTAAGTACTGAGTGTAAGTACGTTTTAGTTTGGTCTACTCTTAGACTAGTCTTAAACTTAATATTAGTATTAATAATAATATTACTAATATTAGAATAATATAAATATTAGATCTAGTCTAGTCAGTATATTTTGTACTACTATATAATAAGTCTATATTAATATATAGTATTTTAAAGTATTTAGTTTTAGGTCTTCTTAGTTTAGAGTAATTAGAGTTCTAGATCTACATTTAATAAGTATAAATAATTATAAACATTCATTATAGTTAATACAAAATGTTATATATATAATTATAATATAAATATATTATAGATTTATCTAATAATCTAATTTAAAAATAAGTTATAGATCTAAGTAAGAGTACTCAGTACTGTAGTCACTGAGATTTATGATTTATTATTAATTCTAGATCTAGAATAATCTAGATTATGTCTAAAGTTAAACTTTAAAGATTTAAATTTAAAGGTAATTTACAGATTATTTTTATAATACTAAATATAAAATCTAGTTATATTGATCTATAATACTAGATCTAGATCTACTATAAAACAATTAATTACATACATAGATGACATAGCATATAGATCTAAATTGATTAGAGCTAGAGACAATCTCAGTCAGTGTCAGTAGAGATGAGTAAATCAAGAATTTTCTAGGTATTTATCTAGATTTAAGTAATTTACTGACTAAACAAGTAGATTTAGATCAAGATCTGGAGCTAGATCTATAGTTCTATAGACTATCTATGTCACTTTTATATGCTAGATAATAAATATATATATATATATACTATATAAATGATAGTTATTTTAGTGTTATAAATTATAATAAAGAATCTACTATTTTTATTATAATTTATTACAAAATAGCTTGAAGAAAGATCTTTTATCTTATACAGACGTTACTTCAAAAAAGAAGATGATTTACATTTAATAATACAATTATGTAATTCTCTCTATATATGAGTATAGCAAGACTGGATCTAGTAAATCTTGGTTTATAGACTCTAGATCAATATTTTATAAAGTATGTAGATTCTAGTATTTATATCTATGATAGCTATCTATGTGTTATATTATAAATATATTTAATATTATTTTGAAACTAGACTCTATAGAGACTTTATTATTATATTATATATATATATATATATATATATATATATATATAATAATAATAAATATATATATATAATACCTATATAGGCTCTAAAATCTTCTAATGTGTCATGTGTCACCTATAGTGGTAGACTCCCTAGGCCCTAGACTAAGGGGCCAGACTTCTCGTCCTAGAACTAGATTGCTAGAATCTGATATATATATATATATATAATTATATATAGATTTTAGATTTACATTAATCAAGATCTAGTACTAAACCTAATAAATTAAGATGCTAGATCTATATATGAATCCATATCTAATCTATCTGATCTATCATTATACTATACACTTAATAATGATTTTATATATGTATATTAGATTACAGGCGACCAAAGGAATGGACAAATTTGATACAGTTTGGGATCAGTATTATCGCAGGTTGTGCCAGTGTGCCACAATCTGCCTAAGAGTAACCAGGTCCTGTTTTTCCCCCAGGGTTGTCTCCCAAAGCCTTTCCTATGTTTGGTTATAGTCACAAGTCAGAGGATGGTTAGCCAACCAACCAAAACTAGTGGTTTAATGAAATTGCTGAGATGTTTCCATTCTGTTGTGCATTTAAGATTGTTCTCAACTGCAATTGATTCATAGCATTGTAATGAACATATGATGGTAGAATGTTGGTGAGGAAAATAGATTGAGCTCCAAACAGTCTACTCTTTGAATCATTTCTCTTTACTTAATACATTCTAGATCTATTTAGTTAAAAACATTTATAACAGTATTTTGTACATTCTAATTTATCTAATGGAAAGGTAACATTAAAAATATATATGGCAATACTTTTACTGCCTGTACAGTTAAATAATGTTTAGGAATGTAATGGGTAATTTAAAAAATTAATGGATTTCATTAATCACAAGAGTTTAATTAAAGCTTCAAATAGTCAACACACATCAGTTTCTCTATGTTGTTCCTTCTTAAGAAGCACAAGTACTACCAAATGTGCAGTGATTCAGATTACACCTCATAAATGTTTTCTATTGATTGATTGTAAATTAAGGCCTACAGCCCATTCTTTTTGAGACATCTATTGACAAAGTTGTAGTAAAGTTTTCTTCTAATATAGAGAAAGTCTTCTGTAAGGTGTCTTCTCTAGTGATAAACACTGGTGTAATATAACCATATGAACAATTCTACAGAATTATAGCTAGGCTAATTCAGTTATTATACTATTTAAATTTCATTTAAATTTGTTGGATGCATCAGTAATGATATTGCTCTTCAGTGTCTTCTCATTTCACTCTATGCTATGTCTTATGTATTATAAGAGAAGTCTAGAATCTACTTATTTTAGCAAGACATTTTTAGTTTTTTAGGACATTTTAGCATGAGTATAAATAACAAAATTCACTCTTCCTATATAATATACAAATGAGCCTCGCTAGTCAGTTTTATAGTATAATGGTATTTAAGCAAATATATATATATATGATTTTTTTTCTAGTCATATTTTCATCACACTAGCTGTTAAATGACAATTATTAAAATATTCCATGTTTTAAATACATTATTATTTTACAAAACTTACATCAACTCATTCTGTTTGTATGTCTGGTACAATTTTTGTACACATCCATTCTCTGATCAAATTGAAACTTTACACAATTATTAGTTGTACCTAACAAAACATGAATCAATTCAAAATTTAACCAATCAGTTTATTTATTGTTTTGTTTGGTAGAGAAAAAGGGAAGTAAATGCTACCTATTGAGATATGTGGTTGTATATTTGGAGTTTTAAATTTTGTTTAAGTCTGTAGAATTCGTCTAGTCTCTTAAGAGGGAGGTTTAATATAGTTACTAGACCACTGACACAGGATATTATATTTGAATCTAATGTTTTGTGTAGGAGAAACTGATATACCATATGCATTTTCAACGATGTTAATTAATATTAATGAACCACACAAAATTGGGTTCTGTTGTTTATATTTAGAGAGCACAGAAGTGACAATAGAATGTAAACTTTGCGTAGTTTGGTTGTAATGATTCAAACCTCAGTAGATATTTCCTATATTGTTTGCTTTATTTACTATATTGTTGAGGTGTAATGTGGCTTGTAGTGCTATGCGTAGATGACCAATGACCATCGTGTTAACACATTTTTTTTCTGTGCCTCCAATTTTTTTTTTTTTTATTGGAATCAAAAAGTTTGAATGGGTTAAAGATGCGCCTCAAGGTTTGTGTATTGAAGTGATCGACGTGTCGTGCTAGGCTCCAGCAGTGCTACCGCTACACACTCCTATGGACCGGGCAGTCTCAAGCAATGAATGAACCCGGAACTTAAATACCATTTTTTTCCTGTTGCGCTACCTTCCACTAAGTTTTAATACTGCAGATAAACAAGTGTGTGTGTGTTGGGGGGGGGGGGCGAAGGATTTGTTCTTTTTTTTTTTTCTCTCTTCACTTCATCTATTTACAACAGTATAACAGAGAGTATATCCAACCGATACTATAGACCTGTGACGTGGCAACGAGCTATTGGTCCCCTCTGCTCACAGGTTGCCACGTTGCAGGTCAGTGTTCAGGTCTCGCTCAGAGGCGCCCAAAGATCCTGAAAATCTTCGAACCCGGGACCCCCGGTTAGGAAGCCAAGCGCTTTACCGCTCAGCCACCGCGCCTCTCTCCTTACTTCTCCAATCCTTTGTAATGTTGTAACATACTAGTCTCCACAAAAAAAAAAAGGTCTCCTTTTGACCTTTGCCCCGTCTTGTATCGCAAGAAAGCAGATCTATCCAGTGTCAAGGTGGGCTTGGTTAGACTTTCATTGTTAAGCGCAAAGGTGGATGGCATTTATTTCTCATCAACGACAAGGCAAATGTTGAACAATTATTGTTTTAACTTTAACATTTGTTCCATTTCACGCATTCACTTGTTTTGCTTAGTGATTGGTTTGCGGTTCGCACTGCCCGTGTTTGCATTGCCTAGTCAGATAAAGACAATAATAGAGTTGTTATGTATTCAAAGTAACTTTTAACATAACTTTTTTCTCAAGTTCCAACTTTCCTGTCACTATATAATTGCGAAAGGGATGATGGGTAGCACGGATGTAGTATCCTACTTGCTATACAGTGTAGTTACGTAATCAGTGTACTATCTTGTACCAAGTACTTCCTTGTTTTTAAGTAAGCTCTTTTTTTTTTTAAAAATTGCTATATTATGCAGTGACTTAGATGAGATTATGAGGTCAGGTGTCTGATGTAGTCTGATAATTTTTGTTTTAATTTACATATGTAGGCCAACGCTGGGCATTTTCTCTGATAATTGTAGAACCAGAACAAATGGGAATTCCCGTTACATTTGACCTTATGTCTAGAATCTAGGCTAGACTACGGGCCATATAAATATTTTTAAAAATCTTTTAGTTATAAAATGTACGTTTCTATTTTTGAGTGATCGCTTGCCAGTGGATGAATACAGTAGTGGGTGACAAAGTATCAAAAAGACGTTACTTGAAAAGATTGTCTCCTTTGCGTGTTGGGTCACAGGAAGATTGAGTCTTCTTTTTTAGAAATATTCCTGGTCATTGTGTCTGTGGCATTTTACGTCTCGAGAGACGATCTTTTCCCTTTGCAACTTCTTGTGTGACTAAAGAGGCCAATCCTTGATACACAGCTGCGATCGCAGGTTGGGCATATATAATCACCAGGCGCCGTTGCATTTTCACCCTTCTTTCTGCTTCTGGTGTGTATGACATCTGCAATCTTTGACCCTTCCTTTGTGCTCTCTCTCCATGAGGATCTGTCCAGTGCCACCTCTTCCCAGTTGCCAGTGTCGCGTTTGCATACATCCGTATAACGTAAAAGTGGGCGACCAGCGGCTCTCCTGCCTTCTATTAGATCGCCATACAGGATGTCCTGTGGAAGTCGACCTTCTGGCATTCTACGAACGTGGCCAAGCCAGCCAAGGCGTCTGCTGCTGATAACAGAGTGGATGTCCTGGCACCCTGCTCTTTGTAGCACTTCCTCATTGGTTATCTTATCTTGCCACCTTATTTTAAAGATCCGCCTTAGGCATCGGAGGTGGAAAACATTCAGCTTTTTTTCCTGCCATGAGTAGGTTGACCATGTTTCACTTCCGTACAGCAAGGTGCTCAACACACAGGTCCGGTAGACTAGGGCTTTAGTACTGTTAGTCAGCAATATGTTGTCCCAGACTCTTTTCTGCAGCCGTGACATGGTGGCCATTGTCTTGGCTATCCTGTTGTTTATGTCTTTATCCAATAGGGTGTTGTTGGATATGATGGAGCCAAGGTAACAAAAGTGATCAACAATTTCTAGTGGTTGGCCATTAATGCTTACTTGAGGTGCAGTGTTTGTGTTTTGGACAAGTATCTTAGTCTTGCTTTGACTGATGTTTAAGCCGAACTTCTGGCAAGCAGCAGATAATTTGTCAACCAGGCACTGTAGCTGAATATCAGAATCAGCCACAATAGCTGCATCATCAGTATACAGGAGTTCCCTGACGAGTAGCTTCCTAACCTAGGTTTTTGCCCGCAGCCTTGATACATTAAATAGTTTTCCAGAGGATCTTGTATGGAGAAACACACCTTCGTTTATGTCGTTGTACGCATAATGCAGTAGACAGGAGAAGAATATGCCAAACAGAGTAGGTGCGAGCACACATCCCTGCTTGACACCACTGCAAACCTCAAAAGGTGCTGATTGGGCTCCATTGAATTTGACAGTGCATTTAGTTTCTTCGTGAAAACACTCAATGAACTGCAGTAGTTTGGGAGGGCAACCTATTTTCCTCAGGAGTTTGAAAAGGCCACTTCTGCTGACCATGTCAAAAGCTTTAGTCAGATCAACAAAAACGATGTAAAGGGGTCTGTCTCTCTCTCTGAATTTCTCCTGCAGTATTCGTAGAGAAGATATCATGTCTACAGTGGATCTACCACTCCTGAATCCACACTGAGACTCTGGGTAGACTCTAGAAGCTATCACTTGCAGCCTGGATCGTGCCACTCTAGCAAAGATCTTGCCCACTATACTGAGGAGAGAGATACCCCTGTAATTGTTGCAGTCACTCCGATCCCCTTAGTTCTTGTATATTGTGACTATAGTTGCGTCACGCATGTCCTGTGGGACATGACCTGTTTCCCAACAGCGGCAGAGGAGAATATATAGTTCAGGGAGCAGGAGTGATTCGTTGACTTTCACTACTTCCACTGGGATACCATCACTCCCAGGAGATTTTCTATTTTTTATGCAGTTAATTGCTTTTTTAAGGTCACTGAGGCTCGGAAGATCATCTAGGCATTCCAGTACTGGAAGATCTGTTAGAGAAGCCAGGGCGACATCGTCTACTGTGTTCTGTGTGGCATAGACTTCGAGGTAGTGTTCTGTCCAACGTTCTAGCTGCTTGGTTTGATCTGTAATTTTTTTCTTCTCTGGTCATTGTGGGCGTTCTGGAAAAAGCTCACACTGTGAATGAAAGCATCTAGAGTTGTTAGATAAATGAATACACATTTTCTGACAAAAAAAGGTAATTTTCTAAGGTTAAAATGCGCTATTGTTTTGACAGTAATTGTAACCTGTATTGTTAATGATTCCTGTTTTTCTAGGATTGAATTAGTCTGAGAATTTTGTTGAAGTAAAATCAATATTTTAAGTTTTAAATTAATTAAGCTTTTTTTTTTTATGCAAGCAAACATAAACCTTTTTTTTTTTACTATTTGGAAAAGGAATTTAGGGTTATTTATTAGCCGCAATCGAACGTTTCCACACTCTAAGAATATTCAGCTGTCTTCAAAAATTCAATCCTTTTATATTCCTACTTAAAATCCAGCGTCACACACGCTATCTTTGCTTAATCTGTTAATGCCTAAAGCATGAACAATAAATCAAGACTTTCTCCCTCGCTGCTTTGTCCATTGCAGTACATTTGTAATTTACCTGTTACCGTAGTCTATAGTTTTATACGTATTTGCCAGTTAAACTCAGGACTTTGGCTCAAGTTTTGATTCAATGGTTAAAACACACACAACTTCGTGTCTTTCAGTGATTGAATCAGATAACTCTAGATCGACTTCCAATCGCTTTATCGTCGTTTTCATGTCAACTCTTTGATTGTCTAGTGTAAATATCTGAAGCTCCGTGTTGTTGCTTGGCTCTACTGACTCGATTATCTTGCTAGTCATTCTAGAAAGATTGGAGGTTGCCCCTAACCCTCGGTGCACATATCTTCTCCTGGCGGCTTATCTCCCATGTTTACAGCCGCTGTGCATATTTGAGCCCACAGCTCGTGGAGATAAGGCTGCTGTCGTATTTATAACGCCTGCCCCTGGAGACAGGGCACTGGGCTGTAGCGTCACGTATTGTCCTCACTGTCCAGTATTTGTCAAATCTCTACCTGCCACTGGCTGGCTCTAGTGTAATAAGAAGGCGATGTTGTTTGTTGTTTTTTTTTCTCTTACCTTGGACTAGACTTCAGTGATTCTTAAAATCTTTTGAAAATGTTCCGTTTTAAAATTAAATGGGTAATTACAATTTTCCCAACGTTGAGCAAAAAAATTGGAAAAATATACAAAAAAAAAAGCCAAAAATACATTATCTCGGGGGAGTAACTCTAAATTTACAGCCATGTATATCAATGTTGTAAGATTTATTTCTCTTTTTAATATCAAAACAAAATTAATTACCACTAATTAACAAATTGTTTTTTTTTTAATTATTATTGATTCATGTTTGAATCATAGTGCAAAGTTTCATCTTCATCCGAGAATGGGAAGTTATAAAAATAACGTGTTCAAAATTTGTACTAGAGTGAGTTGATATAAGCTTTGTACTAGAGTGAGTTGATATAAGCTTTGTACTAGAGTGAGTTGATATAAGCTTTGTACTAGAGTGAGTTGATATAAGCTTTGTACTAGAGTGAGTTGATATAAGCTTTGTACTAGAGTGAGTTGATATAAGCTTTGTACTAGAGTGAGTTGATATAAGCTTTGTACTAGTGTGAGTTGATATAAGCTTTGTACTAGAGTGAGTTGATATAAGCTTTGTACTAGTGTGAGTTGATATAAGCTTTGTACTAGAGTGAGTTGATATAAGCTTTGTACTAGTGTGAGTTGATATAAGCTTTGTACTAGAGTGAGTTGATATAAGCTTTGTACTAGAGTGAGTTGATATAAGCTTTGTACTAGAGTGAGTTGATATAAGCTTTGTACTAGTGTGAGTTGATATAAGCTTTGTAGTTAAGTGAGTTGATATAAGCTTTGTACTAGTGTGAGTTGATATAAGCTTTGTACTAGAGTGAGTTGATATAAGCTTTGTACTAGTGTGAGTTGATATAAGTTTTGTACTAGAGTGAGTTGATATAAGCTTTGTACTAGTGTGAGTTGATATAAGCTTTGTACTAGAGTGAGTTGATATAAGCTTTGTACTAGAGTGAGTTGATAAAAGCCTTGTACTAGAGTGGGTTGATAAAAGCCTTGTACTAGAGTGAGTTGATAAAAGCCTTGTACTAGAGTGAGTTGATAAAAGCCTTGTACTAGAGTGAGTTGATATAAGCTTTGTACTAGAGTGAGTTGATAAAAGCCTTGTACTAGAGTGAGTTGATAAAAGCCTTGTACTAGAGTGAGTTGATAAAAGCCTTGTACTAGAGCGAGTTGATAAAAGCCTTGTACTAGAGCGAGTTGATAAAAGCCTTGTACTAGAGTGAGTTGATAAAAGCCTTGTACTAGAGTGAGTTGATAAAAGCCTTGTACTAGAGCGAGTTGATAAAAGCCTTGTACTAGAGTGAGTTGATATAAGCTTTGTACTAGAGTGAGTTGATATAAGCTTTGTACTAGAGTGAGTTGATATAAGCTTTGTACTAGAGTGAGTTGATATAAGCTTTGTACTAGAGTGAGTTGATATAAGCTTTGTACTAGAGTGAGTTGATATAAGCTTTGTACTAGAGTAAGTTGATATAAGCTTTGTACTTAAGTGAGTTGTTATAAGCTTTGTACTTAAGTGAGTTGTTATAAGCTTTGTAGTTAAGTGAGTTGATATAAGCTTTGCACTAGAGTGAGTTGTTATAAGCCTTGTACTAGAGTGAGTTGATATAAGCCTTGTGCTAGAGTGAGTTGATATAAGCCTTGTACTAGAGTGAGTTGATAAAAGCCTTGTACTAGAGTGAGTTGATAAAAGCCTTGTACTAGAGTGAGTTGATAAAAGCCTTGTACTAGAGTGAGTTGATAAAAGCCTTGTACTATAGTGAGTTGATAAAAGCCTTGTACTAGAGTGAGTTGATATAAGCTTTGTACTAGAGTGAGTTGATATAAGCTTTGTACTAGAGTGAGTTGATAAAAGCCTTGTACTAGAGTGAGTTGATAAAAGCCTTGTACTAGAGCGAGTTGATAAAAGCCTTGTACTAAAGTGAGTTGATATAAGCCTTGTACTAGAGTGAGTTGATATAAGCTTTGTACTAGAGTGAGTTGATATAAGCTTTGTACTAGAGTGAGTTGATATAAGCTTTGTACTAGAGTAAGTTGATATAAGCTTTGTACTAGAGTGAGTTGATATAAGCTTTGTACTAGTGTGAGTTGATATAAGCTTTGTACTAGAGTGAGTTGATATAAGCTTTGTACTAGTGTGAGTTGATATAAGCTTTGTACTAGAGTGAGTTGATATAAGCTTTGTACTAGTGTGAGTTGATATACGCTTTGTACTAGAGTGAGTTGATATAAGCTTTGTACTAGAGTGAGTTGATATAAGCTTTGTACTAGTGTGAGTTGATATAAGCTTTGTACTAGAGTGAGTTGATATAAGCTTTGTACTAGAGTGAGTTGATATAAGCTTTGTACTAGTGTGAGTTGATATAAGCTTTGTACTAGAGTGAGTTGATATAAGCTTTGTACTAGTGTGAGTTGATATAAGTTTTGTACTAGAGTGAGTTGATATAAGCTTTGTACTAGTGTGAGTTGATATAAGCTTTGTACTAGAGTGAGTTGATAAAAGCCTTGTACTAGAGTGAGTTGATAAAAGCCTTGTACTAGAGTGAGTTGATAAAAGCCTTGTACTAGAGTGAGTTGATATAAGCTTTGTACTAGAGTGAGTTGATAAAAGCCTTGTACTAGAGTGAGTTGATAAAAGCCTTGTACTAGAGTGAGTTGATAAAAGCCTTGTACTAGAGTGATTTGATAAAAGCCTTGTACTAGAGCGAGTTGATAAAAGCCTTGTACTAGAGTGAGTTGATAAAAGCCTTGTACTAGAGTGAGTTGATAAAAGCCTTGTACTAGAGTGAGTTGATAAAAGCCTTGTACTAGAGTGAGTTGATAAAAGCCTTGTACTAGAGCGAGTTGATAAAAGCCTTGTACTAGAGCGAGTTGATAAAAGCCTTGTACTAGAGTGAGTTGATAAAAGCCTTGTACTAGAGTGAGTTGATATAAGCTTTGTACTAGAGTGAGTTGATATAAGATTTGTACTAAAGTGAGTTGATATAAGCCTTGGACTAGAGTGAGTTGATATAAGCTTTGTACTAGAGTGAGTTGATATAAGCTTTGTACTAAAGTGAGTTGATATAAGCCTTGGACTAGAGTGAGTTGATATAAGCTTTGTACTAGAGTGAGTTGATATAAGCTTTGTACTAGAGTGAGTTGATATAAGCTTTGTACTAGAGTAAGTTGATATAAGCTTTGTACTTAAGTGAGTTGTTATAAGCTTTGTACTTAAGTGAGTTGTTATAAGCTTTGTAGTTAAGTGAGTTGATATAAGCTTTGCACTAGAGTGAGTTGTTATAAGCCTTGTACTAGAGTGAGTTGATATAAGCCTTGTGCTAGAGTGAGTTGATATAAGCCTTGTACTAGAGTGAGTTGATAAAAGCCTTGTACTAGAGTGAGTTGATAAAAGCCTTGTACTAGAGTGAGTTGATAAAAGCCTTGTACTATAGTGAGTTGATAAAAGCCTTGTACTAGAGTGAGTTGATATAAGCTTTGTACTAGAGTGAGTTGATAAAAGCCTTGTACTAGAGTGAGTTGATAAAAGCCTTGTACTAGAGCGAGTTGATAAAAGCCTTGTACTAAAGTGAGTTGATATAAGCCTTGTACTAGAGTGAGTTGATATAAGCTTTGTACTAGAGTGAGTTGATATAAGCTTTGTACTAGAGTGAGTTGATATAAGCTTTGTACTAGAGTAAGTTGATATAAGCTTTGTACTTAAGTGAGTTGATATAAGCCTTGTGCTAGAGTGAGTTGATATAAGCCTTGTACTAGAGTGAGTTGATATAAGCTTTGTACTTAAGTGAGTTGATATAAGCTTTGCACTAGAGTGAGTTGATATAAGCTTTGTACTAGAGTGAGTTGATATAAGCTTTGTATTTAAGTGAGTTGATATAAGCTTTGCACTAGAGTGAGTTGATATAGTCTTATTGTAAATCCGGTCACAAATTGTTTCTACTGATAGTTTTCAAAACAAGTGTTATCGAACTTTGCTTCTATAAAGTACTTGCGTCCGTAAACATATTAATTGGCAAAAGTAATGTAAATCTAATCGGTAAGTCTGCTTAAGAGGATGGGGGAGAATACCGATGTGTTTGCGTTGAGATTGTGCTGCTGTCACCCGATCAGTGTGTGTGGGCGCTGTGTTGACGGATGGGCTGCCTCTCTGTACACAGCGACGTACTGTGAGTTTGTGGTGGTGGTGTACAGCAATATTTTCAGTTGTCCTGTTCACATAGCTAGCTATTCACTACATTCATTCACCATAGACATTCATTGTCATGTGATTACCTAAAACTAACACTTCTTCCTGGACAATAGTAACTCCAAATAGTAAATAGGGGCATGAACAACTTTGAGGCTCAATACGTCAATTTGTGACCCGAAAAAAAAATCCCTAAAAAAAAAAAGGGGGGGGGGGGTAAATTAAAGAAATACAAAAAATGATGAAGTGAGAAATTACAAAGTTTTGTCTTAAGCAAGCCTCTTCTTCATACTATCAATATAGTTTTAGTTTATGTATTAGCGAAAGTAATTTGTTTCTTCTAGATAGATTTTGCTGCTGAGCTGTTGGTTATCTTGAGGACTAATTGTTGATTCATCATTATCATCAAATTCCATTTAAATGAAGGCTTGAGAGGTTCAAATACTCTCTTGCAAAAGCCCTGGACAGAAGCTCTGCTGTTATGCGCACGTAAACACACACATCAAATTACATTAAGGATGTAAGTTGAAAACATTACAAAAGCGGAATCTCATTAACTGATGTAATTAATTTGAAAGCGGATGGTGATTCTACAAACCAGTTTTATCCACCTTTTCGAACGTACCCGTAGATTGTAATGCTATTGTGTACGTGTGTTGTTTCTCTCGTGTGTACATGTGTATACTCAACACTGCACATTTTTGCAAACATTCTCTGTTTAAACTGGCATCTGTATTTAATATGTGTTTGGCCGGTCTTTTCTGTTGGGTTTTTCTGGTTTGGGTTGGGGGGTGGGCAGTATGCTGTGATGCAACGATCACAGCGCTTTGAATTTGACAGGATAATATGAAGTGTGTGATCAAGAGATGGCTCTCACTGAATGTGTGATAGACCTCTACTGTTTCTTGTCGCTTCATTGCAACGTGACCGAAGGAAACGCTCCAAGGAGACAAATGGAAGGGAGAGAAAAGGGAAACAAAACATAATAATGAAAGAAAAAAACATCGTTAATATTTTTTGTTTTTGCCGGACTTCCAATGTATTTTCAGTTTACCTGAACAGTCTTACATGTGTGGGAACGATACCATTAGATAACTGCTATTGACAAGGGCTGAGACATATCACACACTGAACATTTACCTTCCTGGTTGGAACACAGCTCGTCAGACTATAGCAGTATTTTTTGTTTGAACTTGTGCTTTGATTGCCCCACGATTCCAGCGGCTCAAGTGGATTTCATCAAAGTTCCCCCAAAAACTTATATCAACTCTGTCTGTCTGGTAAAAAGTTAAAAAGTCTGCAAACGTTATTTCTCCTATACCCAATCTTGGATCAAGCTGAAATTTTGCACAATTATTTCTTTTACATGGGTGTCAAGCTGCTAATACAATCTAATCTGTCCAACGTGTACTTGACAGTGCCATTGATCACACGGTATCCTCCCATCACTTGGGTGTCAAGCTGCTTATACAATCTAGTCTGTCCAACGTGCACGTAACAGTGACATTGATCACACGGTATCCTCCCATCACTTGGATGTCAAGCTGCTAATACAATCTAGTCTGTCCAACGTGTACTTGACAGTGCCATTGATCACACGGTATCCTCCCATCACTTGGATGTCAAGCTGCTAATACAATCTAGTCTGTCCAACGTGTACTTGACAGTGGCATTGATCACACGGTATCTTCCCATCACTTGGATGTCAAGCTGCTAATACAATCTAGTCTGTCCAACGTGTATTTGACAGTGGCATTGATCACACGGTATCCTCCCATCACTTGGATGTCAAGCTGCTAATACAATCTAGTCTGTCCAACGTGTACTTGACAGTGCCATTGATCACACGGTATCCTCCCATCACTTGGATATCAAGCTGCTAATACAATCTAGTCTGTCCAACGTGTACTTGACAGTGACATTGACCACACGGTATCCTCCCATCACTTGGATATCAAGCTGCTAATACAATCTAGTCTGTCCAACGTGTACTTGACAGTGACATTGACCACACGGTATCCTCCCATCACTTGGGTGTCAAGCTGCTTATACAATCTAGTCTGTCCAACGTGTACTTGACAGTGCCATTGATCACACGGTATCCTCCCATCACTTGGATATCAAGCTGCTAATACAATCTAGTCTGTCCAACGTGTACTTGACAGTGACATTGACCACACGGTATCCTCCCATCACTTGGATATCAAGCTGCTAATACAATCTAGTCTGTCCAACGTGTACTTGACAGTGACATTGACCACACGGTATCCTCCCATCACTTGGGTGTCAAGCTGCTTATACAATCTAGTCTGTCCAACGTGTACTTGACAGTGCCATTGATCACACGGTATCCTCCCATCACTTGGATATCAAGCTGCTAATACAATCTAGTCTGTCCAACGTGTACTTGACAGTGACATTGATCACACGGTATCCTCCCATCACTTGGGTGTCAAGCTGCTTATACAATCTAGTCTGTCCAACGTGTACTTGACAGTGACATTGATCACACGGTATCCTCCCATCACTTGGATATCAAGCTGCTAATACAATCTAGTCTGTCCAACGTGTACTTGACAGTGACATTGATCACACGGTATCCTCCCATCACTTGGATATCAAGCTGCTAATACAATCTAGTCTGTCCAACGTGTACTTGACAGTGCCATTGATCACACGGTATCCTCCCATCACTTGGATATCAAGCTGCTAATACAATCTAGTCTGTCCAACGTGTACTTGACAGTGCCATTGATCACACGGTATCCTCCCATCACTTGGATATCAAGCTGCTATTACAATCTAGTCTGTCCAACGTGTACTTGACAGTGACATTGATCACACGGTATCCTCCCATCACTTGGGTGTCAAGCTGCTTATACAATCTAGTCTGTCCAACGTGTACTTGACAGTGACATTGATCACACGGTATCCTCCCATCACTTGGGTGTCAAGCTGCTTATACAATCTAGTCTGTCCAACATGTACTTGACAGTGACATTGATCACACGGTATCCTCCCATCACTTGGATATCAAGCTGCTAATACAATCTAGTCTGTCCAACGTGTACTTGACAGTGCCATTGATCACACGGTATCCTCCCATCACTTGGATATCAAGCTGCTAATACAATCTAGTCTGTCCAACGTGTACTTGACAGTGCCATTGATCACACGGTATCCTCCCATCACTTGGATATCAAGCTGCTAATACAATCTAGTCTGTCCAACGTGTACTTGACAGTGCCATTGATCACACGGTATCCTCCCATCACTTGGATATCAAGCTGCAAATACAATCTAGTTTGTCCAACGTGTACTTGACAGTGCCATTGATCACACGGTATCCTCCCATCACTTGGATATCAAGCTGCTAATACAATCTAGTCTGTCCAACGTGTACTTGACAGTGCCATTGATCACACGGTATCCTCCCATCACTTGGATATCAAGCTGCTAATACAATCTAGTCTGTCCAACGTGTACTTGACAGTGACATTGATCACACGGTATACACTTTCAGCCAAATTGTCTGCTACCTCTGTGAGAGAATGAGGAAAGTAAGGTAGGAGGAACCTTGAGGCACTACATTATTGTTAGCATTCATCCATTTTCTTTTGCTTCGTTCTCGTAAAAGTAAATGCATGAATTAGATCTTACCGTTGGACTGTCGTGCTGAGCTAGGTATCAACACGGACAATGGATTGAAGAATCCATTTCTCTTTCAGCACCATTTCTGGTTTTATCTAGAGTCTATTGATAACTCTCAAATAGTCGACACTGTTTTTTACCTCTTACATAATTCTTACTTACTCTTCCCCAAACACATCTGCTATGTTCTTTCCCTATCGTCTATTTACACACATCCTTTCTTCTTTGTAATCCTTTCTGTCTCTTTCTACACATCCTGTCTCTTTGTACACATCCTCTCTGTTTCTTACTACACATGCTCTCTGTCTCTTTCTACACATGCTCTCTGTCTCTTTCTACACATCCTCTCTGTCTCTTTCTACACATCCTCTCTTTTTGTACACATCCTCTCTATTTGTACACAATTCTTTGTCTCTTTGTACACATCCTTTTTTGTTTTTGCACACATCCTCTTCGTCTGCGTCTCTCCCTCACTCCATGATCTCTGAGATAGAGTTCGATGTAACTAGCCATTCCAAAAATCCTCAACTTACACATTGTGTTCACTTCCCAGTTGGACCACGTAGTAACAGAGAGACTGCAATTCTGTTTCCCGGAATGTGAATTACAAACAACTTATCCGTTAGGATGTCATGTATCATATTGGAGCAGTCTCTTAGTAGTCTGTACATCCAGATCGATGTGTCATGTAGAGCTGTGCTCTTCTTTTGACCAGCTCTGTTGTCAAATGTGATCCTCTTGTCTATGTTCAAGTCTCAGGACATCTTCATTTGTAAATAGAGGTAGAACTACCAGGATAATGACTTGTGTAAACGTGTATGGAAGTTCAGCCTAAATGCGAAAGATGCTAAATGTCCTAAGTTTACCTTTGTCACGTCAAGGACGTGCATTGGAAAGAAACACGTTTACAAAATTAATTCATGTATTTCTTTGATGCAATGAAGCATTTTTTGTCAGACCAACACGGTTTAAGAAAAATTAAATGATCCTTTTTTTTTTTTTAAAGATGTAAATTGAATGTACAACAATCTTTCCCCCCCCCCTTTTTTTTAATATAAAAAAAAAGATTTAAACCCCCTTTTAAAAAAAAAAAGCATTATTGTAAATCAGAAATTACATTATATTCTGGTTGAGTATTGTTATCTAAAGTTTGCCTTAAATCTATAGAC
Organism: Biomphalaria pfeifferi; assembly: GCA_030265305.1. Taxonomy (NCBI): domain Eukaryota; kingdom Metazoa; phylum Mollusca; class Gastropoda; family Planorbidae; genus Biomphalaria; species Biomphalaria pfeifferi. The sequence continues at coordinate 500,549 of JASAOG010000252.1, forward strand.
GCATCTTTCGGACTATGAATGGAACTGCGTTTATTCTGTGTGTAAACTGTCCTTTCTAGTTATCCACTTTTACTTTATGAAACCTCGGCGTCGTGGTCTAGTTGGCTAGGACTGACATCAGGTCGTGGTCAGGTTGTTGAGACCAGTGCTAAATGTTGTTGTTTTTTTTTCCATTTACTGCTTTATTGAACATTTTAAAAAATCGATGCTGTAAATGTTGGCATGGTCTGAGATTAGGACTTGTGTACAGCTATAGAAAAAAAAAAATTCCGTGCATTTATGTAACTTGGGTTACGACCAGGACAGGTGCCTAGCTCGTCTTTAAAAGGACAGCTGGGATGGTTTGCGCCCTGGGGGGACGGGAGGGTGCATGACCATACCGCGTTATGGCCGCCTCTTCCACTCCCAGTCACACAGCCATCAAAGGTCATAGTGCACTCCCCTCGCCCATCGTGTGTGTGTGTACTGACGTCATGACTACTAACTTTAGACTGGCAAAAAGAAATGTGTACATAAATGTATCCGCTAAACGTTGAGACCATGTGGTGTTAATTAGGTGATCATAACTTGTCCCTTTTGATTTTGTAGTCGACATCTCGTTCATTTTGTTTATGTTTTAACTTGCAAAAAGACAAGTGTGTAGTGTTCATCGTGTGTGGCTCGTATCTGAAGACGAGCACACGTTGCTGTTGCTAACATCATGACAGGAAGTGCAAGACTGAGCGATACAATCTCTTGGCCTTCTCTCTTCCATTGTACACCACTGACCATACTTGGGTCAACTTGCGCCGACAGATGACAAGCTCGTGGGTTTAGTTCCCTCTGGTGTGCCATTGTTTATTTATATGCGAGATTGCAGCATATGGACTTCACTGTGAACCCCTATGAGCATCTCTCTCAAAAGACCATTCACTATTTCAACTGGTGTTAACTACATCCTGGCACTACAGTGGAACCTGTCATGCAACCGTTGTGACATTTACTTACTGGCATTACAGTGTCAGGACTGCCGTGTCACATTCGGAGAAATAAGGCTGCTTATTTTATGTTCACGGGAGAAACGTAAGACGGTCGATGTTTTACAGCTTTTCAAATATTTACCACTCAACCTTGGCATGTGTAGCCTAGTAGTGGATTGATTTTTTAATTAGGACGTTGAAATTACGGAAGTGTTTCTCAAATTTACTGTCTGAAAACTTTGACACTTCACTCAGTTTTTTGTAAAATATTATATTAACACTAGTGCTACGCCGCTATTTTGCAGGGCTTTTCCTTATGCTACTGCAACTGCAGTGGGGCCCGCACTTTTATAGGACCCGCACTTTCATAGGACTTGCGCTAATTCAAGGTGTATAAATGATTAAATGAAACCATTTTATAACTTAAAACAGATTTCCTGCGCCCTCCTGTCGATTTACCAGAAGTTCCTGGAAATCTCCCGAAATACCAAAATATACGAAAAAGTCCTTAAAATATACGGAATATATAGCCAAAAATTGGCATTTTGGGGTGTCATTCAATATGGAAAACGCCAATCCTATGCGCGATAAATAAAAACTGCATTATGCATTAGCTGTAATTGTGTTATCTGGTGAAAGAAGCTTCTTGCACCTCAAACTAATGAAGAATTACTTGAGTCAACAATTCTCAAAGAGAGATTGAAACATTTGGTAATTCTTGCTATTGAGCAACAATTTAGTAAATTCTGAAGAATCAAACATTATCAGAATCTGTTGAGATATACACAACATAAAGGCAAAAATAACCAATGATGACCATTTTTCTTAAGCTTACTGTCTATATTTTTATCCTGAGATTTGCTTCTAGACTTGAATGCATGAACCATATCACTTTGTGTTGTTGTTGATGTATTGTGGGCCGCTGACCTGTGACTTCTTCCTTGTTTCTCTCTTATTTGAAACAAGAGGCATATAGGCTTCCTGTTGAAGTGAAAACTCAAGAGTGTTGTTTTAAGTTATTGGGATAAACTGTATTTCTTGTACTTGACACTGTAGTTTGTTTTGCTTTAAATTCTTTGTGTCCAACTGTTTGTTTTGCAAATCTAATAATTTTCTTTGATCTGACTGTGTGTTTGATTTGTTCTGCTAAACTACTTGTTTCTTTGTGCCTGGGTGTATGTTTGATTTGTTCTGCTAAACTACTTGTTTCTTTGTGCCTAGCTGTATATTTAACTTGTTTTGCTAAACTACATGTTTCTCTATTTTGTGTTTTTATTTGTTTGATTTAGTTTGCGTCAAACTCTTTATTTGTGTTTGACTTTATCTTCGATTTGTTGTGCTAAACTACTTTTTCTTTATATTTATTTGTGTTTTTCTATTATTGACTTTTTGTGTTAAACTCTTTCTTTATTTTGGACTGTATATTTAATTTGCTGTGCTTAAGTATTTATTAATTTGTTGTGTCCATATTTTGCTCTATTATTTACAAGTATCTTCATAAATTATAAATTATGCTCAGTTTTCTATAAAAAAAATTGTCTTTGTTAGCTATACACATTTGGGAATCACTGATAGCATCAGCACCATACTTTGTTTTCTCATCTTAAGCCATTTAAAATGGGAAGGATGATTGTTTTTAGATTTCAGTGTTAAGATTTGTTTATTCAGTGATGCCTCAGTTGTCCAGCTTGTTACCCAACAATCAAGTCACTGATTAAAAAAAAAACCCTGTGCTGAAGGACAGTCTGTGTATTTGTGTTGAAACCAAACACAGCTCGCATTGGCTAATGTAAATCTGTTGTCTTGGTAACCTGGTCTCACATTGTATTTCATTTCTAACTTGAGCTACTTTAACATGGCCCAACATTAAGTGTTTTGCTACAAAATACTCAGATACTTAAATTCATCTTTTGATGTCTTTTTTAAAATGTGAACAAAGACGACTATATACTCTCATAGTAGAAGTTTAATGTCATATGTACTAAAAAGGTTATAGTCTGAAGAAAAAGAACATCAGACTAGGCCACATTTGTATTAGATTTGACATTTCTAATATCTTTTTGCAGTAGGGAGATGGATACACACACACTATAAGGGGAAATAACCTTTCATTCATGCAGCATCTTTTTTTTTTTTAAAGTTTGTTGTGTACCATGCTTATGTGTTGTGGTGTAGACTTGTAATAATCATCTTACTAAAACAACACTTGTCAATTAAGTCTACTCAGTTATTTACCATTGGATTCAGCAGTAATATTTGCTAACATTTTAGAACTCTTCCATTTTTAACTATCAGATAAAGTGTGTTGTGATTGTGTATGAGATATTCACACTTGTATCATAAAAAGGCAAAAAAATAAGCTTATTTTAAGTGTTATTGAATCAGTCATATAATTAAATTTGTTATAGATCTAGACTAACAATAATAAATCTGTGTTATTTGAAATTTTTATAAATAGTTTTGGTAATTACAATTTCATGTTTGTAGCTTTCTCAATGGGCTATGATCCTATCGCTTGTCTGGACCAGTTGGGAAGAGGGGAAAGGGAAAAAGAAGGGGGTACTGGGTGAAAGTTACTTGATCGCTTTTTTAATGCATTTTATAAATTAAAAAAAAAAAGTTGTATGACTTGAATTAGGGCTCAAGCCTCTTAAAGCCAATACACTAACCCACGTGTCAGCCAAGTGCTTATGAAAGAAGGTTTTAAAGCTATCTATTTTTAGTTTCATACCTTTAAGCCACGTCCTAATTCTCTACACAAAGTATAACACCAATAATAACACCACATCTGTCAAGTACAATTTCTTTTCCTTGTTTGATAACAAACAAAATAATTAATTACCAATAGTTAATTAACTAATTGGTCAATTGTTTAAATTGATTTTTGTTTTATCAGATACAAGGAAAAATTGTGCAAAATTTCAACTTGATCTGAGATTGGGTGTGGGAGAAATATAGTTGATATAATGACTTTGTTAAAACACAAATACTATAGTTGCAAACCTTCACCTTCTGATATTTTTACTCTACAGCATCAGTGTAGCTGATACAGTTCATTATTTCTTTTCCAAAATACAAATACTTTTGATATACACACTCACTTACTCTCTCTCACACACACACGAAGGGGGTTGTTATTGTTATTTTAACACATCTATATCCTGTTGATACTGAAGCCAAGTACAGAAATATTTGTGTTATATATCCCTATGCTTGTTGCTGCTGAAACTTTCACTGAATATCTACAGATATTTCTTCCTTGTTGTTTATCATCTCACCTATTGGTTTGGTCTTGTGGTTGATCCACTTATATACATATATGTGTTACTGTTGGCATTATTTTTAGCCATTCAAGTGTAACTGACTAAATGGGCGTCACGGACAAAGGAAAAAAAACAACTATCCACACTTGAGCACAGTTTTATTTCTGCTTCTTTTAAGCCTTGTCCAGTCAACAGTTATGGCTTGCTGAGGTGGTGGTGTATGTCTAGTTGGGATACTGTTACACCCTTGAGACCACTTACTGTTGCAGTTCAGATAAAAAAAAACAACCTTTTTGTAGTTGCCATGTTTAAACAATCTATTATTTATGTGGTGAGATAGGAACAGACATTCTTTATAAACGTTCAATTCTTTTACAAAATTAAAAGCTGTAGATCTAATATTTTTTTATACAAATCGTACCTGTAAGCCCTTACCAATGGTTCTCAAATTAATGTATATGGAGCATTACTGGAGAAAGCACTAGATACAATAAAATTGTGATATTTTTATTAGTGTAACCATGACAAAATACAATTTTGCTTTATTGACCAGGTTGAAAATGATAGTTGGTTATCATTGCTGACCTTTGAAAGTTTATTTTTTAAGTAACTTCACCATTGTCAATGAAATGATTTTATGTTTCTTCAAGGCTTATTCTTTGAAATTAAAATTTTGTTTTTGCTTAGTTTTATTTTGAAGTATTTTAATAGCAAAAAGTAGCAAAGTAAAATTTCCTTTCCAGACCTTGCAATGTAAAAGTATAATTAATGACTTGAGAAGTGCTTAAAATAAATTGATTGGCTTAGAAAAAAACAAACTAATTAATCTGCCCATTTCAGAGGGTCGTAGCACTGTAGTTCATATCATCTAAATACTGGTGAAGTGTGATTTTTTAGTTTCATGTCCAGTATCTGTTATGGATTGAGGTGTCTTTAGCAGACCTTTTATACTTAGTTTAAACCATCTACCAGCATACAGCACTTATTGGAAATGGTAAAACTGTAGATCACAGGTCAGCTAAGCTACATGAAATACTGCACATTTCTTTAATCTTCAAACTCAAAGGCAATCAATATAAGTATTAATGTCCAGTATTTGTTCATAGATACCTTCATGTACTCTTATGAATGATCTTGTTTATTTTATTCCATTAACTATTTTTAATGAAATTAAACTTTATTTTTGTTTTTTTTATCTTGCAGAACTTCCTAAGAGTTAGTGTGACACCATCTATCCTGGATGGGTAACGTCTGTCCAGTTGGGGGTGGGAGGCAGAAGAAGGAGAATGGTGCTAAGTATCTGCCTGACCCAAACCCCTCAGTCCATATTTCATCTCCCCACACAGATGACCATCACCCTCACTCTGGAGGCTCTGGTGAACATCACATTAGACCATTGCCTATTCCACCACCTGCTAAAAACAGAGGTCTGTATCATTTTTTTAAAATTCACTGTTTCTTCAGTACAGCAATACATGTGTGAAAATGTTAATTTTCTTTAATCTTTGAATTTTTATACAATTTTCTTTTTAGAAAATTATCTTTTGTTTCTTTTTCTTAATACATAGTTGTTTTTTTTTTTTAAATTACAATTGAAACAGCATTTTTTGTCAACTATATTCTTCTTGATAGAACTAAAATGCACCAATAAAGAAAAATCCCTCTCTCTCTTGTTCTTTTTCTATCTCTGTATTTGTTCAGTGTTAATAAAAATATGACATAAAGAATGTTGTTTTTTTGTCTTACAACAGTTCGAGCTTTGTACAACTTTGAAGCAATAAATGAAGATGACTTGTCTTTCAAGAAAGGGGATCTTATGGAGGTGGAGGATTTGTAAGTGCCCAAGGCTAAAAGGAACAATTTTAGGCCAATTTGTTTATTCTAATTGATTTGAGTTATTATTTACTACAAATGTTTTAGACTTGTCTAGAGGTTTGAAACTACTGAAGAAAATGTGTGACAAATAGGATTTATGCTTACTAGAATGTTTCTTGATGGTCTAGAACCTGATGACCACCTGCTGTCACCTCTCCCCAGTATCCCCAGTTTGACTTTTCTCCTGCTCTTCTCTGTTCTTGTTGTTGCTGGGTTTTTTTTGTTTTGTTTGAGTTACTACAAAGTCTGTTAACTCAAAGCATGTTCCCATATGATCAATGAATAATATTCTTAGAGGTTTTTAATGCTTTTAATATGCTTTAGATCAGTGATGCCCAAAATACGGGGTTGGCCCGCGATGTTGTTCCATCAGGCCCGCCGAAACGTCGGCACAAAGTGTATTAATCTCCCTTCCAAAAAAAGGTTGAAAAAAATGTATCTTTACCTATGTTTGGGCCCTCACTTTATCTCCGATGGATTGGTATTATGATCTTTTAACATTTGTGTGTTTATGAATTGGAACTCTAAATGTAGAATCTACCAGGAAAAGTGAACCTGTCTGTACTTTTTTTGTTGAACATGAAAGAAAAATATGGCGCCATTTTTGGTTTGAGTCGCGAATAAAAGATTGTTAAACTACGCCTAGAGATTGGAGGATCCATGTAAATATTTACCAAAAAGAGACCAAAAAATGTAGTCAGTTGTAAAGCTATCTTCACTGTTGCTCAGATATTAAGTAGAGAAATTAAGCTGTTTTCTGACGCGTAAAAAAAAAAATCAAATAACCTATTATTTAAGTATTAAATCCACAATTTCTACCAAAATAGTTTCAGAACAATTTCATTTCATCTTTTAAACTTTTCGGTCATGTGGCCCCCGAGACGAGTGTCGGAAATTAAAACAGCCCGCAGGTCGTATAAGGTTGGGCATCACTGCTTTAGATCAAGCAATTGGTAATTAGGAAAGTCTTTACATACTGGTGGGTAGTATTTATCAGCTTTTCCAATTGGGTTGCCTCTGTATATATTAAAAAATCAACAGATACACTAAGCTCATTACCTCGGAAGTTTAATTTTCTTGTGTGTTTTAATTATTTTTATAATCAGAAACAAGTGGCAAAAATTTTATTTGTTCCCAGATCGGAATCAAATGACTGGTGGCTGGCCACACATACCAAGTCAGGCAAGAAAGGTTACATACCAAGCAATTATGTCATTAAAGATGATACATCACCACAAACTCAAGAGTAAGTTCATCATTGTATAAGCATTCTGATAATCAATAATTCTCTGTGAATGTTAAATATCATTAATTTTTTTTTGTTTTATTTTTTATTTCTTATTGTTTTGTTTTCTTTCCAGTTGGTGGTTTGAGTTTGACCGCAAAGAATCAGATAAAATGTTACTATTACCTGGCAATCCTCAAGGAACATTTTTAGTTAGAGAGGCAACAGGTCAGTTAGAATTCTCATAATATATATATATATATATATATATATATATATATATATATATATATATATATGCAATAATTCCCAACTAGAATATTACTTCTATATAAATAAATAAGTATATTAATTCTATTTACATATGTAAGTATATATTAATTTTTGTATAGATAAATCATCTTATGTGCTCTCTGTACGAGACAGCGACAAAGCCAATGGTGACCCCTGTGTAAAACACTACAGAATCAGAAAAATGGATGAGGGTGGATATTACATCAGTGCTAAGAAAATATTTAAAAGTTTATTTGATGTCATTAATTATTATAAAGGTTTGTACTTCTCTTGTAGTCTTTCTATTAAATAACATTTCAATTTTAACATAAGTTATTTTACTGAACCAATAAACTTTTTTATTCTTTTAGTGGTAAGCTTTTTTTTTTAATCAAATTTCAATTGCAAAATATTTATTTGGCTATTTATCGAAGTGTGTGTCATTGTTAAATAGTAATTTAGACCTTTTATAATCTCTGTAATTAATAGTTGAACAAGAGAAATCAAGGGTAATGAAGTTAATGAATTTTAATTCAGTTATTTTAAGACTTGGCAACAGATTTATTAACAAACCTTCTCAGAAAATGTGTAAGCTGAAATGCTGTCTACTTATTGAAAGAGATTATAAGCCCAACAAAGGCTCAAAAACGTTACATGTTTAAAAAATCTATGTCATATATATTTCTTGTAAGAGGAATCTAATTTGATATAATGCATTAAATAAAAGTTTATGTTTTCCATGTTCAGAAAATTCTGATGGTCTTTGTTGTCGGTTAGCATTAGCTTGTCCTCGAATCAGACCAGTTGTTCACTTTAGAGATCTAGAGCTTCCTAGAGACGCAGTGAAATTAACACACAAACTAGGAGCTGGTTGCTTTGGAGAAGTCTGGAAAGGTCAGTTAAGTTTTAGTTACCAAGCTTATTTTTGTTATTACGAACTTGACTTGACATAGTATTCTCCCCTGACATTGATGCCTCTGTTGTATTCCTATTGGCTAATACAGGGGTGGGCAAATTACAGACTGCGGGCCATATGCGGCCCACCAGAGTGTTTTATGCTGCCTGCCGACTCCTACAGAAATCAGGTGTAAATACTTATACAAATGCAAATGTATTAAAAAATAATTCCCATATAAATTATTGAAACTGTCTCATTATAAAAAAGTTTCAAGTAAACGAAGAATATGCTTATTGGCAATACATCAATACACTCAATAAAGACACAATCTGATCAATATTTATTCGATGCTATGAAGAACTATGTTGAATGTTGGTAGGCTTGGAACAAGATGGCAAGTGTAACAACTGATGGAGCTTGATCTTTGACTGAGTAAAGTAGTTTTGTTGTTTTTGTTATTAAAAAAAATATCCCAATCATAAACTCTAAACAGGAAATTTTGCACAAAGCTGCATAAAATTTCAACATATTATAGATCAGAAGGACTTAGTAATCAAACTTAACAGAGACAGTGGGTGATAACCACAGGTAGTTTTGATTTATGAACAAAATAATCCATTGTATCTGCTATCTTAGCATGGGCAAGGCAAATGAGAACAATATAAAATCTCAAGGAAGAAATTGTTATGTTACTTGAAGGACATTGACTGTAACTTTGTTACCAATATTTCTAATTAAGAGTGGAAGACATATTTCATGTGTTTCATAATTGCTATTGCAATGGGCCCTTTGCATATGAAATATAAATGCATGTTAAATCTTTTCAAACAAGGCTTTCCCATGTCTATAAGCAAGCAAAAGAAAACAGGTTTTGTCATTGAAAGGTGAAACTATTTCTAGTGAGATAATTAAAAGTACAAGACTTATTTAGATTCCTTAATTGTGCAATTTATAAAATCAAATTATAAGACGTCAAGAACAAGTTTTCAATACCATCAGCTCACCATTTAGTGCAAAAGCTGATTCTACTCCAGAGGCAATAACTACAATCAAAGAGAAGTTCCAGTCAGTACTTCCATGTGAGTCTTATGGGTGCCAGAAGCTTTCAGGCATCGCTTAACCAGGGCAGAGTACCAAACTTAAAAAAAAACTTTGCTGCTGTTCACACTATTTGGGTACACATATATCTTTTTTTCTTCTTCGTTCTCATTTCACATGTTGGAGGGTTCAGATCAGTTATCCTATATCTGAGATGAACCGCACAGTGGTTTCCAGAATAGGCAGTTCATGGAATAGTTTTGATTCTAAAAGAGGATTTGGGGCCAGAGTCTTGTTCGGGTCTCTTGATTTAGTATGCACCATTGAAGGACATGGTCAGCAATCTCTGGTGATGCTCCGCCAGGGCAAATTTCGCTCGTCCCGACATTTAACTTCTGGAACATATATTGTCTCATTCAGTGATCAAGCATTTTTTTGTGGAAACTGAACAAGTACAATTACTGGTCGATTTTGACTGACTCTAATTTGACAGCAATCACAAGGGTAACAACTAATAAGCTAGTTCCACAATTCTGGAACATTATGCACAAGTGTAAACAGTAAAATACTGCAGATCTTATCTTATATAATACAGACGTTACTTCAAAAAAGAAGATGATTATGTCCTACGCGTCATGCATTTAGTCATGCATATTAACCAATGACTTAAATTCTGCCAAGTCACTGGTTTTTGTGGCTAGCTCAGGCAACCCATTTCATGCTCTAATAGCACTAGGGAAGAAGGAGTATTTGTACAAATTTGTCCTAGCATAGGGGACAAGGAATGTGCCTTTATTTTTGTGTCTTTCAGAGTATTTTATTAAGTTTTGTTTTTGTATTTGAAGATTATGGTTCAGTGTTTTATGTATAATTGCTACTTTACTTTTGAGTCTTCTGTCCTAAAGGGCCTCTGCCATCTACCGAGAGTGGCAGGACCGATGGGAGGCTGAGACTCACAATAAACTCAGGCAGATTGTGGCGGATGTCAGGTGGCGGTCCACATCTAAGGGTCTGACAAGGCGTGGTAGCACGACCATGTCCAGACTTAGGATTGGCCACACCTACATCACGCACTCTTTTGTGCTGAAGAAAGAAGAGCCCCCACTTTGTGAGTATTGTGACTCTCGCCTCACCGTGGAACATATCCTCATCGACTGCCCCAGATACCAGGATGTCAGGGAAAAATATTTTAGAGCCACTAATTTAAAAACACTATTCAATAATGTCGACCCTGGGAAGGTACTGGGCTTTATCCGGGAAGTGGGGTTGTCTACGAAGATCTGACTTATGAATTCTGTAGACATGTACTATTTACATTAGATTTTTACCAAATTATTAAATTTTTACTACCTCTACTATTTTAACTGTGAATAGACCTTGATTTTAATGATTTGACTGTATGGAATTTGGCCTTTGCTGTGTGGAGGGAGAGTGGCCCTTGAGGGACTGCAGGCACGACATGGCCTAAATTGTGCCGATGTGCCCAAAATCACAAATCACAATTCTGTCCTAAAGGCTTTCTAAATTTAGTGATTTTACTAATGGTGTTACTCTAGTCAAATGTGAATATTCGTTTGTTATGAATCTCACTGCTCTATTTTGTGTTTGTTCCAGTTTCTTAATGTTTTCTTGAGTTGAGGGGTCCCAAACGGTGGATGCATATTCTATTATTGGCCTAACCAAGGTTAAATAACATTTTAGTTTTATGTTCTTATTTGATTTATAGAAATTTCTTTTAATAAACCCTAATGCTTTGTTGGATTTTTTTGTAGTTTCATCAATATGTGGATTCCATGACAGTTTTTCATTTATTATAACACCTAGGTATTTTGCGTTTTTAGTCTGTGTGACTGGTTTGCCATGAATAAGATAAGTGGAATTAATTTGTTTTAGTTTTTTTGTTACTCTTAACAACTGACATTTTTCTGGGTGGAAAGACATGCTCCAATTTGATTCCCATTTCTGTAATTCATCTAATTCTCTTTGTAAAATATCTGTGTCTTGTGTTGTTTTTATTGTTCTATATATTATGCAATCATCTGCAAATAATCTGACTTTTGTTCCTGAACTAATGCAATTTGGTAAATCATTTATGTAAATTAAAAATAGTAGTGGACCCAAGACTGTTCCTTGAGGTACACCTGAGTTTACTGTTATCTGTGTTGATTTAGAGCCATTTATTATTACAGTTTGTTCTCTCCCTATCAGAAAATCTTTAATCCACTGATGCAGTGGACCATTAATGCCGAAATATTTTAATTTTTTAAGCAAACTATGGTAGTGAACTTTGTCAAAAGCCTTGGAAAAATCTAGTAAAATAGCATCTATTTGTTCACTATTATCTAAACCTTTTGAAAAATCATCAATTAGTCCTATCAGTTGTGTTTCACATGATCTATATTTCCTAAAGCTATGTCGGTATGGGGTGATAACATTATGTTTGTCTAAGTGGTTTATGATGTTGCTACATATTATGTGTTCTAGGATTTTACATGTGATGCTGGTAAGTGATACTGGTCTGTAGTTTCCTGGATCAGATTTTTCTCCTTTTTTAAATAGGGGGGTGACATTAGCTTCTTTCCAGTCCTTTGGTACTCTGCCCTGGTTAAGCGATGCCTGAAAGAGTATTTTGAACACTGGGGCTAGCTCATTGCTTAGTTCTTTGAGTAATCTAGCTGGAATACCATCAGGTCCAGATGCTTTATTTGGTTTGGTGTTGGATAATAGTTTTTGAATTCCATTTTCTTGTACTACTAAATCTTCTATGTTGTCTACTTGGTTCAAATTAAGAAATATGTCTTTGTCTCCTGGGGCTGAGAATGCTGATGCAAAGTATTTGTTTAGGATGTTTGCTTTAGTTTCATTGTCATTATATATCATGTTATGTTCATCTTTTAATGGCGCTATGCCTGTTGTTTCCATTTTCTTAGACTTAATGTATGACCATAGGTTTTTGTTGTTATCTTTAGATATTACATTGTTTATGTATTCACTCTGCAGCTGTCTGCTTACTTTTTGGGTTAGGTGTTTAATTTTTATATACTTTTTGTGAACTCTTTCTGCCTTAGTTTCTTTAAATTTTCTATATAGGTTTTCCTTCTGTTTACAAAGCTTCTTTAGTCTATTATTAAACCAGCATTTATTTATTTTGTTTGATGTGTATTTAGTTGGTATATGATTTTCTATAATGCTTTTAAGATGGTTTTTGATGAAATTCCAGAGGTCATCGACTGGTTGGTTAATGTCTTTTTCTAATAAGAATGTTTGTTGAAAGTTTAATGCAGCTTGGTGTAGTTGTGTTAGGTTACATTTATTCCAGAGTAAGATTTTTCTTTTGGGCTTTGTACTGGCTACTGCTTTTATCTGACTGTGTATTTTAATGATCTCATGGTCTGATAGACCAGGGATAATATCATAATCAACTACTAATCCAGGTCTGTTGGTTAAGAAGAGATCTAATGTGTTGTTTAATCTAGTTGGCTTTTTAATGATTTGATCTAAACTTAGGTTGTGTAAAGTTTCTATGAAAAGCTCATTTATGTCCTTAAGGTTTTGGTGTTTATCTATGGTTAGTGTTTTCCAATTTATATCAGGTAGGTTGAAATCACCCATAATCCAAAAAACTGCATTTTTATTTGTCTCTTTAAGTGTAGTAATGTGATTACATAGTTCCTGCATGTATTCTAAACTAGAATTTGGTGGTCTGTAAATGCTGCCTATTATTAGGGATGTTGAGGTGGTATTAATTTTACAAAATGTAGATTCTATATTTTTTTAGTTAGGTAAGGTAATTTCTTCTGCTATAAGAGTGTTTTTTATTGCTAAAAGAACTCCTCCATGATTATCAGCCCTATCTTTTCTAAAAATTTCATAATTACTATTGAAAATTTCTGCATTATAAATTTCAGAATGTAGCCAAGTTTCTGTTCCTGCAATTATGTCTGGTTTCTCACATTCTAATAAAATTTCTAAGTCTGCTGTTTTGTTCCTAATGCTTTGAAAATTTATTACTAAGGTTTTAAGGTATTTTGGTATTACTTCTTTAGTAGGTTTGTTTAGTGAGGCTGTTGTATTAATTTTAGTAGATTTAGGTTTAACAGGAGTGGATCTGGCTAGTGGTTGGTGAGTTTCTTTTGGGATGGTGTTTAGGATGTTGTATGGGTTAGAAGTGTCCGCATCAAAGGAATCAAACAGTCCTGATGTAAACTGAGGTAACCCACACGGTACACAGTGCCATGATGCATCTTTGTTGCCTAAGGCATAATACACAGGTGCATTCATATGGAGACATGATGCATGGTACCATTCATCGCAGGTGTCACATTGAATGGCTTTCTGTTTCATGGTGCATACTTTTTTGCAGATGTTGCATCTATCTTTAGATCTAGGCCCTGGATTTGACTCTACATCTCCTGCTATTAATATTAACAGTGATAGGTATTTATTTCTACTGTGTCTGATTGAGAACTTCCATTTGTGATGGGTAATCTTCTTTAATGTTATGGATGTGTATGTTAGGTTATTTTTGAAGTTGCATTGATCTAAAGTGTGATGATTGATTATGACTGTTTTTTCCTTTTTAAGTTTAGTGTTGACTGAGGTAGATCTAGTTTTGTGTTCAGCTAGTGTGTATTTAGTAATTATTAGGATAAATAGCCAGAGCAATTTCATGATGACAGTTGTTGATTTTAGTTTTTAAAGGTCTAGTCTAAATCTAGTTTAAGGTTAAAAATGCCTATGACGGCCTAAGTTAAGTCTAAGTCTAAAGTGAAAGCTAATTTACAATGACAATCAAATGGTTTATTCAAAATATAGACCTAGACTAGATCCAGATCTAATTCTAGATCAATATATTTATGTGTTTAACTAACTATATAGAATATTACTATAAGTTATTTTAGTAGATGATTAGTACATCTAAAGCTTTAATTAAAGTCTAAGTCTAAGACTGACTAGATCTAAAATCTAAGTATATAATAATAAATATAGACTAAATAATATTAGATATAATTATAAGGATTAGTGAGACAAAATAGTCCTAAACTAAGAGTTGTTAATTTGAATTAATTAGTGGAAATAATGCTGAATTAAGTTACATCTATAATTTAAAGATATTAGTTTATTAGTTAAATAGCTTTTTTAAGGAATTTTGTTTGGTTTTAATACGACAAAACGAAAATTTAACTCATCTATGATAACTGTAAACAGGGAGCAGCCATCTTGTCAAGATTAAGTAAAACTGAATGTTTGTGGGGATATTGTAATATAAAAGAGGACAGCAATTTAAAACAAAAATCATAAAATCGGTTTCAAAATTTGCTAACTCTTGTTGTAATTCCTTAACGTAGGTAGGTTGCCCACCCCTGAGCTAATATATATTGTAGATCTAATTGTTGACTTTTTTTTTTATGTCTAGTTTATGCATTGTTTTTTGGAGACCAATAGTTTCTGCACTTTCTTAATGCCATCTCTAAAGTAATATTGACAAAATAAGGAAACATCTGTATTTTAAGATAAATAAATTGATCCAGCAGTCTATTATTCAAACTTTTTTAGGCATTACATGTTCAATATATGTTGGCAGCACATAGCATCCTAAGAAGTAATACTTTTTTTCAATCGTGATTTTAATATATGTGAAAACAATATTGAATCATGTGCTCTGACCTTTGAACTTATCTTGTAGGTACCATGAGGAAAGTTGTGGATGTTGCTGTAAAAACTTTGAAACCAGGAACTATGTCTGCTGAGGCTTTTCTCAATGAGGCCAAAATTATGCACAAATTGACCCACTCTAAACTTGTACAGGTTTGATCTATTTTTTTATTAAAATTTTATTTTTACGTAACATGGAACATATTGAAATAAATTTTTGACGGGCAACTCGATGCCAATGGAAATGGAAAAAACACAAGTTAAATAATGAACTCACAAAACAAGGTGAGCATTGACAACCATCAATCAAGACATCCTGGTCTCTCTCTTTATCAACAATATATTCATCTTGTTCTCTTGCGCACACCGCAAGGTCCACTGCAGGACAGGGTTATTACAATATAATCAGTGTCATTTCTTAGAGTAGTCTAAAAATACTGAAATACAAAATATCCCTGACATATTAGTTCAAAGATTAATCAACACTTATTTAATCACCTTTCATTCTCTATTATTTTGTTTTTCAATGAGTTGTGGACTAATTGATAATAATTGTATTTTTTCTTTCTGTTTTTCAGCTGCTGGCTGTTGTATCAGCCACAGAACCTTTTTTTATAATAACAGAGCTTATGGTTAATGGAGCTTTGCTTGATTTTCTTCGCTCGGACCAGGGAAAGAAGCTCAAGTTTACAACACTTATAGAAATGAATTCACAGGTAGAAATTAGATTCACTTTTATAATAGTGTTTAATTTCTTACATCTCTTTTATTTGTGTCTCACTTGGGCTCAGAGATCAAATTTATCTATCATGAATTTAGGTGAAAAACATGGAAAACAAATTGACATCAAGAGAATAAATAGAGTACTTGAGTATTGTTTTTTCCCCCTCATGATTTTTAATAATTCTTTCTTACTCTGTCAGATGTTAGGGGGCTCAGTGGTGTAGCACATGGCCACTGAACTGTGGGTCCCAGTTTCGAATCCTGGTGAAGACTGGGATTTTAAATTTCTGGATCTTTAGGGCGCCTCTTCCACCCAACTCTAAAATGAGTACCTGACATTAGTTTGGGAAAAGTAAGGGTGGTTGGTCATTATGCTGATGACATGATACCATCGTTAACCGTGGGCCACAGAAATAGATGACCTTTACATCATCTTCCCTATAGATCACAAGGTTTGACAGAAAAACTGTCAGACTGTATCAGTGATATTTGTTAAGTAGGAAACTTGAAAAACATCAAGATGTCTGTGTGTAGTCTGTGAGAACTTGTTATGTCTGTTCTCTTTTGTGGAAGTTGTTGTGTTTAACTGAAAAAAGAATCCTTGTAATCACAACTAACTTCCAATAAGGATCAATATAATAGTCTTAATCTCTTAAAGATTAAAGAATTTATTGTGAGATGAATAAATATGTATCACTTTGTTTCTCTATTTATCTCCAATCTTCACAATTCAGACTATACAACAGATTTTTGGATGCTATTAAACTGACACATTTTGAAATCCACCTAACTCCTTGAGGGGAATAAAGAACATAACATTATTTACTGCCTACCATTGAAGAGGCACTTACATTTTAAAATTGTGTTTTGTTTGCCAGATAGCTGAAGGTATGACATATTTAGAGAGTGTCAACTTTGTGCACAGAGACTTGAGGGCTGCCAACATCCTTGTTGGAGAACACTATGATGTCAAAGTGGCAGACTTTGGCCTAGCACGTATTTTAGAAGCTGATGATATCTATGAGGCTAATGAAAGTAAGCCACATATAGCCAGAACCATTTATTTCAATTTCAGTTTTAAAGTTAACAATTTCTAGAAATTTAACTACATAAGAAAATCATTTAAAAAAAGAATGCTATAAGAAATATTATTAAATCACTGTAATATTCTAATATTTTTTTTAGATGCAAAGTTCCCTATTAAATGGACAGCTCCAGAGGCAGCCCTAGAGAGAAAATTTAGTATTAAGTCAGATGTATGGTCTTTTGGTGTACTTATGTATGAAATTATTACATATGGCAAAGTTCCATATCCAGGTTTGTATTAAGTTTTTTTTTTTTGCTGCCTCTCATCTTTATTTTATATTTCATCTGCCAGGTTGTTTTTTTCTTTTGAAAAGAACTCTATTTCCAGAGTGGGTTTTTTTCTCTAAAAAAGTGTACAAAAATAGTAAATAACTCATGACAGATAAATTTGATTTGATACTATCAAACTCTTAGCTGTTTTAAAAATTGTTACATTTTGATAATGGATAAATATAAGTTAAAAAGTAAAATGGAAATGTTATAAAGTCTTATTATTGTGTTAAATAAAAGGTAGAGGGAATTTAAGGTGACAGAATGAGAAAAAAATTTTTCCAACAGTTTCTATTGTCTAGTCAGCACAATCCTATTATCCTTATTCTAGAAGAATAAGATTGTGCTGGCTAGATAAGTCTCTGCACAAAGTATTAACATCACAACCTGCATAAAGACCCTTGATCCTCAAATGTTTTTGCTTTGGTTAAATTCAACATCATCATCTTGTGACTTTTATAGACTTTATTGTATCAGATTTCCATGATTAAACTCCAAACACTTTAAGTAAACAGTATAAAAGTGAAATGTGCTGATTACTTTCTCCCCCAGGTATGGCAGGCTCAGAAGTGTTACAGATGGTGGAAAAAGGCAGACGAATGAGCAAACCAACCAATGGTCCAATAGAGGTGCCAGACTCTTACTTCAATATGATGATGAAGTGTTGGCACAGGCAGCCAGAGGAGAGGCCGACCTTTGAAAGTCTTCACAACTTTTTCGATGACTATTTTGTCAATGTGGAGCCCAGCTACAGAGACATGGATGAACTTTAACTGTGTGCCAACTGCACCAGCTGGTGTGAGCATAGTTTGTCTCCATTCCTTTTCCCACGAGTTCAGCGCATGTGAGTTTTGAATGTTACAGCTGCATTGTTATGACATTATTGATGTTTTGGATATTTCACTACACCTATCTCTAACGATAATTATATTGTTTATTATGAGTTCAGCATTATTTGGTTTCATACATGGAAGTCTCTCATCCTGGTCCATTAATGACAAAAAAAATATTACACATTTTATTTAATGTCTTCACTTTGAATGTGGAAGTTGAAAATGTTTATATTGAAAAGTAGCTCATGTAACATGTAGTTTAACTCAATAGTCTAGTTAAACTAAGCTGCTTTATTGGCAATTTTATATATATATTACTGTATATATATTACTTGTATTACTGACTTAGCAATAAGGCAGCTTAGTTAAACTATCACTAATGAGTTTGAAGCAATATAGCAGCTTAGTTTAACTAGCACTATTGAGTTCAAAGCAATATAGCAGCTTAATTAAACTAGCATTATTGAGTTCAAAGCAATATAGCAGCTTAGTTAAACAAGCACTATTGAGTTCAAAGCAATTTAGTAGCTTAGTTTAACTTGCACTATTGAGTTAAACTGGAAGATACTTAAGTTGCTAATAAATGCCTCTTAAATGTCTGTATTCTGTGACAAGCACTACAGCATAGACTATGCTTGTGGAATTAAGTTTTGTGTATTCCATTAAATAAACTTGGCTGAAGAAATGTATTGCATTCAATAAATGTCCACTTTGAATTGGCTATAAATACAACTATTGTTCAGTTCTATTGAGACATGTTTAGCGGTAGTGAAATAACATTAGATACATGATGTGATGTCCCTAAGGTTAAGATTGGGCATGTTTTATTCTGGTGACTTGTGGGGGAAATTATTTATGATTGTGATGATGTGTTTGGCCTTTTCATTTTTTAGCTCATGAATTCTTTTACCTTGATGGTTTTTTATAAAGCCTTTTATGGAATAAGTTTGTTTGAACAAATATTTGTAAAAATCTATTGTTTTTAAAGATTTTAGTGTTTTAGGATTTCATGTTACTGCTGAGGCAAAGGAAAATCTTTGTTGAATTTTGGTTATACAACTGGATATGTAATGAGGGTTTAAAACTGATATGCTGTACAAGGTGCAAATGGTTATACAACTGGATATGTAATAAGGGTTTAAAACTGATATGCTGTACAAGGTGCTAATGGTTATACAACTGGATATGTAATAAGGGTTTAAAACTGATATGCTGTACATGGTAAATGGTTCTCTCCAGTTTTAGTAAAGCAAATCTGACAATAGATATTGCTATGTCGAAGGCAAAGGCTCCCCAAGTTGATGATTCACAACTTCAAAGGTCACAACTCTAACAATGCCACATCTTTCTTTACTTTGGCCATTACTAAAAAATGAAACCTCTGGTTGGAACCACTGCAACAGGTTCCATAAAAGAAGTCACTCTTTGTCTTGACAATAATATTGTTCACAATTTCTGCATCAAATTTTGTTCATAATGTAAAATAATGTGTATTGCTATTACTGTGTATATTTAAAAGCTACCAGTGTAGTAGAATTAGAAAATCTTTGATGATGGTATAAGCTATATAAATGTCAACCATTTGATTCTGTCTTGTTGACCAAAGAAATGCATTCCCTTTTTCTTTAACAGCACAAAACAAATAGATCAGTTTACTTATAAAATGCAAAATTTTTTTTTTTCTTGAAGTAGGTCTGTGTCTGTTGAAACTATTTACTCATCTGCATTTATATACTTTCTTTACCACACTCTTTCAACAACAAAAAATGGCAGGCTTAAAGCTGATGCACTTTCTCTTAGTTACTGTCTGGTCTAAACAAGAACAATTTTGACTTATTAATGTTTGAGTGCAAGGGTCATTGTGCACAATTCATAGTTGGACTTTTTAAGTGAACACTTTTTTCTTTGTTACAAGTGCCCACCCTACCTTGATGCCTATGCTAAACTTAACATTCCCAAGATGGTCCAAACCTTTGAACCACTTATGGTCAATTTGTTGTATTTTACATTTGTTGAAGCTTGAACACTTTGTCTAAGTGACCTTATCCTGTTTTATATACATTAATATGCTCTATAGATTTGCACACAAAGTTTCTTGCTTGCAAGACATGTGCACTTTTTGTATGTTTTCTTAGGGCTTGATCAGATGATGATCTGGTACATGCAACTGTCTATAGCTATAGTTTTGAAAGTATATATACAGCAAATTGGTAATATTTTTATTTGTCTCTATGTGTTAAAGATGTATAGATTATGGGCTAAAAGCTTGAGTGTTGTACATGTTTAAAACATGATTGAGGGGTACATCAATAATTCTTACATCCTATTTTTATGTATAGTCTTGTATACAATACTATGTGCCTATGTTTCTTGTTGTTTTATTAATGGAAATTATGTTGTTGAACATTGATGGATGTAGGTATATTGTTTTAAATCTATTATGTTTATTTTGGTACTTTTAAAAAATCCCTTCATTCCTTCATTGTATGTTATTAGTTCTGTGCTTTAGACATAGGTGTTCACACTAACTAATGTGTTTTGGGATTGCTCAACTTCACCAGGTGATCTAAAAACAAACATTTTAGAAAATGTTTCCTGCATCTGAGCACTTGCATAAATATCAATGTATTGTAGAACACAGCATAATGTCACAAGTGCTAATGACAATCTGAATTCATTTCACAAGACAACAAAAGACATGTTGCATCATTGTTTATGTTTCTATCATTTAAGTCTCTGTGAGAGAATTGACAATGAATGACAGTTTATAAATATGAAATCTGTATTTATGTTGTTTTTATGTAGAATTTAATCTTTAAAAAAAATATGAATTCTTCAAGTCTCTAATCCTGGTCCTTACTTCTAACTTCTCAAATTTGGCTCCTGCAATCTGCAAAAATTTCTTTCTTATAGTTTGTTAGCTGTTGAGTCTATGAGAGTGAGGTCATAGTGCTATTAGAACAACAAAACATTTCATTCTGTTTTAACTGACACAATCTATTGATAATTTTCTTGCTATTTCACC
Source organism: Biomphalaria pfeifferi (assembly GCA_030265305.1). NCBI lineage: Eukaryota > Metazoa > Mollusca > Gastropoda > Planorbidae > Biomphalaria > Biomphalaria pfeifferi. Next base: position 521,672 of record JASAOG010000252.1, read on the forward strand.
TTCATCACTATTTACATTAAAAACAAAGTGGTCAAGTTTCTAAGTGCCTGGCATCCAAACTAAGGGATCTTGAGCTTGAATCCAGCAGAATTAATTTCAATTTAGGAGCTGGATGTGTGACCTAGTGGCTTAAATCTCTTGGATATGGGGCAGGAGTTGTGTTTTGCGAGCGTCGAAACCTTCTCCCAGAAACCCCCATCCCTCACTGGTCCACAAAAGAGATTAGACCATAGCGCAACGAGCATGTTTATAAGCATGAAAGTATCTTTACAAAAAGCGATCAAAAAGTCCATACAGCCCAGAATATGTTTGGGCAAGTAAAAATGGTTGATGTATGACATCTGTCAAACATTGGCATTGGAAAGACAAAATGTAGGAACTGAATGTATTAGCATTCCCTTACTTGTACTATTCATACTTCATTTCTGTGCACAGCATTTTTGTTTGTTTCATGTTAACTTCATTACTATTCACATCAAAGTGTCTCTAGTTGTTTTTCAAATGGTTTCATTCTCCTAATGTTCACTATGGATCCTAGAAGCAATAGGGCTCCCACACACACTATATATATATATATATATATATATATATAAATATCCATGGTCAGTTTAGCATTTTAACTAAAAGCACAGTTCTTTTGGATAGAAACTATTTTCAAGTGGTACATTTGTATATTTATATTTTGAAGTTAGTTTAAAGATAGTCAATATTTATTGATACACACCATTTTAAAAGTGTTTTCTTTTTAAATTGTCATGCAAAGTAATTTTTGTGGTATTTTTATAGACACTTTTTTATTTGAACACATTTCTATTCATTTAGATAAAGATTTGATCACTCACCAAATATGTCTGATTAGCATTAGGGTATTTTTAGAAGATGTTTAAAAAAAATAATTGTTGTTGTTTTGTTATTTTAAAGGTAATTGGTTTAATTTAATAATTTATGGAATACTTCATAAACCCACTTCAATATATATATATATATATATATATATATATATATATATATATTTAAAATCTATTAGCTACTTTTAAAGTTCTTACTTGATCACATTGGGTGAATGTTAGCTCAACATTTGATTTGTTATTTCTTTTTAAATGATTTTGCCTTTGGAAAACTTGTATCCTCAATTCAGAGTTGGCAAGTTCACAAAATATGTACATATTTTTTGCTATATATATATATATATATTGTCTTATCCATTCCAAACACACATTGAACAAATAAATTTGGCTACTACTTTCAATTGTTGCCTTTCTTATATAGTAATGAATAGATGAAACCAGCAGTCAGTGAGGCTACTGATGTAAAGCTCACTGATGTAAAGCTCACTTGAATCTATTATCTATGCTTAATGAGGGTGACGTTGCTAGCACAGCAGCTTACTTATATCAAGTATACATTAGAGTTAGAGCAATTTAAAATACAGAATTAAAAATTTATCCTTTACTAGCATTCAAACTCTCTCATTTCATAAATTTATTACTTTACCCCTCAACTACCAAACCTGCATTAGCCTACTATTGGATTTGGATAGTATGTGCTATCATTTAGTGACACATTTTTCATACATTTATCTACCTGTGCTAGTTTTGATGATCAGAAATAAGTCTGTTAATTGAAACACCCCCAGCCACTAGTTTCATTGCTACTAGATATTTAGTGCTAACATTAATTCAGGTATCTTTGTGAGATGTGCTGATTATACAATAACTCCAGCTATAACCTGATGGGTAGTTATCTAATTGAAGGTATGTTTTTTTTTATTATGAGATATATTTTGTTCAAACAAATCCCTATGCCAGTCTTACTGCATTGAATGAAAGGCTCACAGCTTTATTTTGTAATCAGGACTAAAAGAAACATACAACAGAACTCCAAACGTTTTATTGATTGTAAAAAGCAAGTCTGATAAGATATTGCTGCACTAGTGAATGTAAAGTGTTTTCACTAACACAAAGAACAATGTAGAAACATTCAAGTGTAATTGAGCAGAAAAAATAAATCTTTTGCTTGTGAGTTTATATAAACACATGAATACTAATCACAGACTTGTAATACTGACATGTTTTTATGTACAAACATTTGCAACAACAGCTGTGCATCAAGTACTGACAAAATGTTACATGTCAATTTTTAGTTTCTCTAAGACATTACACATAACAATTTTCATGATATGACTATACATTCATAGGATAAATTACAATTAGTGAAATAACTATAATATCGAAACAAGAGTCTAATGACTTATCAATATTTACCATAATGGTTGTGATAAGTGACGCACCAACATTTGGACATAGTTGTGACCTTACCAAATAATGCAAAATGATATCTAGTATATTTTAATATATATCAAGTATATTATAATTGAACCATATTGGTTTCTCATTGAACCATATTGGTTTCTTATTTACAAAGAGTACCTTATGTGAACCCTGCAAGGCAAGGGTTTTACTTGCATCTAGCTACCCTGTTTTATATAATAATAATTAATAAGTGTAGAGAAACCCCAAATACTTTGTGTTAAAAACTGCTAATGATTACATAACACTAAATTTGAACAGAATGAATTTGTTACCCAGTGGAGACAAATCAATCAATGCTGCTCATTTACTTTTGGTAAGAATATTATGTCTGTCAGATAAATATTAGAATTAGCAGCATCAATAGTTTTTTAAATTATTTTTCTGACATATGTTCTTACATAACACTAATTTGCCCTAAATAGGTTAATACAAATATTTGAAGTGCATGACCTATTGCATAATTCTTGTTCATTTATAAGCTATAAAGACAGAAACATAAGGCAGAATACAATATATAAAAGTATGGTGGGATTAAAAAAAATTGTACAAATTTAACATTAGTAACTCTTAATTATCTTTTAAATTAAATATCTGTATCTACAATTCTTATAAATATTGGTGCATTTGTGTATTTTTCTACATTTTGAATTTACCTATTGCAATTTACAAGTCATGTATATAATAATAATCTTCAATAAGAGAAATTTTAATATCATTCCTAATTGCAGGACATCTACCCATTATGATACCAGTTTCAGTTACTAAGCTTAAACTGTTCCAATATCTAAAGTTTAAAGGAGGCACAATAATACTTAATAATACATGATAGCTACTTTGAACTGATAGCTACTTCTGATAAATACTGGTGAGAAATTACATTAAATCAATGTTCCACCGGAACATCATCCGGATCTGTGTTAGTTATAATGCCTGTAGCCTCCAGACCCTCTTCAAGTGCTTTCTGCTTCCTCTTCCGAACTTCTATTGCTCTTCTTTCCCTTTCTTTGATTTTCTCTTTGATTTCATTGAGTTTTTTCTCACGGTTGTCTGCTACTGCGTCCATCTTCTGCGTCTGCTGCTCCTCTTTTTCTTTCTTATACTGTTCAAAGTTGTCAAGTGCTGCCAAAGCATCTGATTTCTCTAATGTCTTTATTCTGTTAATTTTTTCTTCTTCTCGATTCTGAAATTTAAAAAAAAGTTTATTAAAATTACTTTATTTTAATGTATTTTATTTTAAGAAATAATATTTAATTAAGAACTGTCATTCATTAAAAGATTATTTTATTTTTCATTGAAGCTCGATTCAGCTGTGAATACTAGTGAAATCGGTTATTAGTTATTTAGAGTTTGATTGTATTCTATGGAACTATAACTGGATGAATATCTTTCCTTATAGATAACAGACATTCTTTCAAAAGAGATAATAATTATGTACTAGGAGTATCTATGTGTCAATCAAGTTGTGCTTTGTTAATTGGAGACATAAACTTTGCTAAATCATTAGTTTTTCTGGCTGATTCAGGCAACCTGTCCATGCTCTTTTGGCACTAGGAAAAAAAAGATCACTTGTTTGAATCAGTCAGTGTTTGTAACAAGAAATGGGTTTTACTAAGTAATATATTAGTTTTTTTATTTATTTGTAAGTCATGGATCAGTATTTTATGTATTATTGCTACTTTACTTTTAAGTCTTTTGTTCTGAAATGTCTCTAAATTTAGAATTTTTTTTGGGGGGGGGGGTATGAAATGTTACAGTCCCCTATCTGGAGGTAGGCACATACTTCATTACACAATGAGAAAAGAAATAATGGCATTCAAATTTACCAGTTTTCAAGGCTATGAAGGAATGTGTTTGTTGCTCTATTGTGTCTCAATTAATATCCATCACCATTCAGAGGCAGCCATTCGTCGTAAGCACAAACAAGATCATTATTACCTAACATTACAACTGCTCAATCAATTAACCAACTTTTTGACTTTAATTATTCATACTGTGAATCCCTATAATTATTATAATTATTCTGAACTTTCTGGATGAGGTGTTTCTGAAGCTAGCTTAGTTGTCATGGTGTTACTTATTCATCAGCAAGGGAGCTTTAATCAATATACAGGGTATTCTTTGTACAGAGATACTCAAGTGTTGAAAGTAGATCTCAAGCTTATTGACTATTACATGATTACATCTGACATGTAGCTTGATCGTTCAAGGACATAGCTTTAAATATATTTGATAACCAGCACATAAGTAAAAGGAAAGTTCCCTTTTAGATCTTCCAATCCATAAGCTAGATGATGTAAAAAAAATCACTTTCTAGGGCCGTCAATCAAGGAGAGGGTCATGTGACTATCACAACCAGCCAAATTTACTTTTCCCAACTAATGTTGGGTGGACTCGGCATTATGATAATTCAGATCTAACAGTTTTCATCTATATTCAAACCCGAGACCCTTTTTTTCATAAGTCAAGCATTTTACTAGGTAGCCATCATGCTAGCGCATAGAGTGCTTACTTAAATTCATGAATTTTTTTTCCTTTGACAAATCTTATGGTTGCCATTATCATATGTTATTATTTCAGATATAAACAAAAAAGAAGTTTAACTTAACAAAGGTTAACAGAAATTGAATATTAAAATTAATTACTCACTTTTCTTCTTCTCTCTGCCCTTTCTAATTTTTCTTTAATCTCCTCTTCTGTCAAAACTCTTTTTTTCTTTCTTCTCCTTTCTAGTTTTTCTAGCTGCCGAGGTGGAGGCCGAGGAAGCCCATGAAAATCAAAGGAGTCTTTAGTCACAATATCAAAGCTGACACCACCAGAGGACTCGGTTGCTGGTCTATAATGAAATGTTCAAGAATATGGTATACATAGATCTAGAATAACAGGAATTTCTTTTTAATATAGAAAATCTTTAATTGATTTATTGACCAAAAAATTGAAGTTACGAAAAAAAACAACAACCAACAAACAACAACAATAATTAAAATAAAATAAAAAAGATTACTGGTGAAAATATCATAACACTTACTTAGCAATGAGTCCCTCTTTAAGAAGTGACTGTAAAATTGTTTCCTCATCTTGTCGAACTTGTTGTTTGCCACCGAGTCGTGTGGGGAGCGGTACACCGGTGATACCTAGCTCTAAAAATAAAAGTTTATTATAAGAATAAAGAAACATAGGATAATTATAACGTCCCACAACTTTGGTAGGCCTACCTGTTATATAATGAATATTGTTATTTTTGCATTCATAAGCTTATTGTTCATTTCTGGTTGAGACACTGCTAGAAAATTTGCTAAAAGGAAACACGACTTCCTGTTACTTCCCTTGACAATAATTTTGTCTAGTAACAAGAATCTTCAAAGCCTGTGAGAAAGGGCTTTAAGCGTTGCAACAAAAGCCAGGTGGGCCCAACACCCAAATGAACCAGTAATACACGTAATGTTTACTTAATATATCTACGGTACAAATAATTTAGTTGAAATTGAAAAGACTGGTTTTAAAGGTAGGCTACGATAGGTCTTGAGAACGATAGTGCTGATGCACGCGGGAGTTACTGCCCTGGATGGGAACAGGGAAATCCAGCTATCTGGGCCGTGATAAAGTCTCAGTACAAGCTTTGTGCATGAAGGCTTACAAATGGTTGAAATTCAACAAAATATCCAAAACATTGCGCCCTACTTCATAAGCCGAAGGCCTACTATCAAGTATCAACACTGCTTTCATGCAAAGAACTAATAAATAAATAAATATTTTTGTTAATATAAAACATCCGGTAATCGTAAGGCCTGTATTACTTTCATAAAGTTGTATAAGCATGGATTGTCTTAACGAAATTCTATCGCTTGTAAGTCATAACTGAATTTTAAAAGTGGTACAAATTTTACATAGCATAATGTCTTTTTTTTTTTATGTACATATACAAATAAATATAGGATGAAAGTTTGTATCGTTTTGTCACACGCAAAACTTGTCTAGTAAGTGTCAAGCATAGTCGCTGGTGGGAATATAATTTACCCAAGCGTGAGTGGAAGTCTCGCTGGCCATACAAAAGTCAAGCAAATATTCTTTGGCTACTGAACTAAAAAGTAATCTTTATACTAGCGATCTTAAGAATTGTTCTTTTAATTCTTAGTATATTGACTGAGGCAGGATTTCTCAAAGTTTTGCTTGTGACCCCCCCCCCCCCCCCCCATACACACCAAAATAATATCTAGGCCTATATACCCAGTTTTTGCCCTAAGTATTTTCCTGCTTTCTTCGCTTCTGAAATTCATTCTCCTAGAGTCTAAATAATGTCTAAATATTAACCCATTTTTATCTATTTTTTGTCTAAATATTGTCTCCCGATAAAAGAGTGCAGGTCAAATAAATTAAAAAAGAGTGTGGGACGGACCGATACTAGAGTGTGAGAGTCATTGGAAGCTAGATGTAAAGCATATGCACTTTTAAAATAGGCTTGATCTTCATGTTTAGCAAGACGTTTTGTAGCGGCCGTGCTCTGATTACGCAAAATACGCTAACATAACGATGGTACGTACTACGTACATACGTCAATTAGGAGAAATCATACCGTTCTGACGTAGGCCTAAGATGTTATGATGTCATGTCGTCGGTAACTAGATAGGTTCGAAGTTGGGACATTTTAAAAGAAGCTGCTTCAATTTGGAATAGTCTAAAACTAACATCTAACACTACATTAGTAACCCTAAACATCTAACACTACATTAGTAAGCCTGAACATTTAACACTACATTAGTAAGCCTAAACATCTAACACTACATTAGTAACTCTAAACATCTAATTCTACATTCGTAAATCTAAACATCTAACACTACATTAGTAAGCCTGAAAATCTAACACTACATTAGTAAGCCTAAACATCTAACACTACATTAGTAACCCTAAACATCTAACACTACATTAGTAACCCTAAACATCTAATTCTACATTAGTAACCCTAAACTTCTAACACTTCATTAGTAAGCCTAAACATCTAACACTACATTAATAGTAACCCTAAACATCTAGCACTACATTAGTAACCCTAAACATCTAACACTACATTAGTAAGACTAAACATCTAATAACAATATTGGGGAGGTAAAATTGTAGAGCCCCTCCCCCCCCCCCCCCACTTAAAAAATAGATTATAGGCCTACTATTATTTCACATTTTCTTCGTGTATGGAAGGTGGAAGCTAGTGAAAGGTGGAAAGAAGTCAAAAACAAGTTAAAAAAAATGAATCATTTATTTCAAGCTAAAATTTTGTCCATAGAAGTATGACTGGACTGGATTGTCTTAGCTTTAATCCCCATATTAACCCATTTCTATCTCTTTATTTTTCAATGAAAATAAAACATGAATGTTTAGTTTTCTATATTATTTAAACATAAAGTAATATTTTAAGATTTTTTTTATAATTCTTGTTTTCCATTTAACAAAAAAAAAATCCACAAAAGTTGCTCACCCAAGTTGCCCCTTTCAACAAAACATCTTTCCACTTTGTTCACTTCGTCTTGCGGAGAGTATTCTGTGATAATATTTTCTCCCAGGTCTTGTCCATACGTGTAATCCTCTCCTGCCAGGCCGAGCCCTGAGTCGGCTGATGCTTTGGATGTGGCAGAAAGACCTCTCTCCCCGTCCGGTAGCCTGGCACCCGATAAACTCTGTGTTGATTTACCTCGATGCAGACGTGACTTTTTCTCTTTCAAGACTTTGTTACCCTCGGAGTCTAGCTCGTACTCTACCGAGAATACGTCACATTTTGAGTCTGTTTTAGAAATCTTTCCTGGAGATCTCTGGGTATTTGATTTGTCCAAACTAATGGGTTGGACTCTAATAGTCCTAGACTGTTTACATCCCATTTCGAGGTCTATATAAAAAAAAATATTTTCCTGAACAAAATAAAAATTCAAGTCCAAGAATGATATAAAGTCGGAAAAAAACAACACAACTTCACGTGTAGCCTACACAAATGTATCCTAGTTGTTATAATGTTGTCCTAAATTAAAGTTGCGTTTTCTCAAAAGACATAATGATAAATGAAGTATAGGCCTACTATAGTCGTCTATAGGCATAAGCTTATTCTGAGAGAGTATTCTACATCTAGTAGAGTTAAATAAACTAATTTTCTAGTAGCTCAGGAATGAAATATATAAAAGAATAAATTAAATCACGTATTATAATCTAGTAGATCTATATCTAATCCGTTTCATTGTTCAAATAACGTGTGAGACTAACAGAAATAAGAATGCAACTGTCTGCTACGACAGACTGTTATGACCTCGTAACTAGGCAACAAGCATTCTTATATCATAGACAGAGGTTCTCTGTAAAATAACAACCCTACCCTTGTGAGTTTTTATATTTTCTTATTAAACGTCGTCTTGTGCTATTATTGGATCTAGATCTAAAATCGAAAATGGGCTATGATTTTTAAAAATGATTTTAAAACTAAGACCAACGAGACTCTGATAGAGTTTTAGATTGAGATTGATTTATAATTTACCGAGGACGGACGTAGAGATTTAGATCTCAATTTGGGTTTTAAAAAAACTAGGAATCTTATGTACATATAAACTAGAGCAGGGGTGGGCAGCCTATTTCTATCGAGGGCCGCATATACGAAAATTGGAAACAGGAGGCCGAATATATATATATATATATATATATATATATATATATATATATATATATATATATATATATATATATATATATATATATATATATTAGGCTATATATACTATATAGGGATACTTTCACTAAACATTCTTGATCTATCAGTTTAAGAGTGAATAATTCAAGGCTCATCTGTGAATACTGAGGGATTTGTTTCCCTTGTTGGTTTAAAAAAAAAAAAAGTTAATTACGGTTACATGTTGTTTTTTTATTTGATTCATGTCTTGTCTATGCCAAAAAGTAATTTCGCGAAGTTTCAACTTGATCCGAGAATAACATGTGGTCTTTAAAAAGAATTTGATCATTATTATGTTAGAAACGAACGAGTATTTAATCTCTGGCGCTGCCAGGGTCGAGTTTAAAGAGAAACAAAATTCATTGTAGTCAGTTTCCACTGAGGAATTTTCTGGTGATGTGGCAGGTCTGCAGCAGTACCGCCTTCTGACAGGCAACGAGAATTTTCCTAGGAATGTTAAGGGCCTTTAAGGTATATGTGAGTTAGGGGCGTAGCTAGGAATTTTCCATCGTTTGGGGGCCCGGGGGCTTTTACTATTTGGGTGCCCCTGCATTTTGCATAGTATTTAATTTTTAATTAAATAACACTCCCTCAAGTGGGGGCCCGGGGGGATTTTCAAATTCTCTCCCTTTCCTTCTCCCACCCTAGCTACGCCACTGAGTGAGGTTAGTTGTTATTATCCCCTCGGTTGATATAACAATGGGGTATGTTGTTATTTTGGATAACTTCCATAAACGCTTAATCTCCAAGACTAGGCTCCCATATTTTCGTTGTTTTCCCATTTCAGATTTTCTTAAATTACGAGACGGTGGTACGGAGTTGTCAATAATGTTTTTTTTTTTAAAATCAATGAACAGCAGATCAGAGCGCTTAAAATCTACCATTTTGTCGGTCAAAATAGGCCTATCCCAGTACAGCAGATGATCAGTAGACTCGAGAATCTCTTGTGTTGAGTATTTGTAATAAGGAAGAGTATCATTACAGATCAAATTATGTGTCAAAGCTAAGTGTTGGTGTATTAACTTTGCAACTTGGTTATGGCGACCTAGGTAGGCAGATTCTGACAGGGCTGAACATCCTGCCATTATGTTCAATTGACTCACCCACATTACCACATTTTCGGCATTTGTCAACAACATTTTAGGATATGCTTCTGGCAAATTTTTGCCCTAATTACTCTGTCCTGTATTGCAGTAACAAGGCCTTCGGTTTCAGAGTAGAGATGACCTGCTTTGAGCCATGTTAAGGAAGCAGCCTTGTCAATGGAGTGGAGTGTTTTTTCATCCCATTGGCGAATCTCATGCCCTACGTCGTCCAAATCGACATTAACACCAGCATTGTTTAGCCTTATCCAGAATATCATCCTTGGATGAAGGGTTCCTAGGCAGGGTCATGGTGTTTTTTTATTATTATGTCAATGAGATTGCTGATGTGCTGTTGAGCTGCCACAATTTAAGATGGATAGACTTCAACATCTGGGCAACTGGTTCAAGAAAGGATGTATAATTGACAACAATGAAAAGACAAATCAGTATGGATGATCGATTTTTATTATCTAACAGTTGTTTTTTTCCCCTCAATAGATTGTGTTTTATGGCAAGGGAGAAAACTGATAATTTTCAGAGACTATTATTCGTGGACTGTATATAACTACCCCTGTCGAGCTTATATTGTGTTGTTTACGTATCCACCGTGTTAGGACTGTAAGAATTCAAACTTTTAACGTTTGCTGACAAAGACATTTATGGAAATTATGATTTTTTTCTGTATTCGGCAAAACGTAATATTTTAAAATATAAGATCTATCTAAATCTAGAGGTTAAGATGGCAGTGTGTAGAGTCTAAGAGTCCAGCTCTTGAATTATGTAGAGTAGACGAAGTACAGGACTATTCTGGTAAGCGCATTACCCATCTCTGTTGCAGCGATCTCCTACCTCTCAATATATATGTTGAATCTATAGGTCTGTGAATTTTTTGCCACTCTCCAGAAACGATGTTTAAATTAAATTTCAATTAGTTGCCAGCAACAGTACACAAATTTTTCTATGAGCGTCAAAAAGGAATCTAGAAGATCTCTTATAGATATCTAGATCTAATAATCATTAATAATGGTGTTTCATTATATAATGCCGATAAAGGCTATCGAAATTTATTTATCATACATACACAGTAAACTTTTAGTAAGTTAAATATCTTACTATGAACTATGTATCAATACGATAATGACAATGATAATCATAAATATTAAATAATGTTAAATGATTTACTAAAAAAAAATTGACTCATTTACTATCATATTTTTTAAAATCATAATAAGATAATTTAATCGGACATTGACATATGATTATGAATATTATCAATTATGATAATGAACTAAAATTTAAAATCACTGATTATGATCAGATAATCATTCATTTTAAAAGATCAAGAATAATTATTATATTTAATGGTAATTTCCGCTTTTAGCTATTCTATACTATAGGCTATAGTCTAGATCTAATATGGGGATATGTTCTTACTGAGTTACTCAAACTAGTAACATGAGCTAAATTAGATACCAATATCTAATTCTCCAAAGTAGATAAAAGTTAGGTACGATATTATCAAATTAATTGCAGTATTAGTACTAGACCTATTAGTTGATCTAGTAATTAGCAGCTAAGCAGATCTTTTTGAATTAATAAGGCTGTGACCATATGTTACAAAACATTGCTTCCAAACAGGGGCAGACTGGGTATCAAAATCGGCCCGGGCATCACCATATAAAACGGCCCACAAATGGCATGTCATATATTTTCGGTGGGGGGGGGGGGGGGGGGGGGGGGATTTTTACCCCACTTCGCAAATTATATATATAAATATATATATATTTGTGTGTGTGTATATGTAATTAACCTTCATCACTTTCTGATCTTTCATTCTTTCAAACATTTTTTTCTACCCTAGAATACTCTCTTCCTATAATTAGTGGAAAGACAGTACACACCGCCAAAGGGCAGCTAGGGAGTCCGGGGGAGCGCTGTGAGCTTCCCCCAGTGGAGTCCGGGGCAAATCCCGGAACCAAGCATTATTTCCGTTATTTTAAGCTTTAAAAATGCATATTCTGAGGTATCTACAGTGCAATTAGCTTGCTACTCTTCCGCTAAAAAAAATTAAAAACCCAAAGCTGCTATTCATTGGAAACCAGCGACTTGTAGAAAACGGTAAAATGCTTTAGATTTTGTATTGGAGGGGGAAGGGAAACCACAAAACCCCTTTTGGCTACGCTCCTGAAATTTGGTGACTGTAGTCTGCTTGAGTTAGCTGCACTCAGGCAGTAAGTAAAGTTTCCCTTTCAGACACTGAGGTCTGAGGCAAGTGATGGTTTGAAGACCCTTCCCTCCCGGCTATGCCCATGTGTTATATTATAGGTGTAAGCCTAATTCTCTACAAAATACATAAAGTTCGAAAACTGGATCTATGCATTCGTAGGATTACATAATGTATTCTATTTATACATGTATATAGTCTGAAAACTATAAACAATACAATAGCAGCCTAATAAGTTTGAAGCTTTTTGGTATTACTTATAGATTACGGACGTTTCTTCAAAAAATACGATTTTTACATCTTACGCATTTCATGTGTCATTCTAATCATGCATGTTGATCTGTGACTTAAAATATGCTAAATCATTGGTTTTCCTGGCTGACTCAGGCAACCCATTCCATTAAAAGAAAGCAGAACGGATAGAGAGGCACTTACTTAATGTGAAAAGCTCTTGCTTCTTCCTAGTACATTCTCAAAAATGCGATTTGTATATGAATATACCATGACCCATTATTTAAAATATAAATCTCCTTTCATTAAATATCAGATGTGACAGTGCTATATAAATTATTGTAATGGTTGTAATAATTTTCATCATTAATGACTTCATACTAAGCATAAGTTTGCCATTAATTATAACAGTATAAAATTGATTTAGATTTTTTTTTTAATTAAATAATTTTTTTTTGGAAGCCTTAAGTGTAGTGTTTTTAGATCTATGTTATTAAAAATAAACAAAAAGAAACTTACTTTGTCTTTTCAAATCGCAGAAAGTAGAGCTTTATACCCATATTGAGCTGTGAATAAGTTGGGTGGTTTGCAATTTCGCGGCTGTGTGTATGTGTTAAAGTTAATTTCTATTAAGTATTGTTAAAGAGCTAATTGTTTTTGGTTAAATTTCATTGGAACCATTAAAAGACGGGGAGGGAAGGAGCAAAAAAAATTGGAGTGCCATCAAAGGCCCATGCCGACCAGCAAAATGATTAGGGCAAACACAACCTTGAAGACATCAAAGCAGTCCATGCCGCTCGTGCATAGCAGAAAGTACGGTCTATCGTTTTGCAAATGATAAAACGTACAGTGTATAGTGTATTTTTTCTGTGGATATTCTTGTTGAATTTCAAACAAAATTAATTGTAATGAGAATTAAAAAAAAACAAAAAAACCTATTCGGGCCTTTGTGTCTTGCTGCTGTCACTTTTTTTTTTTTTTAAGTTGTCTGCATTAAATTTTTTTTTCTTTGGTTGCGACCAGACCGGCCCGTTTGGTACCGGCCCACCGGGCATTTGCCCGTTTGCCCATATAGCCAGTCCGTCCCTGCTCCCTACCCCTAAAATCTTTATGATTTATTTCATATCTGTCTCTCACTCTTGCTAGAGAGCTACCCACTTCTATATCAAAGACATTACTTCACAAAAGAAGATAATTACATCCTATGCATTTCATGTGTCAATCTAGTCATGCATGTTAATCAATGACTTTGCTCTGCTACATTTTGGTTTTCCTGGCTGATTCATGCAACCCTTTCTATTCTCTAAGGAAGAAGAAGCACTTGTACAAATTCGTTCTAGCGTATGGAATAAGAAATGTCCCTCTATTTTTGTGTCTTTCTGGGTATTTCATTAGATTTTGTTTTTCTGTTTGTAAATTATGGTTTAGTGTTTTATGTATTATAGCACAATGCATTACATTTATTAAATCATCTTTTAGTCTCAAAATAAATTTACTTCAGTATGTCCCAGAACAATACAGAAAAAGATTTGTGGCAGCCATCTTTCTACTTTATCTCATTCATCTTGGAGTACAGCACATCAACTTTTTAGCCAATCTTTGGAAGATTAGGAAACGTAAACAGTCTCTAAAACAACGATGTGACAGTCTAACTCATAAATTAAAAGATGTCAAGGTTGCAATTGAATTTTTTTTTTATCAACTTCAATAAACTACTGTTGTGTGTTTTTGTTTTACATGATGAGTGTTGAAATGTTTAATTTATGATAATACATGATCAAAATGTTAAAAGAAGGCTATAAGTTTAATTCAAACTGTAGGCAAATATTGTCAAAAAAAGTTTCTTGGTTAATGAGGCTTGAAATTATTTGTTGTTCAGAATTTCCTAAATTATGTCTTAAGATAAAAAAAGCTGTTTCAAAAACTTATATGATAATACATATAATGTAACAATATGAAAAAATCCCATTTTGACAGATACAACCATTATTATCTAAGCTAATGTAATGTTGCAGAATTTAAGACATGATTTCCTTTTTTTAAAACAAATCTAACATTTATTTTATATAATCTTTATAACCTTTGTTTCTATTTCAAATCTTTCAAACATATTGAATATTTAGAAATTATATTTAAATAAACAAAATTAGTTGCATTCATTACAAAATGTGCATCCCAAAATGTTTATATTTTTTTCTTGCTGGTTGTCTCAGAACCTTCTCTTAAAAAAAACCTTTTTATATCTATTCTTTTTCTCAAAAAGAATTCTCCAAATATGCTCCTTCCATACATGACGTTGCATGACCTTTCAAATGAAATTCAAGACTCTATCTTGATGCCAGAAATGGTCATAAATGCCTTCCAGCAACAGGTAAATGGTTGTTCTTTCTTTTACGATAAATAGAAAATGCTTCAGATTATTCAATATTTTTTCACTTCAAATCATATCATATTTTAGAAACTTTTTTTTAAATAGCATTTTTAAATTAAAATTAAATACTAATTATTACTAAAAAGTATTTTATAATGTATTAACCCAAAGTCTACTTTAAATATTCTTTTTTTTTTCCCCAAGGCCTTGAACTGTAATAAACATCTAAATGGGATTGCTGACTTCATCCCTCTTGATGTATGTATTTTAATAGATTTATAGTATTTCCAGTTAGCTGAAGTTGAAATTTATTGAAAGTTATATTGCTAATGGATCTTTCTATGCAGACTTAAACAAGTTTATAATTTCTGCTACTCATCTTATGGTAATTATTGATTTCCGAGCTTTTGGGATTTTTTTTGGCCACATTTTGTTCTTTGATTTTTAGATATTTGATATTAACCCATATATTTCATTTTTTAAATTCCAAACAATTTTACAGAATGTGGTGGCTGTATGCCAGAACATCTGGCTAACAAACCAAAAGATTTAAGTTTAATTTTTGTTAGGCTTATTTTAGGAAAAATTTAAGAAAAAAATTGTCATCCACTCAGGCGCTAGATATTACTAGATATCAATTATATGTTATAATGTTGTCTTGGCAATGCCTTTCTCACTTTTAATGTCAGTGTATTGAGAACTAGTATTTCCCTTTTTATTAATTACATTATGTCCTTTGAACAGCATTCAAATTAATTTAATGCCATGTTAAGGACAACTGGTCATTTCAGGTGTGCTTTAGATTGTCAAATGAGAGCTATGTACAAAAAATGACCATACCTAACAAACTGGACAGTATTAACTTCCTCCCCTGCAAAGAGCAATCTTCCAACTAAGAACAGGACACACACCTCTGTTGAATTACCATCTTAACAAAATAAATTTCACACAACTCCCCTTTGTAGACACTGTACCCACCCTTATGAAACTGTAAATATATCAACTTTGAATGCCCCTTCCTAATCAACCTTAGGCAGACCCTACTACTACTACAGCCCAACATATCCAACACCCTGTACAGCAGTGCTGAACAACTGAAGCACACTATTTTTTCTTGGCACAGTCTGCAAAAGAGCTCAGCAGCAAAAATCTGGCTAGAAGAAGAAGAAGGATTTGTCAACTGCCTGTGGCTTGAATTTCATTTGCTATCATTGATGAAGGATACAGCAATAGGAAATTGTAAATTTTATTGCAAGAAGTCTTTTAACTTATATGATATACAAAAATGTTTTGTATAACATTTTGTATAATAAGACATAAGTCACATCCCTATAGAATCAAGAAGATCATTAGGTTACTACACCTTAGTGGAAAATGTGGCTCAAAATTATTTCATGTCTTAGTTTCTATTGTTAAATGATCTTTTCTGTTTTGGCCTACTAGTTAAAAGAATTTGAAAAAAGGACATCGGTCAAGAAAGAATCCATAGCAATAACTATTGCTGTCAAAGAAACTAATTTATTAGCTGCTCCTCCGACAACTTCAGAATCAATTTTTTACCAGGTCAGTTTTTTTATTTTTTTACAGTAGAATAAATACTTTTACTAATTTATTCTGAAAGAAAAACAAACAAACTTACATGTGATTTAGAAAAAGGATTCAATGGGTGTCTGGTTACTTCATCCCCCAGTCCCTTCATTCCTGGACATTTCATCCCCTGATCTTTTTATCCAACAAATAATAATTGTAAAAGTTACAAAATCGGCAATATGTTCATTTAAAAGTGTGATGCATTTAAAATAAATAAAATTAAATGCCATGTAAAAAAATTATAATAAAAAAGTAAAGCTCCCTACACATCTCCAAGTTATGTCCTACACATCTCCAAGTTATGTCCTACACATCTCCAAGTTATGTCCTACACATATCCAATTATGTCCTACACATATCCAAGTTATGTCCTACACATATCCAAGCTTAGTTAACAAACTTTACACTAATGATTGTTTTTTAAGTTCATCTATCTTTTCAGATGTACACCAAACTATTTTCCTGCTTCAGTAACAAGGAAAGTGAATGTTCCAGTAAAAACTTGAGTGTACAGGGAAAATCCCTTTCACTAAAAGAACTACAAAATATCAGACGCTATTCTGTTTATGGCATTCCAATTAGTTTAACTGAAATTATTCATGTGAAGGTAACTCTTGGTGTCTTCAAAACCACTAACAAAAAAAAAAAAAGAATTGCATGAAAAGAAAACAAATTTTACTGTTCAAATTTTTGTAAGTTTTAAAACAAATTTCCTTTCCATTCAAACTTTCAGTGCTTTTTAAGAATGGTATTTTTTTAATATATTCTATTTACTTTTATTTTCTTCTGATCCATTGTTTAGTCCCAAGATTCCACTGCAGGTTTAAGTCTCAATCTTAATGTCATGGTGAAAGATGCTGTTATTGTTAAGGTAGGAATTTAAAAATAATTATAATTTAGACTTAGTATCTGTCATACTTTAAAAACTTGTAATCTAGCCAGTCTTATGATATGATGTATGTAACTACAAAGACACTGGTTTAGAGATTTTCATTCTTTTTAAATAATGATTCAAAGAGATTCAAAAGCCCAGTACGTTATTAAACTTAGAAAGATGTCAATGGAAGAGAAAACCCATTTCAGATTTCAAGGTTTGGGAGCTACTGCATATGCATATTAATAAAATAGTATTTTTTTTATACTATCAGGTTCTCAAATCTCAAGGTGCTATTCCATTTATAAGAACAAATGTACCACAGATTGGCTTACAATCGTAAGTTGCTGTTAAAAATAGGCTTTAAGCACTCTTTTGAGTTTGTGCTGATCACAAAACTCCTGTAAAGAATCCACCATTGATGTGTTATGTAGTAATTAAGGTCTAAAATAACAAAACAAAACATAAATTAAACTATTTTTGTCAGTAAAAGCTAACATTAAAAAAATTCTGTTTTTGTTTTATTTATTGCTTACTAGGTTTGCATCATCAAATCCAATTTATGGCACAACAGTTCATCCATTTGTTGCTGGTAGATCTCCAGGTGGAGGTTCCAGTGGTGAAGGATCACTGTTGGCCTGCAAAGGGTCTATTCTTGGAGTTGGAACTGACATATCTGGGGGTATCAGAATACCAGCTCATTTCTGTGGTGTGTGTGGTTTCAAGCCAACATCCTGTAGGATGAGGTAGTATCATTTGCTGTGTAAAATTACCATTGGCTCATTATTAGTAGACACAATCATAAACTAACTCACACTATCGCATTAAACCTCTCCTATCTAGCTTACTTATTGTATTCAAGAGTTTGGTAGACTCTTAAACTTACATCATGTTTAATACTAAGTTATCAGCATACTAATTACACTATATAAATGAATGGAACAATAAACCCATAGCTAGACTCCTGAAATAAATCATCAATTTACAACTCTATGGAGTTGGCTAGATTGTCATTTTCAAGAACATTTTGGAACCATCAAGGAATGTGAAGTCACCAAATTAGAACCTTATGAGCTATTTTTAGCTTCCCAAATGATTGAGAAATGATGTCATACTAATCACATTCCAGATTTGCTTGCATAATAATGTCACTAACCAACTACCATTGTTATTACGGATTGTGACTCATTTTATTTACATAGACATGTAGACATGTTTTTTTGGTTTTAATGAGTTGTTACTGATATTATTCATTCAGCCATAAAGGGTTAACAGTTCTCTCAGGACAAGAAAAAAGTAAGTGACAAGTTGTGTCAGTAAAAGATGTAACTTAAAAAAAAATATATTATTAACGAATACCCCCCCCCCCCCCCCCCCATCCAATCAATTTTTGTATAGCTTGTAGTGCAGCAAAGTTATAATTACCTGTCTTGAAGAGATCTTCTGAATGTGAAAAACAAAATTATAACAGTTGCAGAAATCCCAGCATACCTCTATCTGCAGTAGAGAGACTAACTATGAAAGACATAATACATTTCTCTCAAAAGCAAATATGGTTAAAGAACAAATTCAAAAGATAGCCAGGAAAAATAAAATTTAAAGATCCTACACATCAATGTTGTTATGAAAATAAGTTTTTACCATGACCATTACCATGTTTTTCAGAGGACTCAAAAGCCAGTGTCTGTCTGTTGAAAGTGAAACATTTTGTTGTTTTTTAAAAATAAACACTACATCTTTGATGCACATACATATATAAAAATATATTTCAAATTAAAATTGATAAGGGTAGCCCAAAACACATTTGAAAAATTCATCTTTCAAATATTCACCTTAAAGCATACCCTTTTATTATTTTTTTCAAATTAAAATATACATATTAAATGCTAGATTTAATTACTAACAATCAATATCCAATTTAGTTCCTATTTGTGTCGGACCATTGTCCCGCAATGTTGAGGGGCTTGTACGTTTCATGCATGCCACATGTGTGCCACTGCACTTTGAGTTGGATTGTAGAGTGACCCCATTAGCTTTTGATGAAGTGGTATGTAAAATAATTACTTTACTTGTGTGAGCTTTCTTCAAATCATCATTTTGATCATGTTCATTTTAATTTTATCTGGTAGAGTCACATAGATCAAGAAACACAGAACTGATTGACTGCCTCTCAAGATAGAGATCTTTCATTTTAATCTTACCTGGTACAGTCACATTGTGGGGGCCCCTATCTTGTGGAGGACCACTGGGCTGTAGCCCCGCCTTCCATCCATTTAAATCCAGCCTTTCTCGAGCATTTCCATATCACCACGACCAATTTGGAGAGTCTAATAAGTCTAAAAATGACACTTTCTCCTCAATTTGAATCTTCACACATTACTTCTAGGATTGTTATCTATGGCATTAAAACTTTTAAAACTTAGTTTGTCATTTTAGCTCTCATGTTTATGTTTGTAATGTTATCACAGCGTCGTAAGCCTACATTTTTTATGTTAGCAGCGCTCTATAAATTAAATTATTATTATTATTCATTTTCTTTTTGTATACATAACCCTCGGCACCAAAATCAGACTGATGCGCTCTCTGGTCATGGCCACATTTTTATATGCTTGCGAGACGTGGACGTTGAATGCAGAGCTTGAGAGGAGGATCCTAGCAATGGAATTGAGATGCTACAGAAGGATCCTAGGCATCACATTCAAAGACCGCATCACAAACCAAGAAATCAGAGACAGGGTTACTGTAGCAATCGGAGCCCATGACGACCTGCTAACTATTGTAAAAAGACGAAAACTTAAAACCTTTGGCCACATTACAAGATCTACGGGGCTCGCAAAGACCTTCCTTCAGGGAACAGTGCCAGGAAAAGAAGAAGAGGCAGACAGAAAAAGCGATGGGAGGACAACATTAAAGAATGGCTGGGCCTGCCATTGAGAAAGGTTCTAAACAAGGCAAAAAAAAGGGAGGAATGGAGAAAGACGGTCAACAAATCTTGCCTGGTGCCCCAACGGTCCAACAGACTAAGGGATAGGTAAAAAAAAAAAGGTAAAAGGTATACATAACTATTACATTTTATGGAACTTATATGTTCGGTTGATTTGATGAAAGTCTATTAACCATTTGCGACATTGAAGAATAAAATTTGCTACAAATAGTGGCTCATCAATCTTTTAAGTATTGAAACATTTAGATCTAGTTTTTCTTTAAATATTTTTTAACATTTTTTATTCTTTGTACATCATGACTTTGGAGATAAAGGCGGCAAAGTTTGTTTATAGATTTTGTATTTATATTTTTTATCAAGTACAAGTATTTACTTCAAACAGTTCATGTTGTTTTTAAATTTTATAACAAATATGATAATTATTATATTTTCAAAAATCTTATATCTAAAATTAATTTGAATAATCTGTAAGTAGCTTTTAATGTAGGGTGGTAATTGACATTTCATGTTCTAATGTCAGGTTAAAAGGATTATTTCTGTTCATTGCCTACCTTTGCATGCTTTGTTGACATAATGTGTAAACTAAATGTTAAGTAAATTGGTAAACCACCTAATGCTACAGTGTTGTGTGTTTTCTCTCACATGTTCTTTATACATTTTCATATATTTTATATCTCAGCAATATGAAAGTAATAGGCTTTTGCAAATTGGCTACTTTATAGAGGACAGTTGTACAAAGTCTACACCAGCAGTTGAAAGAGCTGTACTGCTGGCTAAAACATTGCTTGAAGCTCGTGGCCACAAGGTGAGAACCAATTCGAATATCTTCCTATTCTACTTACCAGAATTCCGCTAAATTTAGATATAATTAGCAGATCACATCAAAAAATTTATTCATTTATTTTTTCTATGAAAGTTGTGCAATAAATAAGTATGTGCTTGGAAAAATCTGGCACTTCCTATCCTACCTTTATTTCATTAAAATCTTTCATAATTAAAAAAATATATTAATAGTAATAAAGAATAGATGTTTTTATTCTTGTTCACAATTTAAGGTTGTCAATTTTGACCCGCCTGACCTGAAGATGATGTTGACAAAACTGTTCCTCCCTGCATTACTTGGCTCAAACTCTCAGGACATTCATTGTTATCTGTGTGTTTGTCATTCAAACGGTTGTAGTTGTTAAATTGGACACTTTTTTTTTGTTATCATATTATATTATGTTAATTCCATTAATGCCCAATTGTATGATCCCTTATTCAACTTTGTATATTTCATTGCACGAAAAGATTAACCTTCACAAATACAACCTTTTGAAAAGTTCCTTAGTAAATAAACTTCTAATCTGAAGAAGCACCATCTAAATAGGCTATTGACAGCCAGACATTTTAAAATAATTTTGCTTATTTGAAGATGCCTTAACGTACCATTAGATCCTTTTATCTCTATTCTAACATGTATTTAGCTTCTATATAGATAATCCAGTGTTTCCCAAAATGTGTTCTGCAGAACCCTGGAGTTCCGCGAGACCTGAATAGCTGTTCTGAACTACTGGAATGATTAACTCTAAAAAATAAGCAAAGTGTTCCTCTAAATATTCAGAATGCGCGAAGTGTTCCGTTAAGGAAAATATTTGGGAAACACTGAGATACCGGTAATCAATTCAGTTTACTAAAAGTCAAGATCAACAAATGATAAATCCTTGATTTATTCTCTTTTTATTTTTAGTATTTAATTTCAGCAAGTTAAACCATATATCCACAGGTACACAGATAAAGTTGACTCAAGTCTAAGGAGCAGTTTCTATACACCATTTACACATTACCCTGTTAGGTTCCTTTTCTCTTTCTTCTACAGGTTCATGGTAAGTTTCACTTTTTTTTCCTATGTTCATAATTTTTCTAATTGACTTTGCTTTAAGACCCTAACTAAAATTAGGAATTTTATATGAGTTACCTATTTCTACGCCCTATAGAATGAACAACTGCTTTTCCCTAACAGAAGCTGGGTACCTTTTAAAGCTGGCTGGACTAGGAACTGTCTTACAGTAAAAGATAAAATTAATTTGGACTATCCATTGCTCCTAATGTATTGAGATTCATTTTGTTACTCCGACATGTTACCTTTCAGTAAAAAAAAAAAATTGATGTATTAAAAAATATTTATATTGCATCTATTACGTATAGATTATTGTACTATGTAGTTAAGTTTCCAAAATTGTCTAATAGAATTGTTTCTTAGATTCTATGTAAGCGTTATTGCTAGAGGTATTTTGTATCACTTGCTACCACACACAAAACCTAACAAGTAAATCTCTGTGGCATTTTACGTCTCGAGAGACGATCTTTCCCCTTTGCAACTTCTTGTGTGACTAAAGAGGCCAATCCTTGATACACAGCTGCGATCGCAGGTTGGGCATATATAATCACCAGGCGCCATTGCATTTTCACCCTTCTTTCTGCTACTGTTGTGTATGACATCTGCAATCTTTGACCCTTCCTTTATGCTTTCTCTCCATGAGGATCTGTCCAGTGCCCCCTCTTCCCAGTTGCCAGTGTCGATTTTGAAGAGCTTCATATCGCATTTGCATACATCCGTATAACGTAAAAGTGGGCGACCAGCGGCTCTCCTGCCTTCTATTAGATCGCCATACAGGATGTCCTGTGGAAGTCGACCTTCTGGCATTCTACGAACGTGGCCAAGCCAGCCAAGGCGTCTGCTGCTGATAACAGAGCGGATGTCCTGGCACCCTGCTCTTTGTAGCACTTCCTCATTGGTTATCTTATCTTGCCACCTTATTTTAAAGATCCGCCTTAGGCATCGGAGGTGGAAAACATTCAGCTTTTTTTCCTGCCATGAGTAGGTTGACCATGTTTCACTTCCGTACAGCAGGGTACTCAACACACAGGTCCGGTAGACTAGGGCTTTAGTACTGTTAGTCAGCAATATGTTGTCCCAGACTCTTTTCTGCAGCCTTGACATGGTGGCCATTGCCTTGGCTATCCTGTTGTTTATGTTTTTATCCAGTAGAGTGTTGTTGGATATGATGGAGCCAAGGTTGCATTATATTGTTTTATTATAATTTATTATATTTGAAATATTATATATATCTTGAATGATCTTATTAGTAAAAGACAGTTTATATATAATAATATCTGTGTGCTAAACGGCTTGCTCTATTTCAGAATAACCCTATTGATGCTGATCTAATGGCCATCAAGTATCCAGAGTAAGTTGTTCTGTTTAATAAATTAGATTCAGTGATATTCAGATTCAGATCAAGTATAGTGAACCTAGGAAAAGAAATTCTATTTGGGGATCAAGATTTTCATGCATTTCTAAATATAAATTTTGGCAAACGTCTTCATTTTTTTTTTGCTCCACAGGACTGTGACTGATTGGTGGAATTTGATGAAAAACATTGGGGTAGTTTTTCTGTTTTGTTGGTTCTGTTTAAATAATTTGGTTTCTTGAATTGATGCTATATATGAACTATTCATTTTCATCAATTGGAAAAGCTTAAACCTGTCTGATATTATGAAGAAAAAAAACTTTTTTTTTACAAGCATGTTGGGTTATTGTTTTAGACAATCTGAATTATTCAAATAAAAGAAAAGCAGTTCTGTTGACAGATTTGATTTACTCAGAACTGGGGAGGGGATCATGTGGACAATGCAAGAAAGTGTAGAGATACAATTCCCTTCAATATTATTTTATAATGATAGCTTATTTGGATGCATGTCTTGTTTTAAAAATGAAATTAATGATTATTTTTCATGCTATAATGTTGACATGTATATTGTAGTTAGAAGACTTGAGACTGGTGGCCTTTACCATCAGTATACAAAGGGCTTAGTAAATATCTCAGCAGATGATATTTTATCATGTTGGTTGAAAGTTTTTTCCAATATTTATCATTAACTTTTAAACCATTTTACTATTTGATGTTAATTTCACATGTAATATAAAAAAATAACTGGGGTATGAATGCATATTTTGTGTGCTATAGTGTAAATTGTTCTATGTATTGTTATTTGAAATGCATAATTATAAAACAAATTTCCCAGTTGGATAATAAAGATTATTATTATTATTGGATACATTGAGCACTGCACATTAGGATGCTACTTTTGGTAGTGTATGGGTCTGTATATGGTATTTAAAACTTCATTTATAGAATTTGATTCAGTAATTTATTTCTATGTCATGAAACAGGACTTTAAACTTAGATTCATGAAAAAATGGAAGGAAGCCAAAATTGATGCTTTACTTTGCCCAGTTCTTCCTTTTGCAGCTTTAAAACTTGGAAATGAAAAATATTTTACTGGTAAAAGTTTTGTCTGATTTTTCATTTAGATGTTTCTTGTAAGGTTTTATACACATTTTTTAATTATCCACTGCCAAACAATCCATATTTGCAACTGGGATTATTTGTGACCCTTCCCCTGAACTGAGACTCATTTCAGTTAATCCATTTTCAAACCTCTACCTAGTAATTACTTTATAACAAAAATGTGTCTTAGAGATGAAAGGTATAAATCATATTTGGCTTTTTTTCCTTAATGTTTTATTTATCTGCACACTTCATATATTTTGAGTGAAGTTTGTTTTTCAATTACTTTGTCTTGAATAAGTTATATAACACAAAAAATAAAATTATCTCAATGCAAATGACTTTCTGTCATGGATGCATATGTGCTATTAAGCACATGTAGCAAGTTTGCAATACACAGCTAGTTGCATGGGGGTCAAATTATGTTGTATTGGAATTAACAAAGCTTATATAACTCACTTTGTCTCCACTATTTCCGGTCAGCAGCTGTTCTAACATTCAAGAGAGAGGCTGGTCCATTCTTTTACATTGTTTTTTAATTGAATTAATGTGGCCTTGAGTTGGTAAAATTTGCAATTTAATTTTAAGCTCATTTTTTAAATTCCTAATATATGATTGCAATGGTTAAGAAAGTATTTTGTGTATGTGTATGTCAGTCATAATGAAAACGAATTCTATTGGTTTGTTGCAGGCTGTTTAACTTTTGCAACATTATTCAATGTCTTGGACTTCCCAGCTGGTTGTGTCCCTGTTGCAGAAGTGGAGAAATCAGACAATGAAAATCTAAAGAATTCTATGAAATACAAGGTTTCAACTAAATTGGAAAGGTTAATTGTGGAGGTAAATTATTTTTTAGATAGCTACTTTTTGTTGATGTGGAAATAGTTTTCATAAAATGAGACACTATTTTTATGTATATATTTTTTTCATTTTATACAAGACTTTAATTATTTTTACTCTTTTTTTTTTTTTTCATATTTCTCAATTTTGTGAATCAGCGTAGTTAGTTTTTTTTTTGTTGTGGAGCGAGGTGGCTAAGTGGTTCGAATACCAGTGAAGACTGGAATTTTGAACGCAGATTATTAACAATGCCCCTGAGTCCAGCCAACTTTAATTTGTACTTGGTATATATTAGGGAAGTAAAATTGATGGGTCATTGTGCAGACAACATGACACCTTGGTTAACCATCAGACATAGAAACAGCTGAGCTTTATATCATTATATCATCATTATACACGTAATCATCTTCTTTTTAAAGTAATGTCTGTATTATATAAGATAAGATCTGCCCCCATAGACTGCTAGGTCCGAAGTGGTACCCCCTTTTTTTCTTGATCCATGGAATGTCAGGTATGTTTGTTTCTGGCTGAACTTCTTTATTTTTAAGGAAAGTAGAATAGACAAATAATTCAGTCCACCATTCATTTCCAAATATTCACAAGTTGATTCTTATTTTTAATCTCCCATTTTTAAAAACTTTGTTTGATTACTTTAGCAAGCTTAAAATTTTGTGTCTTTCACAAATTAAAACTTTCAATTCTACTAAAAAGATTATCTCTGTTTTAATGTCATAGATTACAGAGTGTACTGATTTAACAAATATTATATCCTACTAACATTTTTGTCAATAAAGTTGAAACAGAAGTAGCTTGCATTGAGATTTTAGCTTAGTGACTTAAAAAAACCCACCTCATTCATATGTATTTTACTTTTCTCACTAGGATCAATTAGATCCAAAGGTAATGCTGTATTTAAAGTTTCTCCATTTTGTTAAAATATTTTAAAATGTTTCACTCTAATTTAATTTTTTCATAAATAACTTTATTTTTAATAATATAATTAATTTCATAATTTAAACAAAAAATTAGCACTGGCATAAACATTCATGTATTATATTTATAAACAACATGGTATAAATCAGAGATGCTACATTTCTTTATTGAGAAAAACATGTAAAAACTTAAGAAACTTTTGTTTAGTTTCAGAGTTTAGCTTTAGATTTAGTTTCATTTGTGATTACAGATTGATCAAATAAAAGGGCTTTTTGAATAATGAATTTCTTGACTCATATCAACATGGATAATGTTTGCCTGATTTTTCCCCTTGGATGTCCTTTTTTTTGTTGTTGTAAACACTCCCTAAAAATTTGAATCTTTTTCTCTGCCTCCATGTTTTACACAAGTCTTCACTAGATTTACTTAGACCCTCATGCGCCACAGTCTCTTGTTATGTCGGCAGCCTCTTCCCAGCTGGTGTCCACTGCCTTTGAGGTCCTCTATGAAGGTGCAGTACCAAGTTACATGAGGACATCCCTGTTTCTGTTTTCCTTGTATGTGCCTCCATGTTATTTCTACCTTTAGGATTCATTCATCTCTAGGGATACACCTAATTGTTTCCAAAGGAAATATGTGTATTTGCATTTTTTCGGACACCTGGTTATAATTGAAAACTAACTAAAACCTATGACTTAGAAGAGCTTAAGTCTCTAATTAACATGCACAACTAGATTAACACATGGACACGCCAAAGACATAATTATCTTCTGTAATGTATAAGATTTATAAGAAATTTGATTTAGCAATAATAATATTTGAGCATACCAGTTTACCATCTTAAATTTAGTATCAAGCAATTAGTTTCTTTTACATCAGGTTTATGAATTTATAAAGCCTCTTTTAACTAGCATGTGTCTATTTGCAGATCACAAACATTGGACTGCCATTAGGTGTGCAGATAGCTGCTCTGCCTTTTTATGATGAATTAGTCCTTAGAGTAATGAGAGAATTAGAGGAAGCAGTTCAAGGTAAAATATACTCACTTCTTTGATTGTAGGTGCACTATGTGTGCCAATAAAGCATGGTCAACATATCAATAATACATTCATAATCTGATATGCTAAAATTGGAGTATTTTTAATGAGGTGATCATGTACACGGCTCTGCTGGTTAAGTGATCCATAATGTTGGTACAATACACCCCATAAGATTACAAAAATGAACCCTCATAAATATTTAATTATCAGTTTGTTGGGCAGTTTTAGTATTCAAAACAAGATAATTGATAATTGTAGACACTAAACAATATATTTCTCAAACAGCATTTTCTTTTTTTTTTTTCAGTTGTATGAGATCAATCAATTTTTTGTTTATGTCGTATCTGAAAATTATTTTCCATAGCCTATCTTTTGTTTTGTTCAATGACATCATTGTACAGGAGGTCAAGGGACTGACTGGTCACTATTGTCTATCATTTCACAGACACTGCCTATAAGTATGTTTTGAAGGGAAATATTGTGATGTCTTCAGTCACTGGATATTAAAAAAATGTTTTAAACCATTTAAATTATACATTTACTTCATTGTCTAACTTGTTTTTTTTTTGTGGTTTTTTTTTTAGCAAA
This sequence comes from Biomphalaria pfeifferi, assembly GCA_030265305.1. Classification (NCBI taxonomy): domain Eukaryota; kingdom Metazoa; phylum Mollusca; class Gastropoda; family Planorbidae; genus Biomphalaria; species Biomphalaria pfeifferi. The sequence goes on from JASAOG010000252.1 coordinate 549,735, forward strand.
GTCCAATGTAGACTAAACTCAGGGATGTGACCAGTGACATCTTGTGTCATTAAAGTGAAACAGATACATCTAATGGTGACAAAAAGTGAACTAGTATAATAAAGCAGACACTAAATTTGAATTTTGTAAATGAAAAAACAAACAATAAACATAGTTCATAGTTTCATTTTTTTTTGTATTTACAAACAAACAGCATATGGATATAGAAACGATTTAAGAAATGTCACATACTGAATGTTGAATAATAAAAAAAACCCTACAAAACTTTGTTGAGGAAGACTTGTCTTGTTTCCTTTAAACAGGAACATTTATATTTAGCAACACTTCTAATAAAAAATAAAAAGCATAAAAATTGATAGTTGATGGCACAATTTTTTTGGTGCTAAGAAATTAAATTAGAAACCCCTTTTTCAAAACTAACAATGTTTTACAGAATGATTGTATACTTTTTTATACTTATAAGTAATTTATATTTTTTTTAATACAAAAACAAAAAAAACATATGAAAAAAAAAAAAAAGAGCTTAGCCTGAAACTAAGTATATTTCTATTGAAACTTATTGTCTCTAGCAAGCATGGTTTCTTGACCTCACATCTAGTTTGTGAGTGCATGGAATGTCAATTAATAATCATGTATGATTCCATATTGATGTAAGTTAATAAACTTGACAGATGGCAGTATAACAAGAGGGAAAGTAATGAACTAAAGTTCACTAATTGAACTCAGAAATGTACTAAGGAAGAAATGAGAAAATAGCTTAAGATATATAGAGAGCGTAGAGTTCTGTAAATGATATCAAATGGTAAAGTACAACAAAAGCAATGCCCCTTTTTGGATAACTAAAATATCAAAGATGTACAACACAGATTTCTAACACATTATAACAGAGATATACACAGAATGTCTGTGAAATAGGCAGGTTGATGGAAATTAGCATTTCTTTTCAAATGGATAAATTTAATTTTGTTTTTAAATAGAATTTACAACACATCTTATTAGGTGATATTGAGCCCAAATTTGCTGAACATAAACTGAATCAACAAGACTTCTCTAGAGAAACATTGTTTTTAGTTCCAATGTAAGTAAAAATGTGAGTCAAACAAACTTTTTGAGACCTTCTCCGAGGCAAGTAGAAAGGCTCACTCTAAGAGATATAATCAACTTTTTGAACAGACTTTCTGTAGTTACTGCTGCCAATCATACTTGAATTTCTCACAAATTTCTGAGTGATCGAACCCTGTGACTCTTCTACTTCAATCTACCTTATACAAGGTTTGTCTTCGATGTGGCTAAGCAGCCCCCTACTGCAACCTATGTATTTTACACATCTAACGCAGTTGTAACCATTGTCAGCCAGTGTTGATTTAGATTCTCTTTTCGCTTAAACTACCATAGACTTCAATGAAAATATTAGAACTAAAAATAAATTGCAGAATGTACTCTTCTGGACTATTTGTAAAATGAAAATAATAGGAAAAAAAATCATGATAGAGAAAAATGTGTGGGCTCATATCCAAACTTTCCAAATAGATAAGAAAAAAATATAAATTACTGAGTCTAAATTGTAAAGGCCTAGACCTCAGTGTAGCTATGCAAGATAAAAACAAAAATATTCAAAAGACTAGCAGAAAACAAAAGAATACATTATCTTGTAATCAAAACTAAGCTATGAGAATATCCAAGAGTAACAATGTATATTGTAACAACATAATGGAGAAAATATTTCAGAACTATCAAATAAAAGAGCACTCAAAGAAACAAAGATCTTATGCAATTGTACATAGAAACTAGAAGAGTGCACAACCTGTATAAAATCTAACCAAAAATAATGACACATTTATATTTATATATATAATATAAATACATATACAAAAAGCAATCTTGATTGCTGCATGGCACCAAACAAGTTTACCTAAGGTAGTGTGACTACGTAAGTAGGAGATGTGTATATATATGTAAAAGTAATGAAGTAGTTCTAGATGACACACTTAACATTTAACCAAGTAATTCTAATGGCTAAAACTATTTTAACATTTGATTCATTTTCAGATTAAACACCTATAGATGTGTAATACAGAACAACAATTACAACATTTTTTAATATAATCCAATGATTTTGCATAGTTAAGTAAATAAGCTAAGTAATCAACATAAAGATTTCTTCTGCTCTTGAAGTCTAATGGTTATACTATAAGCTTTGATTCTCAATTGCTAACACTCGGAAAGTATTTGATAAATACAATGAAAGCTTCAACGTAATGTTAAAAAATGCTCGAAGCCACATACTCCAGTGTCAGGAAAGGGGAAAAAAAAAAGAATTGTTTAATGCCAAGAGATGTTTTTTTGTAATATTGTCCACACTCCTATTTGGTAGATTTATTGAGCACTTATTATAAATAAAGCAAATAAAATAAATTCCCAGCTAAAAACTACTTTTTTTTCTAATGTAACATAAAATAAATGTGAATCAACTCATTTTCACAAGTAAAATGTAAGTATCCTATGGGTTCCTTAATGATTAAGCTAGTTATCACATTATAATCTAAAACTGGTTAACATAATATGTTAGCTTCAAAGAGTAAAACATTGAGAATTTGTCTAAGCACAATATGTTATTTTATCAGTAATAGTTAAATACCTTTCTACTTTGGTAGCTTTATCAATGAACTGTCTTTAAAAAAAATAATTAAATATATCAATATTAATTATCAATTCATAATTTTGGGTTATTGTATTGCCCACAGAATGTCTCCTGAACTGACCTAGTAAAAAAAAAATGTAAATACATCAATAAATAATTTACTTTAACCTCTAGATGACTTTTTGTATGATGATATTATGCATCACAGATGCAAATAAACTAAAGTAAAAACACACAAATATTTTTTTATACATAGTAACAATCATTACTTTCTCAATTACATGTAACATTTATAATACATATAATAATTACATATAAATATTTGTACTTAGTTAAAGCATTCATAGACTTAAACCTCATTTCATCAAGCACAGGATAACTGGAAAGAATTATGTCAGACCCATCTGAGTGCTGATAAATATCAGATTATACTATATGTATCTCTATTATGTCCTCTTCTGGCCCTCTACATCCCCCCTCCAAAAATAAAAAATCAACCCAACACATTTCTGGCCCACAGCAGAAGCTGTGTACACTGTGCTACAAGCTAGATGTTCTTCAGTGTCTAGCCCTGGGTGGCCTCATGTCTAGAGAATGTCAACACTGCCATGACCTTGTCATACATAGTACTGAGTGTCACTTGGAAGTGCTTTTCTCTTCCCTATAGGAATCAGCCAGAACAGCGGGTGACCTTGGCCACAGATTTCCCTATATGATTGAGAGCACTGTCCTTGAATACTGGCAACAGAGTAGAAGTTATTCCATTAATTCAAATAGACAAAATACAACATTCCAGTTTACACCTTAACAAATGATCTTTTTATAATCTAAGTCTGTATTAGGGGGCTGAGTGGTTAAGCCATTGGCTTCTGAACCTGGGCTCTTGGGTTTGACTCTGTAAAGACTGGAACATTGAATTTCATGATTTTTAGGACGCGCCGGGTGAGTCCATCCAACTCTAATGTGTACCCGACTTAAGTTGGGGAAAGTAAAGGCGGTTGGTTTGTGCTGGCCACATGACAACCTGCTCATAGAAACAGATGACCTTAACATCATCTGCCCCATAGATCACAAGGTCTGAAAGCGAAACTTTACAACAGCCTGCATTTGTAGGGTCCCCACAACCTTTCTGTCATACATTCTGAAGGCTAGATAAGTTTTGGAAGCTCTGAAAGTGTATCAACTACATTCACTTCATCAGGTGTACATTGGAAAACAAATAGATACTTTTGTCTTAACACAAATAAATACTTTTGTCTTTTTTTTTAAAGTACAAAAAGCATCAAAGTTTGATAAGACCCTTTACCACTCAGCTATCCCAACCCAGTACGGTTAGTAGAGTGAATGTAAAATGAAGTACATATACTTTTTAAAAGTCAGTCTAAGATATACATAAAAAGTAAAAAAAAAGTAAAAGATATACATAAGAACTTACTATAAGGTACTCCTGGGGTCCATCATAGTTTCCAGTGTGGTTTTATTCTGTAGAATAAATGATTTCAGTAGAATGAATTAGTCACTCTTAAAGGAGCTGAACTTGTTCAAATGATTGAATGCTCAGAATTTTAAAAAATTAACTTTTTCCTGTACTGTTAAACCACCTGACAAAGGATAATGAACTATCCACTTTGACCCTCAATTCATTTTACCCCCAAATATTATCACAACAATTTTTCATGCAGTCACTGTTAACCCTTTCTACGGCTATTTAAAGTGCTGAGGTCAAATTCGTATGTAAAATTGAGAACCTTGGTTGTTATAAAGCTCACTTACTCTGAGGACATTAAGGTGTTGCTGAAACAGCTGTATGCCCATTAAGGACATCATCTGTAGTGACAGAATAAACTCAAGATACATGAACCAGATACTGTGTTTGATGTAAAAGACTTCCTGTCAATACAAATATTTAACAAGCATAAGAACCATCTGACACACATTTATAAAATAGAGTAAGTTGTTTTAACAGAAAGCATTACAATGTACATTCAAGCAAATACATCAGAAAGTGTATGCTTCTTATTACAGCAGTTGGCTTGTTGCAAAGTCTGCCTAACATTGAACTCAGACATTTGTATTGCCTATTATTAATAATGCTCATATTTGTGTCAAACTGATATGTTTAAAGCAACAGTCCAATGTCTAGCAGATATTTGATATACATAGATGCAATATCCTAATGTGTGATTCAACTTTCATAATCGAAGGTACTTTGTGAATTAACCAATGTGGTATATAGTAAGGCTGAACTCAGGGTTCCCCCACAATTCTGAGGAGATGTCCTGGTAAAATATTCTATTTCAGGAGTGGAAAAAAAACACTCTACATACATTTAGTAATAAATTTAAGAACCAACATTTAAAAGAATAATTTTAAACTAGATTTGTACTATTGGCTTCATTTCATATAAATAAATTTACAATAATTTTTTTTCTGAAATCAGAATATTAAATTTACCTGATTGGTTGAGAAAAAAAAAGTAGTGGTAAACTGATTATATTGGCTCTACCGAAAATCTGTAAAAACTTTAAAAATCTATATTTCTTTTCTAAACTATTGGAGTTGATTAAAATCTACAACAATTGCAATACACTATTAATTAACTATTTCAGTGGAAATCTATTTTAGGAATTATTTTTAATATTAACTATTTAAAGTTTGAATGCTTCATTGCTCTTATGTTTTGCTGTTATTATAAAGTTGAAATGTTTTACTGCAATAATAAGGTTGAAATATTTTACTGCTATTATAAAGCTTAAATCATTTACTGATATTATAAAGTTGAAATGTTTCACAGCTATTTTAAAATTTTACTGTTTCACTGCTATTATAAGGTTTTAATGTTTCACTGCTAATATTGGGTTAAGTGTTTTAATGCTATTATTAAGTTTTATTGTTTCACTGCTATCATAAAAGTTTAAATGTTTTACTGCAGTAATAATGTTTCACTATTATTAAGTTTAAATGTTTTATTGCTATTAAAGTTTCACCAATATAAAAAGGTTAATGTTTCACCCGTTTTTAAGTTTGAATGCTTTACTGCTATCAGTATTGTAAAAATTGAATGCTTCACTGCTATTAAAAAGTTATAAAGTAGATTTCCATGAGCTCCTGAAAAATCAGGAGTCCGCAGGAATGCTGTGTACTTTATGAAAAACAAAAAAAACTTACTTTGTCACAACTAACACACTTAGGAAACACCCAGAAATGTAGCATGACCAATACAAAAGCATACAAGCTCAGCAGAAAAGCATAAAGCAATAAGAGAATAAAGGCAAAGTGATTATTCTCTCCAACACAGTTGTTGATCCTGTAAGGATTAAATAGAAATAAATGATCTATGTCAAACATTGCGAATGTTATCTTAACGTTTTTTATTTATTTTTTGCCATGAAAATGAAAGTACAATGTGAAAATGGTTTACCCGTTTAGCAGACATATTGATATCAAGTATAAAATACTGTGACAACAGGTTTACCCAATTCGTTAGAAAATTTAATTTTTCGATAGAGATAAATTTAGTTTATTTATTTTTTCATTTTTAGGGCCTTCTGTTTCTGGGACAGACATTAAACATACACTACAGTCTCTGCCATGATTTAAGGAACATTTATCAAGATTGGTCAAAGAGTTTCGATTTCTATGTGGGACATACATACATACATACATGCTCCTTACATTCTACTTTATATATATATATATATATATATATATATATACATACTAGACATATGTTACCCGCGGGTCTTTATTTGCACATTACTGTCGATATAGTCACAATTAAACGAAATAATATTGTAATAAGTAAAGCAAATGTGTCAATGTAAAAATAGTGTGAATGAAGCTATCAAATAAAAATAGCTAATAGGCTTAAATCCATTTTTTCAAATTAAAACATTTGCTTGTTGGCCTACATATATTTGATTAAAATTTGAGATGAATAGACTTAATTTTGTATGTTCATGTGTTAAAGTATAAAGTAGATCTTGAGGTAGGCATAGATCTAAATCTACACTAATCTAGAGTTAAAAATTGGCTTTTATAGAGTTCATTCTGTGTTGCGCATGCGTGACCTTTTTTCATGAATGAATATTGGCCTATCTCAACAGGGCTACGCAACATTAGCGAACAGCGAACGAATGTATTAAAAATGTTTTAGAAAAACAAATTTGAATGTTAAATTGATTAAAATATCAAATGAATGGACAATAATTAGTATGTTTATGTGTTAAAGCACAAAACTATCTTTACGAAAAGAAGTTTTATCATCTTAGAGTTCAATAAAAATTTTAGACCTAGACCTAGGAATAGACTCAGTAGAGAGATGTGTTAATGTGTAACCGATTGGTAATGTCTAATGAAAGAATGTTCGCCAGGAAATCTGTAGTCACAGATATCAGGAACTAATTTATGTAAAAAATGCCTTTGAAACACAAAATTGAAGGTTAATTTTATTATATAATGAAATCAATGGATCTTCTTTTGTATTTTCATGTGTCAAAGTAAAAAACTATCTGCGCAAAGTGTATTTCTTAAAATTAGATCTAGGTCTAAATCCTTTCGATCTTTTCTCATGTCAAAATTGTTAACCATGGCCTAGATACATCAAATACTATAGCTGTAATAGAGTCGGACAACTTTATTTTTTTGAGGGTCTTAAGTTTGTTTTAGGGCTACAATACTTACACTACGGTCTAAGTTAGTACCCAACGAACATTCCTGCCTAGTTTTATCAAGATTGGTCAAGCCATTTTGATGTCTATAAGTAACATAAATACATACATACACCTCACATTCGACTTTATAATATATATATATATAGATATATATATATTTAAAGATAAGAATTTTTATTGGTCCAAACAAATGAAAATTCAGTTTGGCTACAGCTGACCACCTCAGCGTAACTACTATAACAATAACATAGATGCAAATATGAACAATATTCACACACGAAACACATACACACTCACAACTAGCACTTTAAGAATTAGACATTTATGTACTTCTCTGTGACCACAGATGACTTTGCAACACTCTGACCAAAAGTGGAATAAAGGAGCTTTTAAATTTTTCTGTTTTAGTCCTAATGGAAAGGAGATGACCAGTTCGTCCATATCTGATGTAACAGAGGTTTAATGGGTGCAGGTTGTCTCAGGTTGTGTCTTTTGGAAAGGCATCTTTCATGAAAAAATTTATTCAAGAGATGGTAGCTGTGTTTGATATTCTATGCTTTTTTAATTAGTCTATTTAATCTATGTCTTAGTACCAGTGAAGTATTACCATACCAGCTGGTGATGGCAAAGTTAAGACTGCTGATGGTTGCAGTATAGAAAAGTTTAATTATTGTTTGTCGATTTTAAATTTTCTTAGCTTTCTAAGATAGAAAAGTTGTCGATGAATTATGGTGTAAAAGGTTTTGACAGTGTTCACTTTATTATAGTTTGTTGCTGATGGTTGTACCTAGGTATCTATATTCTTGCATTTGGTTGTTATCTGAACTTCTGCAAGACAGCCATTATCTTCCCTAAAATCAATTATGAATTCTATATATAACCCTCCCATACACACTGCCATCTAAGAAGTGTTGTAGGTGCGCACTGTTAGAGACTAGACTAAGAAGGAATCTTGACATTAATGAAGATAACAAAGTTCCACCCAAGTCTAGAGCTGATGAAGAAGCTACACTCAAGATAGACATTATTATTATATGTTTGTGATGTCCCATGAATAAACATCTGTATTCGTTGAGTTGCTTCCCTTCAATTTATTACTATGTATATCTATATAAGTATATATATAAAAGGTAAGTATCTGGCATCATGAGATATTATAAAACTCTGTAGACTGACAAGATTAAGAGTTAATTTAAATAAAAGATTACCATGGACAATGATGATCCATTTTCATAACACAATGTCCACACCTACGACAGTGATGTGCTCGTGGAGGTCGCATTTGGTTGCAAACTTTACATTTATTCCACTTAGTGTCTGCTATGGAGAAAAATTAAATAAATGAATGAAGCTATCCTGCTGGCAATACTTTTTTTAAGGAAATATTTTTGTTATGACAGTTACTTGTGAAACTTAAAAGAATTAAATACATGACAGGCTGTATAATAACAATGGATTAAAAGAAATAATTAATAAGAAAATAAATAAAAAATAAAACAATGAATCATTCTTGCAAGAGAAAAAAAACAACAACTAGTCATTGGAGTAGCTTTTTACAAAGCTTATATCAACTAACTGGTAAAAAGTGTGTACACATTATTTCTCCCACATTCATTCTCTGATCAACCTGAAACTTCGCACAATTATTCATTGACATAGACAAGATATGAATCAATAAAAAACAAAAGTAACCAATTAGACAATTAATTACTGGAAATTCATTGTTTTGTTTAATAACAACAAGGGAAACTAATACTTCAGTATTCACATATATGGCTAAATTTGTTGGGTGTAGTCCCCTTAAATAATTGTTAACACTATTTATCCCTAACACATTATCCGATCAAGTTGATACTTTAAAAAATTATTTATTGTACCTAACAAAACATGAATCAACAAACAGAAATATTCTATTAGTAATTAATTATTTTGTTTGATATCAAATAAGTGAAATAGCTTGTATATCATTGGTAGATATAGTTTTAAGAATGGACTTCTTCCCCTTTAGATAAGCTTTGATTTTATTTTTAAAAAAAAAGGATTTTTATGATTTAATTCATAGAATTACCTTCATTTTCAGTTCCTGTATAACTGGGAATGTTTCCAGGATTTTTTAAAGATGCAGATAAAAATGATAGCAGACATAAAGCAGATACAAGATAATATCCTGAAAAAAAAAATTTTTTCTCATAGTAATAATGTCCTTGACAACTTTATTTACCTATTTCCAAGACAACAATCAACAAATATTTAATTTGGTCTACACTAGGACCAACAGCATGGTCTTATTCTTCCAAACACATAGCTTGGTGGATCCCACAATTGATTATCCACCACTACCGCCCATTCTTGAGACAAGAACTTCTTGAATAGAGTTTTAGGGATTCAGGGTGTTGAAGTCTTACACAAATTTTGGCTTCTTCTTCTTCGTTCTCATTGATTATGTTGGAGTGTTCAGATGAGTAGACCAATACATGAGATGAAATGCGCAGTGGTTTCCAGATCAGGGAGCTCTCCATATAGTTTCTTTTCTATTGGGGTGATTTGGGGCCAATGTCTTATACGGGCCTCTTGGTATAGAGAGCAGTTTTGGAGGACGTGGTCTGTATTCTCTGGTGATTCTCCACATGGGCAGATTTCACTGGTTCCAATTTTGAGCTTCCGGTACATGTGTTGTCGCATTCTGTTGTGTCCGGTCCTGAGTCGAAAGATTAGACGCTGGTCTTGTCGGGATAGCTTATAGTAAGCGTCATCTTTCTTGTGATTTGGATGAGAGCTCGTCCATTTCTCATTTATTTTATTTACTATTAATTTCTTCAATTCTTCTGGATAGAGTGCAGAGTTTATTAGTGTGTTAATTCTCCCACTCTTGGCGAGTGAGTCAGCCTTCTCATTTCCTTCTAGTTCTATATGAGCTGGAATCCATTAAATTACAGTTTTTTTGCTGTTGTTGTTGAGCTTTGTAAGTGCTGTTTTGAGGTTATTAATATATGAGGAATCAGAGTTTTGCAGGCTTTGGAGGGTTGTTTTTGCATCAGTTAGTAAGACAATCTGACTGTTTGGGGAACTTGGATGATTTGCTAGGATGGTACTCCAATGGTGATATTTATTCCTAAAGGCTTAAATCAAACATTAATATATCCCTATCTCTCTCTCTATACATATATATATATGCCTAAAATAACTTAACTTTATAACCATCATTTGTGTGTCTAACTTGTTATAAAATGTGTATTTATATTTATTGATTGATTATTTATTTATTGATATTTATTGATTGTCAACATAGGCTAAACGTTTTTTTTTTCAAATATGTTGATAGTTATAATTAATTCTTTTTATTGAACATCAATACAGAATTAATTATATTTTATATGAGTGAAGTAATATGTAGCCTACTAAGCTATACAAATAGGCTTTGATAGCTTGTTTTAAAAATTGTATAGATCATTTTAAAAAATAGAGAAAAAAAAAGTTTCATTGGTATTAAACACTAAGTGATAGCTCAATAGCTTTCATTTACATTTTCATTTTTAAAAAAAGATATAAAAAATCTAATTTTTTAATGTGACCATGGTCTTACCATACACTACAAACCAGGAGATAACACCATCTTCATAAGCTGGATTAACAATGATAAATAAAGGAGCAAAGGTTCCATATAACCAGTAGGCCAGAACTATAGAAGCATAGCATCGTCCTTCTCTGTCACTGACAACATGAACCCGTCCCAAACAGGGTAGATGTAATGTACTCTCCTCTTTATGTGATGGAATTAAGTTCATAATATTATTCATGTTTATCATTTTTTAAATACATTTACTTCCTGTTAGAATTCAGTGCCAAGTGATCTGCAAAACAAAACATTTAATATATTTATATTTATATTTCAAAAAACAACAAAACAACTAATTTACAACCTCATAATATACATGAAAGAAGGTAATGTAAGAATATATTTCTCATTTCATAACTATTGAGAATTGATGAGTTTAAACTTTCTTTCCAATAGTCTAACAATGTTTAACTATTCAGGGAAATTCATCATTCATAGGACTACAAGATCTAGTATACTAGTACAATATTAACTACATCATCCATAGAAGATCTAGATAACATAAAATTTAAAATTAGTTATCTTTTCATTTTATAAATTACAGACATTTATTCACAATAGAAAATAATTACACCTTACACATATCCATATATTAATCTAGTCATGTTAATTTAACTTTAACTCTGCTAAGTCATTGTCGGCGTAGCAGGGGTGCCCCACAAAAAGGCTTTTAAGACCAGCTTAGGTACCAACTTTCTTTAACGGACATAGAAGAGAGCACCTGGCTGTAGACAGCTTCAGAACAAGACAGCTGGAGATACAAATGCTGTGGGATACATATTTGAGACCAGAAGAAAATCCAATGCTGAGGGCAGATGTGGATGGCAACAACTGTACAAGGCTATCTAAACTGACCACTGGTGGAAAACGCTAAATGTCTTTGTTGGAAGATGGGGGCCTCGCATAGGATTCAAAGGAAAGAAATTTTTTTAGAGAAAAAATTGCGAAACATGGACCACATCTTAAACAGACCAGATCATAGATGTCTTTGCCTCTACTAGCCTAGCTCTAAATTCTCTACTATGACCTATTACTATCATTATAAGTGACTATGAAAAAATGATTCAAATTCAAAGTTTATATATAAAATATATTAATATGATATAGTATTCACATAGATATATAATTATATTACTAATAATACTATTGTTACAATGATGTCGACTAAATTCTATGGTATGCGGGACGCTGATATACAGGATTACCGATAGATCTATTTTAAAATCTAAATAGATTTTACTATATACTTATATATATATATATTATTCCGACTTCATAGAGGTGGATTTATTGACAATTATTAAGGAGCTGCCATTTTAGGACGAAACTAAAACCGATGAAAACCAACACAGTGGCAGCACCAAGTCAGGGGAGATTACTTCAACAATCAAAACAGAGTTACTAACATAATAAAAATAGTAATGTCTTCGATAAGTGCATTCGTTATTTCACGTGACCATGTAACTAAGACGTGACTACGCAAACCCAGTTGCGACATGCATATTTTTTCCCCATCTCATGCAGATCAAGCCATTGTCCGCCGACTGTCTATTTAAGTTTTCTTTCCGTCTTCTGCGCCTTTCTTCAGTAACAACAAGTATAGCTCTAGATGTTTGTCTAGAGCTAGAAATATAATCTATTATTTTTTGCCATATTGCAGTGATGCCCGACCGGCGGGCTATTTTCGTTTCCGACACTCGTGTCGCGGGCCACATGACTTAAAAGGTACAAAAAACGAGATGCAATTGACCTGAAACACTTTAATTAGAAACCCGTGTCTCTCTTAATGGGATATTTGAAGTTGATCTTTGTTTTTACCCGTTGGAAAATGGCTTCACATCAATTATCATTGTAGCTATATATATATATATATATATTACCACTGACTCTTTTTCTTCTCTTTTTGGTAAATATTCCCATACCAATTTCTATGCGTAGTTTAGTATAGTTCCATGGTTTAACAATCTTTTATTCGCGGCTCAAAGCAAGAAAGCGTCATATTTGTTTTATAATGCCGTTTATATGTTTACTTTTTTTTTAAACAGCCAAACTTTCTTTACAAATCAAATGGATTATTATTATGTTCCACAAAAAAAAAAAAAGTAAAGATACATTGACTTTTCCTGTTAGGTTCTACATTTGTAGTTTCTTCAGCTTTCCCGTTTCATAAACATACACATCATAAAAGTCATGGTACCGATCCACCTACCTATTGGTCGGTCATAGCTTATGGAATAGGAAATGTGTGTTTCATATTTTATGTTGACTTAAAAACAAACAAACACATAGCCTAAATAACATTTCTCAGCAGTAGCTTCCTTTCATTTTCGTTTCCATTGTCAGATATAAGAATTTCTCTTCAAATGATTTGGAATTGTAGAAATGGACGAGGCCATTCTGTTCATACATTATAAAATATCGATATAGAAGATCATTAGTATTACAACACAGTGCACTTTTCCTGGTGAGTGCGCAACTGTGTTTGTTTTAATGAGAGAGGGAGATTGAGAGTGAAAGAGACTCAGAGAGAGAGAAAGGGAGGAATTGCAGAGGTAGTCGGTTAGTCTTTGTCCCTCGCGCAAAAAAAAGCTCATTATATATAGGGTCATATAGGCCTACATGCTGAACACGCACAGTGCGGTGTTAGAGATCTATCCATAACAGCGTGTTGAAGGACTGGTGAACGTCAAGAGCTCCTGGATTGTTTCATGGGTGCAAAAGATCGTTAAAGAAATGTAAAGGTTTTATTGAAAGTATCCGGTACCGGACAAAACTATCTTTCAAAATACCGATTTTGTTTTAACAAGGACAAAGAAGGGAAAAAAAAGTAACAGTGAAGTGAATTCGATATAAATGGAGTTTCGATGTAAGCGAAGTCGACCTATCTCTGGATGGATTCCACTGTTTTTTTTTACAAAAGCGAAATGCTTGATGGCCAACAACATCAATGTTTTAAACATAAACCAATTAAGTGTTCATTGTTGGGTTCATTTTTTTTTAGCAGTTAATGGCTTTGTGACCAAAATGTCCTTTGTGTTATTGTGCAATGTGCATCCGAGTTTTTCTCTATCAATGTTTATTCCTGCAGTTGTTTTTTTTTTCACAGTGTGTTAGCTTCGTTTAGTCACGAATGAGAAGCCACTGATCTCAAAGCAGAAGAATAAAATGCTTCTGTTTGGATGTATTGCTGAAGTTGTGTTCCTAATGCAGAAAGATTACAGTGTGTTCTATTCAAAAGCCTCATTATAATGAGTACAAGCTTTAGCTGCAGTGGTTTACTCTTGCAGTAACTTCAAAGTCAGCTACATTTAAGATTGTTGCTAATTTTTATTTTCTTTACAAACAGAAATTTTGTGATTATATTTAATATTTTATATATTTACTGAAGTTACTGGTATTCCTTTTTAATTTTTTTTTTACCTATTCAGCAATGACAAAACAGGATTTAAAAAAAAACAACAAATAAAATATAATAGACATACAAATATCAGAATTAGCTTATAAAATTCATTTATATTATTTTTTTTTTTGCAAACTTGAAATAATTATAAAAAAAAATCATACATTTTATTTCATTCATGCATACAATGTTGTTTGAATGAGCACTGATGTCTTATAACAAAAAAAGTAAAAAAAAAAAGACCAAACTTTCACAGAGAAAGTGTCAAAAACACAGAAGTATTCAAACATTATGGTATCTATTATATTTAAAAAATAAGACTTATTATTATATTTGAAAAATGCACATATAATGATCTAAATATAAAATTATAAAAACAAACATTTATTCCGTCAAAGTGTCTAATCTTATAAATATGATACTAGAGTAAAATTCTTCATTTTTAATTTCTCTACAGAAGGATTTTTTAAAAGAATATTTTTACAAATAATAGTTCTATGAAAATTGCATTTATTCCAATTGATTACCCTTTGGGATATAAATATTATGCAAATACAAAAGAGACAATTTAAAAATACTAAACTGTTGTTTCTTTAAACTCAAAAGGATCCACAGTGACACGCATGTTCAAATCTATCTACTACAACAAAAAAAAAAATGTATTCATTTTTTTTTTTTTTAACTAGAAAAAAATATATAAGATGCATAAGAATTGTCATAAAAAGTAATGGATTACATTAAACATTCAAATCTCCATTATAAGAATAAAGAAAATCTTTGCAAGTCATTTTAATGAGAATGTGCTGCACATAGTAAAATACTGATCTTGTTGAAAACTACGAGTGAAAAGATGTACACACAACAGGGGGACATAATATTTTGTTTTTGAGGAATGTCTGTATTTTGTTTTTTTATTAAAATAAGAAATGACTTTTTTTTTAAATGAACAAAGAAAATCAATAAAATCTACACTAGTTAAATACTGTTCTTTATAAAGTTATTTCTTTACAAATAAAACAAACAAATAAGTTTACCTGCTAATGCTCACCTTTTTTTTGAACTTCAACTGAATTACTTCTTTTATTACAGTATAAAAACAATATGCAAAGTGAAATTGGCAAATAAGTATCTTTGCAATTGAACATTGTATAACCTCCGCCTTTTCAAGTTTTGATACATTTTCTTATCAATATATAATTACTCAGGCTATAAATGGACGTGCATTAATTATATCTGGGAGCTCATTGTCTTAATTTTCCTCCTTAATGAACAACTGGGAACATATACCCTGCTTGCTAGCATACTTGCATGTGTCTTTAATGTTTCAATTAAGTGTTCATTAAAAATAAATGTGTGATCAAACCTCCTTCTCCTTGGTTTGGTTAATACCGGGGCAGATAAATCTTTATCCTTATAAAGGTTAAAATATAATAAAGGCAAGAAACGAAATTAATTATGTGTTAAAAAAAAACATATCAACATTTTTCAAACAAAAAAAAAAGAAAACAAATATACACCACTATGGCTTAATTGGATATTAATTAAGAGCATGGAAACCCTTGAGCAACACGGTGAAATAATTTACTGTAAATAAGAATTGCACATTATATTCACAACATTTGAGTTGATAGTATTCTTTAACTCTTTCTCTCCTAACAGACAATACCAACGTTGATTCCACCAGAATGTGGTAAATAATTACGGAGAGAAAGAGTTAAGGTCTTTTTTCCCTCATATTTACATGAACACACATTTTGCAGTCAAAGAATGTTAAGTGCATTTCCAATATGAAGCAGATACTGGACACTTTTGTGTAAGTACAGATGCAAAGAAGCAACCCATCCATATAAAAATAATTGTTTACATTTTGTTTATCTAGAATAATGCAATCTATACTGCTCTTACTATAATCTTCCAGATAATTAGCATTGTCATGTGTAGCAGCCTATTCTTTGTTGAGTGCAGTAGCATATTAAACGATAAAGTGTTCATTAAATTCATATAAATAGAAGGTCTAATGTTCTCAGAAAATTAAGTCTAAAACACTGACAGAAATTACTTTCAGCTAACAAGATTCAATTTTTGGGATCTTCATGCATACTAATTAATATTATTTTGTCAGATTAAAATAAGATATTACAAAATGAATAGCCATTAAAAAATAATTTTAAGATAGTGCAGCACAAGTAACATTTAAGATTCTGATATTACTGCAAGGACTGTTCTAGGTTTTGGATAGAGGAGTTGAATGCTGTGAATACATCACATCTCCACATCTCTAGCCTCTGTATTACCAGCATCTTCTATCTCTATCGCCTTGTCCCTTAGCACATTTTCAATGAACTTCTCATGAATCCTTCCTTGAACTAAACACTCCAGTCGTTGCCTAACTTGTTTCTGATCTTCCAACTTACAGTCTAGAATCATTCCCTGAAACCTATAGTCCACTGGACCACCTGACTGCATGTCTGAAAGACAAGCATTGAGATAACCTTTAGCTTGCTTTCTGAAAGAATCATCATCAGGATCTCCATCGAGGCACACATGTTCTAATCTTTTTATCAAAGAGTTCACTTTAAAGTAAGAATGTTGCTGTTCATCTGTGCGCACTGTATGAACTTTTATTTCAATGTTTAGTAATCTTTGTTTTAATCTCTCTATACTGCTTTGAATTTCTTGGCAGTGACCTGAAAGAGTTCATAAACCAGATCAGATTAAGAGGATGTTCTTAGGCAACTTTATAAAAAAAAACACATGTATTTATCATTAAATTATGAAACATAAGTTTGAAAAAAAAATCCATAGATATAGAAACAGGTTGTTAGCTCTGTACATATGCAAATCTTAAGATAGTGTATTGGTTTACAGACACATTCAAATCTCATTCAGATATAAAATCACTTGCCTGAATCTGAGGCAGAGACTTGAGACAAAATGTTTAAAGCAGTGATTAGCAAACTGTCTTTTGGGTAAACTGGGTATTTTTGAATATTCATTAAAGTAAAAATAGTATTATTATGTTTGAAAAAATAATTTAATTATCATAAGCATTTAGCATTTTAGCTGAGCTGGTAGGTCATTTATAAAGGCCCCATGGGCCCCCATACTTTCTTATATGCCTGTTTTAAATCAATGAAAACTGCATATTATGTGCTTTTGGTACTTTGGAATCTACCACCCTCTGCACAAAGATGTTGACTTGGTCTATAGCAGAAACCCCAGCACTGAAAGGCATTCTCAAAGTACCAAACCAGATGCTCATTTAGTATTTTCTCAGCCATCTTTGCCACACAAGATGAGAGAGAAATGGGTCTGTAGCCCTCAGCAGTGGGAGAAATAATGTGGTCAAAAAAATTTGTCAATTTGATATAGGTTTTATGACGAAAAGAAAAGAAACTTAAAGACATAAAATTATAATAAAATTTTCTGATTTTATTGGCATTAATATTGACTCTATGTTTGGAATCCAAATTTATGTATATAAATGCCAGTGGAGAACATTTGTGAGAGGTGATATGATATGACGTGCCCATGAGATGCCACATGATAAACTGTTTATTGAACGAAGAGGATTTTGGAACTTAACCTAAGTGTAATGATATGAACATTGGCAGGAACATCATGCACTGTCAAGCCAAGATGAAGATGTCAAAATTTTATGTTTGTTGTCTTTCCCATAGATTGCAAATGCCCTTGTAAGACTTGACAGTAATAGAAAGATATTGACATATTTTTTTTCAAGGGGGGGAGGAATCTGTTAGACACCTTATTTAGAGTATTAGTTATTTAGCGATGCACCATAGAAGACGTATTTTGAACGGGACTAGTGACGTTTGGGATATGTTGGGTTAGAGACCGGAAAATGAGTTAGCGATAGAATTCTCTAGGGTAAAGACGTGTTTATTTTGACAGAGACTTTTACTGCGGCCTTTTCTTGGAATAAACATCTGTTACATTGTTCATCAGTGTTGACCACATCTCTTCTATAGTTAAATCGAAGTCTTGTTTAGTTTGTTTGTTGAGCAACTACACGGAATACACCCGAACAATAAAACTCAAACGCTTGCAGAGTAATTGGTTGAAATTCAACAGTCATCTATAGTTGACCTCAAGACAGTCTGAACAAGCACATCACAAAATAAAATTGTTTATTGATGATTTTGAATTTTTTTTATATAATAAGGCTATTGTCTTCTAGTTTGATGAGTAATGAGGTGTGAAGCATTTCATCTAGCCAATATACTTAGTCTTAGTAGATCTTACTTTTGGTAACACTGTAAATAATATTGTTACGATCTTCTCAATCAGGCCTTCTCCAAACACTACTTAACAACACAACAGCACATCTAACACAAGAACTTGACAACAAGAGCTTCAAGTAATAAAGTGGCGGTTTAATTACAAATACATCGACAGCCAATTCAACACAATGGGCTACATCAATTCAAATGCTTTCTTGAACTTAACAGAACTGCCTAACTAAGCATTACTAGTCTCTCTAGCTCGTACAGCTACATTTTCGAGGACTCAAAGGTACCACAAGTCCTTACTGCCTTGCTGTCCTGGACTCAACTGTCTGTTGTTACACTGTCGCTAGTCCGTGCAGGCTCTCGATCACATGACCACAACATGGGTCATATTTGCGTGAACTAGCAGTACTGTCCCTTTTCTATCAACAGCCCTTGACCTGTGTGATTGGCCTGAGTCGTGTGTATCAGTAGGCCGCACACACATTAACCTTTCAGTCCGCCACTGGAGTTACAACAATATAGATCTATGTCTATAGCTAGATCTAGAATTATAGATCTAGAATGTTAGAATGTAGATGATATTACTTATTAGATCTATAATTCTAGACTCTAGATCTATATATATACATATATATATAGTTTATCCATCGTGGTTCGATGATGACCACTTTTGTCATCCAGGGGGCTGATGGCTTTGCACTGGGGTTTTGTGCCGCCTCATGTGGCTGGTGAGACCTATGTGAGCCCAGAATGTTCGGCTGCACACTAGGCAGGTTATTCCAGCTGGAGCTAGTGTCATTGGCCTTGCTTTTCTTCTCTGGCGCTTTTCTTCTGCCAGCATTGTTCTTTTTTCCTCAGCAACCTGGGCACCAGTTTTCACAGTGCGACACCATGATGCTCTGTAATGTGCCTCTGTCTCCCAGGTGGCTGGGTCTATGCTGAACGCCTTTAGAGAAGCTTTGAGGGTGTCCCTGATGCGTTTTATTTGACCGCCTTGCGAGCGCTTCCCTTCCCTTAATTGGCCATACAGGAGTCGTTTAGGGATGCTGCGGTCTTCCATTCTACAGACGTGTCCTGCCTATTGCAGCTGGGACTGCATCAGGATTGTGTGGATGCTTTGCAGACCTGCTTATCAAAGGACTTCAGTATCTGGTATTTTTTCTTGCCATTTGACATTCAGTATTTTTCTTAGACATGCCATGTGGAAGTGGTTCAGTTTCTTTGCATGTTTTCTGTACACTGTCCATGTTTCTGAGGCATAGAGCAATGACAGCTCAATAGATCCCTAGCTTTGAATTTGTGGTGATACCAGACATTTTTAGACAGTCTGCCATAGGATGCACTGGCCTTGGTGATGCGCAGGTTGATTTCATTATCGAACTTTCCGTTTCTGGAGAGTGTGTTGCCAAGATATGTGAATCTGTCCACCGCATTTATATCATTATAATTATTATTATTAAATGTTGAGGTTGATGCTTGGATCTGAGTCTTTTTTTGTGTTAATTGAAAGGGCAAAGACTTTGGCCTTACCATTTTGCCTGCTTCAGGGACTCTAGATCTAGTGACTATATTAAATTATAATAAAATTTATTGATTAGATAGAATTATAATTATACTTGACTTATACTACTTATTTATAGAGATTCTAGATCTACTCTAGATCCAGAACTTAGACTTAAGTCAAGTTAAAGTAGTTTTATTTAGTTAATTTACCATTCAGTCCGTTGTTACTGTTACCACCTTTACTTTCCTGATAATTGACTTCATGATCATGAACGTGAACATCAAGACCCAGATTCAGACGGCTGTGATGATCATCTGTATCATAATCATTTCTTTTGTCAAAACTTTTGTCATCATGATGATGATCATTTTCATGATTTTGATGTTTTAACTTTTTTGAGGTTTCTATTGCAATATCGTTTGATTCAGCTTCCAGCTCAGAAAGTAATGTTATGAGGGTATCTCTTTCTTGTGAAAGATCTTGCGCTTTTCTGTATACATTTTCTACACTATCTTCAATACTATCCAAATAATTTAGAAGTAAAAAGGATCTATTGTGAGAATCATTTGTACTTTCGGTTTCGTCGCCTGATGCCATTTTTATTATCTTAGTAAATAAACTTTTCTTAAACATTTAACGAAAAAGATTGATTCCACAAACTACACTAAAACTCTTTGAATTAATAATGTGACCCGCGATAGCTCAGTTGGTAGAGCGGAGGACTGTAGCTGATACAAGAGATATCCTTAGGTCACTGGTTCGAATCCGGTTCGCGGGAGTTTTTTTTCCATTTGTTTTACTTCAGCTAGGTTGTTATTATTATTACATTTTTCAAATCTATAACAAGTTTTTAAAAAGCTTTCAGGTTTCATATTGTAACTGCAAATCTAAGCGCCGGCCTTAGGCATATAGTCCAGGGAAATTAAGCACAATTTTTTAGATAAAAAAGAATAGCGAAACTTGTGCCCAATGTTACTGTTACGGTTTAAATATATTGCGCAATTTTGTTTTTCGCTGTTAATTTTTTTTTTCATTTGGGGCCACCAAATTTATTTCGCCTAGGGCCTCTAATTATGTAATACTGGCCCATGCCATTGAATTTAGAATAGAAGATTAAAAATTTAAGTAAGTTGGCAATTATAAGCCTACATAAAACACTGAAACGTAGTGTTCAAATATAGAAACCTAATTAAATACACAGGAAGACACAATTAAGATAAAGGCACATTTCTTGTTCCACATGCTAGGACAAATTTGTACAAATATTACTTTTTCTAAAGAGCTATTAGAGCATGGAATGGGTTGCGTGAACCATCCAGGAAAACGAACGGTTTAAGTCATTCATTAGCATGCATGGTGTTTTTCTTTTCTTTTTCTAATTTGTGAAGTGCTCAAGTAACAGGCCTACTGACGTAAGTACTCGAGTGACAGGCCTACTGACGTAAGTAGGTTACTCGAGTGACAGGCATACTGACGTAAGTACTTGAGCAACAAGCCTATTGACGTAAGTACTCGAGTAACAAGCCTACTGACGTAAGTACTCGAGTAACAAGCCTATTGACGTAAGTACCCGAGTAACAAGCCTATTGACGTAAGTACCCGAGTAACAAGCCTATTGACGTAAGTACCCGAGTAACAAGCCTATTGACGTAAAGAGAAAAATCGTTGCTTAATGAGAGCGTCCGGAATAGCCTCATTTTTTGTTTAACGCCTGGTGTACCACGCACTAAATTGTTCCTTTTTCTTCTTCTTCCTTATTCTCATTGTTATGTTGGAGCGATCAGAAGACTAAATCAATATACGAGATGAACCACCGAGGTCACGGATGAACTGCTCAGTGGTTTCCAAATCGGCAGCTCCCCAAATAGTTTTCTTTCTTTAGGGGTGTTTTAAGGCCAGTGTCTTGTTCGGGCCTCTTGTTAAAGAATGAAGTTTTGAAGGATATGGTCAGCATTCTCTGGTGACACTCCACAAGGGCAGATTTCGCTAGTTCCATTTTTTAGCTTCCGGAACATAGACTATGTTGTCTCATTCTGTTGTGTCCGTTTCTAAGGAGAAAGATTAAACGTTGGTCATGTCGGTATAGCTTATTATAGGCGTCGTCTTTCCTGTAATTCGGATGAGAGCTTGTCCATTTCTCGTTTATTCTATTGAATCTTAGTTTCTTCATCTCTTCTGGATAGAGTGCAATGTTCAATTGTGTATTTGTTCTCCCACACTTGAAAAGTGTATATCAGCCTTCTCATTTCTCTCTAGTTTAAATATATGTGCTGGCATCCATTAAATTATTCAGAGATACCGGAAATATAAGTCATACATGTAGTCCTACATTTCAAACTGCATCTTCATTGTTTTAATGTTAGCATCTGTTCGTAATCTAATGTGGCTTGACTTTCAGTAGTCTAAATGTCGACGTGCCTGTTCATTCATTAACGACATTCCCTTGAAATTTAATAACTTAAATTGTTTTTGGCTCCTGTTTAATTTGCGCTTCTGTATTGATTTTGTTGTAATCGGACCTCACAACCATTTTTCAAATGTAGTCTACCAGATAAATATAATTCTGACACAAGGGGAAATCCCAATTTCATACATCAAACAATAATTCAGGACGTCATTAAATGTAATCGACTTTGGATCATGTAGCTAACTTCCCCATTGGCCTATCTAGATGTAGAAGTTATGCCTATATTTCATCATCATCATTCCTTTGAGTTCCGCGTGGAACATAGGGCCTCAGCAAAAACACGTCACTCTCCACGGTCTCTTGCTAGTTTTTTTTTTATGGCTTCCCAGCTCTTTCCGGTCCTCTCGGCTTCCTCTAGTATACTGCGTTCGACTTTCCCTGCACAGCTTCATAAGTCTCCTTTGTGGAACTCTACTCTCGCCTCTGACTATGTTTAGTGTTTGTATTTTTGCTCTGGTTTCTATAACACTATTTTTTTCCGTGGACAGGTTGTTAGCCTATCGCACAACTCCTGTGTCCCGGTGAGGGGGGTGCACCTTTTGTCTGGTCTCTTTCCTAACAGACCTGTCCGGCTTGGTAGTACCTGCCAGGAGTGATGAGCTCCCGCCGGTATAGCCCTGAGGGTCATCGAGGCACTCAAGCTGTCACACCACGGCAAGGTATGTGCATCAGGTGACAGTTATATTTAGACCTTTTAAAAATAATAATCGCCACTGTTTTACTTATGCAATATAATTTAATCCATTAGCCCTAATGGACTTTTGATCCTGTTGCTAACTTTGCCATTTGTACTGGTAACCATATAGCTTGATCTAGAAGTGATGCACATGAACTTTTAATGCTAAAGCATTTAATTGTTGGAACTTTTTAAAACTATGCAATTGTTTTTCTTATGCTACATAATTTAATTTGTAAATCCGCAATTTTAATTTTACCAGTGTATAACTCCCCCCCCCCCCCCGAGCTAATTCAGGCAATCTGGAACTTTTCTAATAACTCAGACCTCAAGATATTTAATCTCATGTTATCCTGAGAAAAAAAAACACACTTTTCAAAGCAATCTGAATGTACATTTAAAATAAGTTTGTTTTAAACTTTGACTAATAGGTTTTTAGCACAAACCTATATCTATCTCTCTCTCTCTATATATATCTATTTTAGTAGCTTTAGAGTTAAATCCTTTTTCATCTTTCAATGGAAAGCCCGTCCATCCTTTTATGTTGTCCTTCCATCGCTTTCCCTGTCTGCCTCTTCGTCTTTTTCCTGGTACTGTTCCCAGAAGGAAGGTCTTTGCGAGCCCCGAAGATCTTGTAATATTTTGGAGAGACACTCCCGTCTACATATAATGCATGTCAAGGTGGCTTTCGCTTTGGTGGTAGAAGAGCTGGCCATTTTCCGTGTGGGACGCTTTTCTTAAAAAATGGAGGCCGATGTTTTTCTCGCTGTCTAAAGCTTTCTTGGTCACCGTCTCTCTCCAACAATTTCATTAAAAACCATCTTAAAAGCATTATAGAAAATCATATACCAACTAAATACACATCAAACAAAATAAATAAATGCTGGTTTAATAATAGACTAAAGAAGCTTTGTAAACAGAAGGAAAACCTATATAGAAAATTTAAAGCAACCAAGGCAGAAAGAGTTTACAAAAAGTATATAAAAATTAAACACCTAACCCAAAAAGTAAGCAGACAGCTGCAGAGTGAATACATTAACAATGTAATATCTAAAGATAACAACAAAAACCTATGGTCATACATTAAGTCTAAGAAAATGGAAACAACAGGCATAGCGCCATTAAAAGATGAACATAACATAATACATAATGATAATGAAACTAAAGCAAACATCCTAAACAAATACTTTGCATCAGCATTCTCAGCCCCAGGAGACAAAGACATATTTCTTAATTTGAACCAAGTAGACAACATAGAAGATTTAGTAGTACAAGAAAATGGAATTAAAAAACTATTAGCCAACACCAAACCAAATAAAGCGTCTGGACCTGATGGTATTCCAGCTAGATTACTCAAAGAACTAAGCAATGAGCTAGCCCCAGTGTTCAAAATACTCTTTCAAGCATTGCTTAACCAGGGCAGAGTACCAAAGGACTGGAAAGAAGCTAATGTCACCCCCCTATTTAAAAAAGGAGAAAAATCTGATCCAGGAAACTACAGACCAGTATCACTTACCAGCATCACATGTAAAATACTAGAACACATAATATGTAGCAATATCATAAACCACTTAGACAAACATAATGTCCTCACCCCATACCAACATGGCTTTAGGAAATATAGATCATGTGAAACACAACTAATAGGATTAATTGATGATTTTTCAAAAGGTTTAGATAACAGTGAACAAATAGATGCTATCTTACTAGATTTTTCCAAGGCTTTTGACAAAGTTCACCACCATAGTTTGCTTAAAAAATTAAAATATTTCGGCATTAACGGTCCACTGCATCAGTGGATTAAAGATTTTCTGATAGGGAGAGAACAAACTGTAATAATAAATGGCTCTAAATCAACACCAATAACAGTAAACTCAGGTGTACCTCAAGGAACAGTCTTGGGTCCACTACTATTTTTAATTTACATAAATGATTTACCAAATTGAATTAGTTCAGGAACAAAAGTCAGATTATTTGCAGACGATTGCATAATATATAGAACAATAAAAACAAAACAAGACACAGATATTTTACAAAGAGAATTAGATGAATTATAGAAATGGGAATCAAATTGGAGCATGTCTTTCCACCCAGAAAAATGTCAGTTGTTAAGAGTAACAAAAAAACTAAAACAAATTAATTCCACTTATCTTATTCATGGCAAACCAGTAACAGACTAAAAACTCAAAATACCTAGGTGTTATAATAAATGAAAAACTGTCATGGAATCCACATATTGATGAAACTATAAAAAAATCCAACAAAGCATTAGGGTTTATTAAAAGAAATTTCTATAAATCAAATAAGAACATAAAACTAAAATGTTATTTAACCTTGGTTAGGCCAATAATAGAATATGCATCCACCGTGTGGGACCCCTCAACTCAAGAAAAAATTAAGAAACTGGAACAAACACAAAATAGAGCAGTGAGATTCATAACAAACGAATATTCACATTTGACTAGGGTAACACCATTAGTAAAATCACTAAATTTAGAAAGCCTTCAGGACAGAAGACTCAAAAGTAAAGTAGCAATTATACATAAAACACTGAACCATAATCTTCAAATACAAAAACAAAATTTAATAAAATACTCTGAAAGACACAAAAATAAAGGCACATTCCTCGTCCCATATGCTAGGACAAATTTGTACAAATACTCCTTCTTCCCTAGTGCTATTAGAGCATGGAATGGGTTGCCTGAGCTAGCCAGAAAAACCAGTGACTTGGCAGAATTTAAGTCATTGGTTAATATGCATGACTAAATGCATGACGCGTAGGACGTAATCATCTTCTTTTTTGAAGTAACGTCTGTATTATATAAGATATAAGATATAACAAGTGCGGTCTAAGGCTATGTCTTCCCAATGGTCAGTATCAATGTTTACTTATTTTAAATCCCTTTATATCACATCAACGTAACGGAGGTGGCGGCGACCAGGGATGGGTAAAGAGTTAAATCTAGTGAGTGTGGATCTATTGATTTACGACTGTTACGAAAGTTGAGGGACAAACGTTAAATTCAAAGAAAGCACTATTGCAGGCAGTAAAAAATAATACAAAAAAAAAAAAACAACAACAACCCCGCCTTTTGTCTGTGCGTGATAAATATGTAGGTCGCAACATTGTCACAGGAAATAATGGACTCATCCTTGGTATTGGTACTCATAGAAAATGCCTTATTATTATTCACCAGCCAAACTGCTAACTATTGTGATTAACTTGGAGGCTTCTAAAAATATGCATTGTATTAAATTTTAACCCTTCTGTATGGATCTGAGACATGGGTGATATATAGAAAGCAACTTAGAGTTCTTGAGAATTTTCACCTAAGGTGTCTGTGCTCTATCATTGGTATACAAAGGCAAAACCAAACTACAGATAGCAGTATTCTGGAGAATGCTGGTATGGACACGTAAAGGAATGCTTATTATTCAACAGCTATGCTGGGCAGGGCACCTTTACTGCATGGAAGATGAATGTATGCCAAAGGCAATCTTTTTTTTGTGGAGCTTAAAGGAAGATGATGTAAAAGAGGTACCCTGAATATGCTTTAAATACCGGCTTAATTTAACTGGCTTTAAGAAGAGCACCTGGCAGCTTCCGAAACAGACAGCTGGAGACCTTTTAAAAAAGCAGAGGAATACACATTTGAGACCAAAAGAAAATCTACTTCTGAGGACAGGCATTGACAGTGAAGAGAACTTATATTGACCAGCAGCAGACAAAAGTTGTCTTCTCTTGATGTGGCAAAATTTATAAATCATAGCTACGACTGCACAGACACTTGAAATACTCTTCCAAAATCTTTGGAGAAAAGCCTATATATTAATATATTTGTAAAAAATCACATTTAACAGTTATTACAGAAGATAGCAATTATTTAAC
Source organism: Biomphalaria pfeifferi (assembly GCA_030265305.1). Taxonomy (NCBI): domain Eukaryota; kingdom Metazoa; phylum Mollusca; class Gastropoda; family Planorbidae; genus Biomphalaria; species Biomphalaria pfeifferi. Next base: position 576,851 of record JASAOG010000252.1, read on the forward strand.
TAACTTTTAAATTAAAGTATGAAACTTTTAATTACATTTTTAGGTATCATAATTTTAAAAAATCAAGACAAATATTTAAACAAAAGCCTTTTATTTGTTTAAAAAAAAGCTCTAAATATCATTTTTTTTCTGTACAAATTTTAACACATTGAAAGATATACATCTCTAGTATCCTCTTTCAGGAATATCTTTTGCCAGGGGTTCAATGGGTGGTCTTTTTTGTCTCTTCCTCTCTGCATTCATTATTTTAACACGCTCCAACTGAAAAAAAAATCTATACTAGTACATTCTATTGTTTGTGAGAAACTAAACATAATAAAGCCACATATTGCAGAATATATATACCAGTAGACTAAATGTTATATATGTTGATATTATTAATAAATATATCTTTTTAAATTAAAAAAAAAAAAATTTCAACATTTAAAAATGGAATATTCAAAACCATTAGTTACAATGACTTATTTAATGTTTCAAGATTTACAAATTTAAGTAAAATAAGATTTCCCAAAAGAGCAGTTCGATGGAAATAGCAATTGAACTAGTAATACAACAAAAATATGTTACACCACTTTAGAATATAACACCACTTTAGAATAGACAACCATCACGTTTTTGTTATAAGTTATTTTTATCCCAAAAAATTCTGTTTACATTAATAAAAATATGATTTTAAAATCATACTACACAATTCAAAAGTAAAAAAATACATCTGAATCTGTGGGAAAAACTATTTTAAAAATTTGTGTTTTTTTGTAATTATTTGACACATCATAGTCCCAATTTAGTTTTTAAAACTACTTCTGTCCAAGATAGCTACTGGTGCACTCTAAAAGTTCCATCTAATCATAAGAATAATAATAAAAAGATACAATTAGTATATTTAACATTTCTCACTATCCAGGCCCTCTGCAAACTGCACCACACGACACAACCAATTCAAAGAACTTGACAACTCAGGGCTCCAAAGTAACGTAACACTGTCCAATAAATCACAGCCAATACATTGGCAACAATGTAACACTGACTTTACAAAAACTTCATCGCAACTCTGTAACACTTTCTCATACTATTGCTATTTCAGGAGATTTCCAGGAGCTCCTGGTAAATCAGGAGGCCACTGGAAATCTGTTATAAGTTATAAAATGGTTTAATTTAATAATTTATACACCTAGAATTAGCTTGGATCCTATGAAAGTTTGAGGCACACTGCGGACGCATAGGTTGCAGTGGCCTAAGGCCGGCCCTGCAAAATAGTGGTGTATGCTACCCCACAGGTCGACTAGTAACACATAGTAACAAGCAATAAAATGGGGGTTAAAATGTTATGCATTTTATATTTTATACATTTTATAATGGCTTATATGAATAAATTATTAACAATTAGGATTTTTTTTTAAAGCTATTTTTCTTTTAGTAATTTAAAATCAATTTGGTATTGGTAATTACATAATGCTGATCCATGATTCAAAATCCAGAAGGTCAGTTCTATGTGTTCAAAGCTTACATTTTTTAAAATATTGGAAATCATCCAAATCTGTTCCTTATTTTCATGGACAGTATTAATTATAAAAACATTTCATAAAACAAAAGTATGTGAACTCCTTATTCCAAACAAAAAGAAAAAAAAAAGATTAAAATGTAAACTGTTTCAATAAATGAGTGTCTAAGAGTTGTGTTAAGTCATTTGGGTAAGTGAGTGTGTGTGTTTAAGAAGTTTTTAAGTCTGTAGGGAGAAAATTTTCTTCTTCTAATAGATCTCTGATACCTGAGATTTAGCCAGGCAGAGTAGACAGCTAAAGGGTTAGGAACACAGTGAGAAAATGCACACTGAAGTTACAGCAATGACACTATAATTTATAGGATGTAGGGTAAGAACTAGCTTATTTCAAAATAGATAAGACAGTTAGGCATGATGAGATAAACTTATGAAGGTGACATCTCATAGGACATACATAAAAAACAGTTTCAGTAGACTAGACCTACATTATCAGGAAGTGCTTATTAGTAATGGAGGTTCACAACATTGACTCCAGGGGCATGTGGCAGATATAAAAGTAAGAGTCTGGATCAAGATTAGCAGCATCTACACACGATAAGACAACAAACCATTGATAGGGCTAAGATTAGACAGCAAACTGATAATTGTTGATTACTATCAATGTGTTTTATTTAGTAACTTTAGTAATGCAGTTAGCAAAAGTACTAAATTTGAGTGATCATATAGAGTGATAAAAAGTTAAGGAAATGATTAGCAGCAGTAGACAACAGATACAACAGGCAATGTGAGTAGCAGCACTGACTGAGACATTAGGCCACAGTGATCCAAGCAGAATCAGTGTTATTTATGCAGCCAAGTGATCAAAATAATAAAATTTATGATCAAAATAAAACTTACAAATGTATTATCCTTAATCATCTATTCTTTTATTTTAACTCTTTTTCTCCTAACTGACGCTAACAGCGTTGATTCCACCAAAGAGTGGTAAATAATTACGGAGAGAAAGAGTTAATGTATTTTCATTTATGTTTTTCATTAGCATAATACTTAAATGTTATAAATATTTCAGGCAAAAGGTCCTATTATAGAAAGGCTTTATACATCTGAATAACACTTAAACTCTAGAAGGACTTTTGCAATAGTGGAAAAAAACAGTAATGAATCATGCCATGTAAATGTAAGATGATAACTGTTTTAAACATTTTTTTTCTACCTGTTTTCCTCTCATAAGACATTCATGAAAGTCTGCCAGTTCATTCTTACACTCATATTTAGCTTTCTCCATACCAGTTCTACTGGCACATCTCATAAAATCCATGTACTGATTCCCACAGGGGCCACCTTGAGTATTTTCCCAGTTTAATTGTAGCTTGGTAATTGGTGTGTAGATAACTGGCAGAGACATTCTTGCTAGAAATGAAGAGCATCATGAGTAAAAAGTTACAATAAAGAAAAGCAATGACTATTTTTTAACAATAATAAAGTGGATACAATCTTTTTCCATTCCAGTTCTACTGACACATCTCATAATATATATATGCAAAGTATGAAATCCAACATACTACACAATGCATAATGCCTCTAGAGTCCAGAGAAATTTTTAATAAACAAAAGACTCTAGATCCATCTAGATAGACTTATGACTAATTCATAAGAGTCTATGTATTTTAACAGTGAGGATAACCACAATGACTAATATAGAAGTCATACTATAATTTATATTTACATAAGTTGTTTTTCTTAAACATATGATTATTGCTCCTTCCTTTATCTAGATCAACATTTCTATCCCCTTCATTGCTTCAACTCTCTATAGAATCTATTTAAATACTGTCAATGGTCTGAACTGGATCTATTTTATTGATATAGTTACTCAATGATACAAAATATAGGTATAGGAATAGGCTTATTATTATATATATTAGTTAAATATTATTATACTATGAGTGAAATTATAGCAAATATTATTATTATACTAATATAGCATTAATCCCCATTTTCTTATCAATAAAATCTAGATTAGAATTGATTACATCTAGATTCTATATCTAGTAAATCTAGATTATTCTAGATCTAACTTATTTACTATAATTTACTATTAGTTAGTATTAGATTGTTAGCAGTTAGATCTACTAGACCAGAGGATAGATTCTATGATGGATCATAAATCATATATACATAGATTATAAAAATATGATATTGATACTTGATAGAGCTATACAATTACTAGACTAATATTATCATTAATTAATCACAGATAATCATAATTATAGATCTAAATCATATTAAATTTTACTTCAACTTTAGACTTTATAGTCTCTAGTAAATACATCAATAATATTAAGTCTACTAACTAACTACCAATATTAAAGAAATTATAAAGTAGATCTAGATCTACTATCTAGAATTATTCTTTACAGACAGAGACACAGACAGTACATAGACATAGTACAGCTGACATTGTGATTATCCTGATAATCATAACTCGATCACAAAAAGGTTTTGAAAAACAATCTGAATAAGATTGGAACTAAGTCGTCATCAAGACCAAGTCACTGTCTTAGTCTTGGACTCGACTTTTCAGAGTCAGACTAGTCTTACTCTTGCCACTCTAGTCTAAGACTCTTGGAAACACTTGACTGTTTTAGTGTTTACTTAGACTTAAACAGCCGAGCCCGAACGAAAACCATTGACCAAGAGTGCCAAGAAAACAATTACAGTGATCAGCGAAAAGCAGCAATTTAGATAATTAGATCTCAATCTTGCTAATTTTTTTTCATAATTAATATATAGATATAGTTAGTAGTTAGATTATAGTCTAACAAGAATTAAATCTACATTACAAAAATTATTACATTTTCAAGTCTACCAAAATAAGGTAAACAAGAAGGTCAAGCGAAACTCTAAAATAACAAGAGCTATGGATTATGTTTTCTTGAACTAACAAAAAAGTTTTTCTTTTGGAAACGATTCAATACAGCAAAAAAAATATTTTTGATTTTTGTGGGCAATATATATCTAGATCTAGATCTAGTATATAGCCCTTATATCAAGAATTTTAGATCTAAATAAAATGAACAATTATGATTAATTTTTTTAAAATTTTTATTTTACAAAACCTTATTATAAAAAAAAAACGCACAGGGCAGGCCGCATCAACCTTTGCTAGACTCTTATCTTATATAATACAGACCTTACTTAAAAAAAAAAGATGATTACGTCCACGCGTCATGCATTTAGTCATGCATATTAACCAATGACTTAAATTCTGCCAAGTCACTGGTTTTCCTGGCTAGCTCAGGCAACCCATTCCATGCTCTAATAGCACTAGGGAAGAAGGACTATTTGTACAAATTTGTCCTAGCATATGGGACGAGGAATGTGCCTTTATCTTTGTGTCTTTCAGAGTATTTTTTATTAAATCTTGTTTTTGTATTTGAAGATTATGGTTAAGTGTTTTATGTATAATTACTACTTTACTTTTAACTCTTCTATCCTGAAGGCTTTCTAAATTTAATGATTTTACTAATTAAGGTGTTACTCTAGTCAAATGTTTGTTATGAATCTCACTGCTCTATTTTGTGTCTGTTCCAGTTTCTTAATGTTTTCTTAAGTAACGGAAAGTGCCGATACAGTTTAGGATAAGCGACGTAGCAGACTCCGCCAGGTTGAAGCAGTACAGCACTCAGTGCTGCAGACTGCCTAAGGTCGCCAGCTCCTGTTTTTTTTCCTCAGGTTTTACTCTCGGAGCAGCCTTTCCCATGTTTGGGTATAGCTACAAGGCAGCAGAGGTTTGAATTGAGAATTTTCCTTCTTCTAGGTGGGTAGCCAGCCAAGCTAATTTATCTAACGAGCACCTCCTGCCCGAAGATTACTAAACTGGTTTAGACTCCAGTTACTCGCCTTATTGCCCCTTCTGTTAGTGAAAACAGTTCCGCCGGGCTCATATCTGAGCCAGGAGTTGGATTGGTTGTCATAGGCTATTTGTCATGGTAAAGAGAACAGTTTTGAAGGCTTGGAGTGTTGGCCAGTAGCATATAATAGTTTTTACTATATTGTCCCTGGCTCCTGGCTCCACAGCAGAGATAGAAGAACCACAAGCTCACTTATGTGGGCTTCTTCGAGCACAGCCAATGTGAGGTCACGCTTCGAGGCGGGGAGCTCGGCCCCCTACCTGCGCGGCGGGATTCCACAGGCAGTACGCCACATCTATTAGAATCGTTACTGAACTCCAACATAGATGAGGTTGCGTGTCAATGTGTCATGCGCCAGGAGGCCCATTGACTCCGACTTCAGCCTGCTTTTCTTTTTGGTTGTGCTCCCATAGCCTTTGGTATTCTCTCCTAGATGAACTGCTATCCCTAGCTAGCTAGTGTTTGTTGAACTGCACCCTTTCCTGCGGGGGCGTAGCTAGGGATTTGGGGGCCCGGGGGATTGACCTCTCTGGGGGCCCCTTGCATTTTGACATTCGACATCATGACATAAGATAATGTACTTAATAAATGTATAACAGTACATTCAAATTGGTACAGTAGGCCTATATCAGTAAAATTAGCAGGAAATAATCATTGAGACTCTTTTAATGCATAATACCGTTGTTTATTGGCGAAATAATGCACAAGTTATTCCCAGCATCTTTACAGTCCTCAGACAACGCCGTTTGCGCTGGCTTGGACATGTTCGACGGATGGAGGACAAGCGCATCCCGAAAGTCATCCTCTATGGTCAACTCGCGACAGGCACAAGAAAAACTGGTCGCCCCCACCTCCGTTACATAGATGTAATAAAACGTGACCTCAAATCAGTGAGCATCAATACTGACAATTGGGAAGACACAGCTCTAGACAGCAACAGGTGGAGAGAGACAGTGACCAAGAAAGCTATGGACAGTGAAAGTACATGGGTCTCAGCCCAGGAAGAAAAACGCACAATCCGAAAAACGGCCAGCTCCTCTACCACCGAAGCAAAAGCCACCTTAACATGCGCTATCTGTGGACGGGAGTGTCTCTCTAAAATAGGGCTCCACAGCCACATGAGGAAGTGTGCTCTGAGATGAACCATAGTCGTCCTACGACTGAAGGAGGCCAATGATGAATGCACAAGTGACTAAGCTCAATTCATATCGCTTAACGTCTTGCTTTCGGTGCAGCAAAGGCATCTATAATATCATCTACATCGATAGTGTCTAGTATCTGTGACTCCACTGACATTAAGCATTTTTTGCGTCATTGTGCTCCTGAGATAGTTTTTGATTAACTAGAGTTTTGAGAATGATCTCTCACATGACGCAATGGAAGTGGCCTGAGTTAGCAGTATTCGAATGGATGTTGCAAGGTTTGAGCACGCATCATTACCAAATGAATCCAGCTTCCTCAATATGTCAATTGGTGATTGTGGCACTGGTTTGTTGATGAAAAGCAAAATATATGCGTAAAATTCCTTGAAATGTCCTGCATTTATTAACATCTCTTGAAAACTCATAAAAATCTCCTAAAAAATTTACAAAATTGTCATTTGTAGGTGTCATTTATTACTGAAAACGCCAATCCTACGTGCGATAAAAAAAAAGGGAATCGTCAGATTTCATGTAATAAAATGAAATAATCCGACGAGTTTTCACCTAAATCGAAAGTTTCAATAACTTATTTACTTTTATAGTCAGTGGCATATAAATATGCCATAAGTTGCAAGGTTAATAAAGTAAAGTTAATTTGATCGCAATTTTATACTTAGTAAAGAATGAATAAAATGCAAAGTCGAATTTTTTTCTAATACAAAATCTTATTTTTCACAACAATTTTATTTTCCCGCACAATCAGTTTCGCATTGGACCCCGCAATTTTTAGGACCGGCCCTGCGTGCATCAATGACATCATTGAACAAGAGATTTGCCTGTATTTCACCAAACAGGAAAAAGTAACACAGTTTTTCATCCATAGACTCCAAAAAGGTGTATTGGTTGAAGAAGAAACCCAAAGGTGTCCACATGGTTTTTCAGCCTTTGGAACATGTCCTTTATCTCCATATGAAGTCTGTCCAGCATTTCTGTCGCAACACGCTTGAATTGCATCTCTATTGACAGTACTACATCAGAACTCAACTTCCTATCAAGTCTTTTCTTTCTTCTGATTGTTTTGATTACAGGAAATCCAAAGCATTCACTACCTTTTGCTCTTTCGATGGATTGGGCGATCAATTTCGTCAATTTCTCATCCTTTTGCAGAAAGCATGAAAGGGTTTTAATTTTTTTCAGCAGCTTCCCGTGTGTGCAGTCCAGACTTTTGTAGCTTCTTATGAACTATATCGATTTGGCGCAAAAGATTTGACCAGAATTCTAGATAAGCAAGCAAAAAAATCATAATTTTCGACTGCATGAAGAAGATTCTATGCATTGCTTCTTAGTGTCCATTCTTTTAGTTGTTGATTCAGAATGTTTCTCCAACAGCTTGATGATTTTGTCGAAATGCAACGAAACTGCCGACGTAGCTTCTTCTTATGCAGACCACCTTGTATTACTCTCCTTTTTAAAACTCCCGGCTCCAGCTTCTTTCAGTTTGGCCCATCTCTGGAGCGACTTGGAAAAAAGGTAAACAATTCATATACAATTCCAAAAAAAAAAAAAAGGGGACAATTGTTTGATTTATCTCGGCAGAGTGAACAGCTACCAGGTTCAGAGAGTGATTATCACAGTTTAGAAATGTTGCCTTTGGATTTATATCTAAGAGACAGACGGCCACTTATTGTGGCTGCGTTATCATAGGTTTGACATCTGCACAGATCAAAGTCCAGTCCAATGTCTTTAACAGTTTTCTGAACAAGTTCTTCATAATGTTGTCCATCAGGTTTCAAATTTTAAAGTAACCAATGAATGATTCTTTTATTTCGAAATTATCAACATCCAACTAACGAACTATTAGGGATACCTGTTCTTGATGAGAAACATCTGGGGTGGAATCAAGTATCAGAGAAAAATAACAAACTTGATTGACTTTACACCAATTGATTCCCTAATTTTATTGCCATCAAGTTAATGAATTTTTGAATTTCTGGTGACAAATAATGTGTCTTATTATATTCAATTCTATGTAAGTGGTGTTTCGTAACTTCATCAAATTCTGCAAGAAATTTCAAAGATGCTAGGAAGTTCCCAGGATTGGATGAATTCAGTTTTTCATTGTGACAACGAAAGCTTGAGTTTTCGCATGCAACAAATGTGACAGTTCATCTGGTTCTGCCGTAAGCTTTTGTTCTTCTAAATTCCACTTGAAAAAAATTTGTCTGTAATGGACTCCTTCTTCATGTTCTTTCAGTCTCTCATGTTTCTTCCATTTGGTGAAATTAACTCCTGGTTTGCTCAATGCACTAGATGTCTGTTCAGATGCCTCAGAAAACAGTACGCATGCAAAACAAAATAGGCATCTCAAGTGTGGAGAGCAGAGGGGCCAAGATCAGTTGCAGATTTCTCCTGTTGGAAGCTTTCTAGTGAAACATGATATCAAACTATGTGATTTATTTTGGGTAAATTCTACTGGAAACAATACCGTTCATCTTTGTTTTGGAAAAATAAGCTACTCATCTGTATCAATTACTTTAGATGTTTTCTCTGACTGTGTTAAAAGGGTATTCTCCTGGAGTTTCTTCAGCAGTACTTCTCTCATCAAGAGACATTGACACTTCTTCGACTGCTGTATCTTTGTATGAATCATCTGAATAGTGATACAGGGCAGAGTACCAGAGGACTGGAAAGAATCTAATGTCACCCCCCCCCTATAGCAATATCATAAACCACTTAGACAAAGATAATGTCCTCACCCCATACCAACATGGCTTTAGGAAATATAGATCATGTGAAACACAACTAATAGGACTAATTGATGATTTTTCAAAAGGTTTAGATAACAGTGAACAAATAGATGCTATCTTACTAGATTTTTCCAAGGCTTTTGACAAAGTTCACCACCATAGTTTGCTTAAAAAATTAAAATATTTCGGCATTAACGGTCCACTGCATCAGTGGATTAAAGATTTTCTGATATGGAGAGAACAAACTGTAATAATAAATGGCTCTAAATCAACACCGATAACAGTAAACTCAGGTGTACCTCAAGGAACAGTCTTGGGTCCACTACTATTTTTAATTTACATAAATGATTTACCAAATTGCATTTCTTCAGGAACAAAAGTCAGATTATTTGCAGACGATTGCATAATATAGAACAATAAAAACAACACAAGACACAGATATTTTACAAAGAGAATTAGATGAATTACAGAAATGGGAATCAAATTGGAGCATGTCTTTCCACCCAGAAAAATGTCAGTTGTTAAGAGTAACAAAAAAACTAAAATTAATTCCACTTATCTTATTCATGGCAAACCAGTAACACAGACTAAAAACGCAAAATACCTAGGTGTTATAATAAATGAAAAACTGTCATGGAATCCACATATTGATGAAACTATAAAAAAATCAAACAAAGCATTAGGATTTATTAAAAGAAATTTCTATAAATCAAATAAGAACATAAAACTAAAATGTTAATTAACTTTGGTTAGGCCAATAATAGAATATGTATCCTCCGTTTGGGACCCCTCAACTCAAGAAAACATTAAGAAATTAAGAAACTGGAACAGACTCAAAATAGAGCAGTGAGATTCATAACAAATGAATATTCACATTTGACTAGAGTAACACCTATAGTAAAATCACTAAATTTAGAAAGCCTTCAGGTCAGAAGACTCAAAAGTAAAGTAGCAATTATAAAACACTGAACCACAATCTTCAAATACAAAATTTAATAAAAATACTCTGAAAGACACAAAGATAAAGGCACATTCCTCGTCCCATATGCTAGGACAAATTTGTACAAATAGTCCTTCTTCCCTAGTGCTATTAGAGCATGGAATGGGTTGCCTGAGCTAGCCAGGAAAACCAGTGACTTGGCAGAATTTAAGTCATTGGTTAATATGCATGACTAAATGCATGACGCGTGGACGTAATCATCTTTTTTTTTTAAGTAAGGTCTGTATTATATAAGATAAGAAGAATGATGAAACTTTGCATTAAAAAAAACGAAAACTATAGTGTCACCAAATACCTCTTCCGCAGGATTGATTTTATTTCTTGTGTTGTTTGGGGGTTGAACCCCTAACATCCTGGCTACGCCCATGTAGTGTGCTTAAATTTTAAACTGATCGAAAAGGGGCAAAATAAGATTCCTATCTAAACACGGTTACGCGTGCTAAGCAAAAACTTTGAAATACTAGTTGGCAACTCCACTGTTATCTTTGGTCTTGAAAAACTTGGATTATTTTTTGTTGTTCTTGTTTTCAGTTTCTTTTAGTATATCACATCTAATGTAGTTCTAGCTCCACGGTACTAGACTCTAGACGACTTGAGCCGAGGAGTAGATCTCATACTCAGTATGAGTATACTCACACTTACACAGTATAGACACTAGACAGTATAGATCTACTAGATCTAGTAAATAAGTAATAGTTTAGACAGTTTAGTTGAGTTTAGACTAAAGTTTAGTAGAGTTCTAAAAGTTGACTATCATACAATAACTTTGAATAACTATAACTACAATACATGTATTGTACTGTAGTATCATAATTATCATTCTAATTTCTATCGTATCTGATGGCTGACTGATAGTATGTGACTTACACACACGTTTATTACACTACAGTACTACAGTCTTATGGAACATAGCATGAGATTCTATAAATATATCTAAATAATAAATTGAAATTGACAAGTCACAACACTTAAACTGAGCGTGACAGTGTATTGAAAATTGAAGTACATCTATTAAATTTGAAAAATAAGTTGAAGTAAGTAGATACTGTAGATCATAGATGATCATATTGATTTTGATAGACATAGTCTAGATCATATTCATAAATCATAGATTTGATAGACCAATCTATGAATCTAGACGGTCTCTACAAAGTACAGTCTTAGTACTAGATCTATCTACTATCTAGAACTAGACACTACATTACATAAAACATAGTATAGTTACATAGTAATGAATGACTAGTTAGTGACTAGTGGTCTTTTCTAGCTAAAAAAGATTCAAACTTCTAGATTAGATAGATATATAATTATTATTTATACAGGAGATCTAGATCTAGAATCAAAGACATTGACATTGCTATTATTATTGTGATAATTATATTTACACACACACATATTAGTCATATATAGATCAACATATATTGTATATATTTATAATATATATAGATCAACATATATATATATTGTATATATATTTATATATATATATACATACAATTAGATGTCTCTATAATAGATAATATTTCATGATAATGAGGTTCATACCTAACAAAAATAAAAAAATCATTACTTAGAATAAAAAAAATATATACAACTTAAGTTAGGTTAAATAATATATTTTCTTAGGACATTCAGTAATATGTATTAAAATAAATATATAATATATATATGAAAATGCTATATTTATATTATTAGATAATGCTTAAAATACAGTTTTATTTCATGATTTAACATGATGTCATTTCAGGCACACAAGTCAGGTATAAATAAAGAGGCTAACAATGGCGCAAAATGGTAAAACAAAGACTGGAAAGCCTATGTCCAATCAAGATTACATGAATCTATTGTATTCTTCCGATAGTGAAAGCGATGCTGTTCCAGATTTAAAATTGCCTCCCCTTAAAGGAAAAAAACAAAGAAGGTAGTTATAGCTTTATTTAAAATTATGAAAGTTGGCCTAGACAGCATTGTTATGGTGGCAGGGGAAACTATAGATCTAGGTTTCATAACATCTAATGAAGCTGACATTGCCTTGGGGTAATGGAGATGTAGAGTGTAGGAGGATAAGTTCTGGACATTTACTTGTATGATACAACTCAATTCATGATAGTTGAAATAGGGTTGAGAAAGGATAAAAAATACTATAACTTCTATAAAGATGTGTTTTAAAAAGTGAAACTCTTATACTAAACAGAGAGTAAAGTGACAGTTCAATCTTGTTGATCTCATACACTGACTGCCTCAATTTGTTTTCTGTGTCTAATATCTGATATCTGCGTGGTCGAGAGGCTAAGTGCGCTTGAACTTAGCTTGGCTTGGCTACCTATGAAGGGGGCTCGAGGTTCGACACCCTACTCTGGCAGAGTTGTGTTTACTGAGCGCCTAAAGGCAGCACGGAAAAACCTTCTCCTAGATGCCCCCTCCCCCCACTGGTCCACAATCTAGATTGGTCCAAAGTGCTATAAGCATGAAAGTAGCGCTATATAAAAGCCATAATTTTTTATATTTTTTTTTTTAGTTTAATGTCTAAATTATTTAAAGTTACTTTGAATGCTCTCTTTGTAGGCATTCTAAACTTTTACACATTTAGTTGCTATATTTATACAATAAATTTTGTAGAAGTTCGTAATATTTATGTTCCTTGGCATTAAGTATATTATCTTATTTAGAAGGTTCCAATAAAGAATCACTTTTATAACAATGGATTTACTGAGCATTTTAGAATTTCTCTTTTAGTATTTTCAAAGTAATTTGTAAATTTGTTCTTACCTCTTCTTAAAGCAATCTATCTACAACTGTTAGGACACATTATGTATCATGTAATATTTTATTGATATCTGATCTAAAAAAAGAATAATAACTTCAGTGCCAATCAAATCCACAGAAGGAAGTCATCAAGCAGCAAGCAACAGGAGCCTGTATGTACAGCTTGGACTATAATTAAAGTTATTGTTGCATTCTGTGGCCTGGTCTCTATCATTGTTTTAACTGGATTGTCTTACTGGGCTTTGCAGAGATTGAATGAGCTAGAACGTCAGATTAAACGTGAGTATTATAATAGTGCAACTATGTATAGTTCATCCATCGTGGTGCCATGATAACCACTTTTGACATTGAGGGGGCTGAAGGTTTTGCACTGGGATTTTTTGTCATCTCAAGTGGCTGGTGAAACCCATGTGAGCCCGCAATGTTCGGCTGCACACTGGGCAGGTTATTCCAGCTGGAGCTATTGTCATTGGTCTTGCTTTTTTTCTCCAACACTTTTCTTCTTCTAGTGCTTTTCTCATGTCTTCTGCAATTTGTTTGCCAGTTTTCACAGCTCGATGCTGTGATGCTCTATTATGTGTTTCTATTTCCCAGGTGGCAGGGTCAATGCTGAAGGCTTTCAGAGAAGCTTTGAGGATGTCCCTGAAGTGTATTCTTTGTCCACCTTGTGAGAGCTTCCCTTCCCTTAATTGGCCATATAGTAGTCATTTAGGGATGTTTCTACACCTGAGAGTTTTACTTTATTATAAATTTTTTACAATCTGTAAATTATGAAAAATTAGCATGGGAGCTAAGTGGCAAAGTGCTTGGTTTACAAATTGAGGAATCTTGCGCAAGACAGAAAATTGTATTGATCTCCTAAGTCAATCCAACTCTAATGGGTAGCTAACATTAGTTTGGGAAGAGTAAAGGCTGTCGTGCCCAATAAATTGCTAAGTCTGAAATGGTTATTTTATTACTTTAGATACTAACTTATGAAAAAAAAGTTTTTTTATGGTGTTATGAATAATGCAGTATTGGAACAAAGTAACATTAGGATTAGAATATTTCCTTCTTAAATTATGAACTCCATAGCCCAGATGTTATAAAAAAATTCACCATTTCAATAAGATACTCATCTATAATCTTTAGGTTCACTGTACCAAAATATTAGTTGTTTTTTTTTTAAATAAATAAATTTCCTATGCAATAAAAACATTTTTTTAAATGATTTTCCAACTGCAACTTGACTCGGTAACGTATTGGCTGGTTTCGTCACACTAGTAGATCAGATTTAATTCTGCAAGGTAGCTGATTGTTGTAACCTATAAATCAATGTTTAACTCGTGTGTATTTATGTTTAGCATTTTATTATTGAACTTTTGTTTTTTGTAAATATGTTTATATTTTTGTTTATTGGTCTCATACAAACTGTTCTATCTTTCTTGTTATTTCATATTATAGCTTGTTATTTTATTATTAGCAAAAAAGTTCATTATTAGACTTACAAGTAATTAGGGCAGGCTTGCAATGCTTTATATCCAAATTTAGACATCCATTACTGCACTCAAAATATGATCATTATTTTATTTTGTTAAATAAATAATTTTTCTCATATTAATGGAGAAATGGATTTGATGTACTTCTTCAGTAGATCAATATTTTGTATATTTAATCCATCTAATAGTATTTCATTACTATATGTTTTCCTTTTCAAATAAAAGAAAATGTTTCTGTTATTTACAACTTGAATCAAACTAAACTCCTGTTCAGGAATTTAGTTAGCACCCTTCATCCCAACATTGGTTCAGAACACTGCTGAAATTCTCAATTCACATAAATGTAAGGTGACATCAGACAAACTGGTACAGAGTTTAGCACTGGGTTAGATTTAGTGTTTGCACTTGATTGCCAGGTTTTTGATGATAAGATTATGATGGAGCAAGAACAATGAAACAATCAAATGAATTTGAAACTTTGATGAAATATCTCAAACTTTAATGATTTCAATCTCAATGTATCATGTAAAAAAACACATCAGTTTCTTGGGAAATAAATTATTAGATAGTATGGAATGAAATTTAACAGGAGAAATCATTATAAATGTTCAATTCTGCAATTCCTCTCCTTTTTTTTTTTTTTCTTAAACCTTTAGTTATCTTCCATCTGTTTCTAGAAGATAGTATTAGACTACTCTAAGATAAGGCTTTGTAAATCTCTCAACTGTTCTAGTATATGCAAACCATTCTAGTAATGATGTACTCATTGTAAACTTGCTGTCAGCAATATGTTGTGTAGTCCATGTCTGCTGTCTTGCTTGTGACACTTATTTCACAATGACAAGGTGGTCTGATCATTTACACTATTATGTTGTTTTTTCTCTTCTTTGAAAGCCTTATTGTTAAATAGTTTCCCGGCCCCCTTTTCTTACTGCATGTTTTGTCAATAGTGAATATTGACCACCATATATAAAAAAAAAATCTTATTCACCTATACTTAAAAAAATACATTTGGTATTTTAAGACCGTCAGCCTAGTTCTGTGATATTTTTTTTTTTGAATACTTCTACACAGACTAGTTATACTGCTGACTGACTGTCTCTTTGACTTTGGGGCACCACAGATGATCTGTTGACCTTCTTTTAGATACTCAATGAAAAACCCATTTTTTCTTTTATGTTGTCTTCCCATCGCTTTGTCTGCCTCTTCTTCTTCTTTTCACTGGTACTGTTCCCTGAAGGAAGGTCTTTGCGAGCCATGAGGTTCTTGTTTTAATTTTTAAAAGTTTTAATTTCCTTTTTTTCGACTGGTTTCACAGGCCCGATTGCCGTTGTGATCCTGTTTCGAAACTCCTCATTTGTGATGCAGTCTTGGTAGGTGATACCTAGTATCGTTCTATAGCATCTCAAAGTATTTTCTTAAGCTCTTGGCTGTTAGTGTTTCGGGTCTTATTTTTTGCATCACATTGTCCCGTTGGATTCAGAAATAACTTATGAAATCTTCGGTACGATATATAAATATTTGAATTAGTTTGTGATATCTTCTAGTAGCCTAACAAGAACCCGTGTCCTAAGAGGTTGAATGGGATGAATGACAAATCGACTATCATGCATTCCTATAAGTTTTATATTCTTTTTTTTTAAGGCCCCGTGGGCCTCAATTTGTCACGGTGCAATGTACACCTTCGCGCATTGGTTGCTATGCCACTGTTATCACCTGACAAACACGACTGAAGGTGTCTACAACATTGCTCTTTGCCTTATGACACCTGTGGACTATAAGATGATTCTCTTCCGACAGACTCCTCAGAATGATTCTCCTCACGAAATGACAAGACGTGATACCTTACACGCAAATGCTTACCAGAGTTCTAACTTTATACCATTCGAATAGTCCTGCTCTTGGGGGCCATGTGGCCTGATTGGGTCAACTCTTACAGATCGAATCGGATTCTTATTAGACCACTATAGAAGATTAGTGAGAATACGATTCAACATCATAGGCACTTTATAAAGACATCTCACTATTAGTTGTAATCCCATAAACTCCATCCTTTTTTTACCAACTCAATCTAATTATTTTTTTCTTGATTAAGTATTTAACAAAAATCACGAAAGGCCAACGCATCAATAAGGTCAATTCCAATTCTCTAAAACAATCCAACAAACGTCATTGTCTAGAGTTTCTTCTTTCAGCGTAATACCCAAAATAGATTCATGGGACATTGTGATCCGGATTTCCAAACCACCTGTTGGTATTGACTTGACTCTCTATTAGTCTTTCTACGCCACTTCAACAACACACTTGACCTGGACACACGAATGACCTAACCTTATCATTAGCAGAGATAGAGAAGGCTGGATTACATTAACATTTAGATTGGTAGGGCCAAAGACTTTTTTTTTTTTTTAAGTAGCTCGCGTTTGAAAATCGTGATTTCTTTAACCCAATAGCCGACTTGATTTCCACCCAAACTATATTCGTTGCATTTCTACATCTGAAAAAAGGAATCTGATAAGATTAACTACAACACACTAAGTTTATAAGTCTTGGGTCGTTGGCGAAAAACTTAGGTTGTCACATTAACCTTTTTTTTTTCTTTCTAATTTCTTATTTGATAGAATACATTTTCGAACTTCTAAACATTCATACATCAACACCGTGGCTTCTGAAACGTCAAGCTTGGTAGATCTGATGAATATTTCAAAGAAAGCCCATCCCCCTCCCCTCCAAATGGATGTGAGGAGCCTATCTCTTCTTCCTCACTTCCACTGGTGCTTTTAATTAGAAAGTGGATACACAAACTCCTGCTAGTTGAAATCGCTGAAAAATTCGCGGACATTTGGTGTCTAGATTACCCGAGACAGTTCAAAATTCGATAGTTACGAAATCTAGATCTAGCTTGATAGTGACTCAACTACGATTTTGTGTATACCGGTACTGATAGGGTTTTAAAATAGCTTTACTTACTCCACCCCCTTTCTTAGGCGTTCAAAACAAAGCTCACTTTCGCACTGCTGATTTAAATTTCCTTTTCCACCTGGAGTTTGGTCTTAAATTATGAGCATGATAAATATACTAAGCATTACATTACAGAATGTGCTGTCTCAGTAAATATCTAAATACCATTGGAGTATTCATATTTATAACTGAGTTATATTTCAGTAAAGATCACTGGAGCATTCATATTAACGAGTACCTCTCTTTCCAAGTTTTGTTCCCTAGACCTACACACACACTCACACAACTAATTTATCCTGTTGAACCAAATTTCCCAATCTGCCCATCCCTCGTCATAATATATGCGTTGAGAATCTCCTAACGTCCGTAAAGACACACGTGTTAAACAAATACATACTTTTCCCAAGTTCAAGGTTATGTGTTTTCGGTTGACAACCATTATTTGACGGCAATATGGAGTCATCTACTTTCATGTCATTGATGACAATGTCCTTAGCCCCAATTGAGTAGGCTACTGTTGCTTCCTAAAGTTGATATATACTTTTGTGTGTGTCTCATCTGTTTTAAATTGCATCCTGTTGTAGATCAAATCGTTTTGTTTCATTTCATTCAACTCTAGTTCCGCTCGGTGATTTCTTATAATTTGTTCTTACAACTTGTAAACAAATATATTCCTGTTCTAGTTCGTCCACCGACTGACTGACTGTTTTCTGATGAATCCTCTGCAATGTGTTGTGATACAGTCATGTCAACATATGAATGCATCATTGATATTGTAGATTTGTAGTTTGTTGTCAATCTTTTCTTGTTGACCTTCGCCACTGTCTACATTTGACATTGATTTTGTGTGTGTGTGCACTTGTTTTTAATCACCTACCTTGTTCTTAAATGTGTATAAAGAAATAGAAAATGTGTTGATTCTGAAACGACTATTCGTTGTGCAAACTTAATGTGTGAATAAATGCGTTTCTAATATATTTTAGTCTGGTTTTAAAACCAACAGTGTTTTAATTTAGATGGAAAAGTTAAATTACCGTTATATTATATGATGTAAACTTTGGATAAAAAAACAGGTGTTTACTTAATTGAATATGATGAAATAAAGGTTTGACTTAACTAGGATAGGCTCACAAATGAGAATGTGAAACAGATTTTATTTGTGAAACTATTACCAAAGATGGGAAGTTTGTGAGTGTGTGTTCATTTCACTATAAAGCTGTTGTACTTGTAAGATGTTTTTCTTTTTGTCTAAATGTTGATGTTGAGAGCCAATGTTATCAAAACTATTGTCATTGAGAATTAATCTTTTTTTTTTATCTTATCTAATGTGCTATGAAAAACATTCCCAAACCAGGAAAATGTCATATTCGACGATTCTATGATGAAATGAATTGTATGTTCATACAACATATAGCTCGCCACGCTAGGCGGGTATACTTGCTAGTACACGGTTTTCTAATGACAGTTCTTTTTTCAAGTGCACACACTTTGTTTAATTAAGGAGTTATGTTCCGATTTAAAACTTAATAAAAGTTTGTGACGCACAAGACTCTCCAGGTAAAAAGTTACAATTATCCTTGCGAAGTGACCTTGATGGTATCAATAATAAGCACATTTCATGTAATCTACTTCCGTATTTCTTTTCAAATGACCCCCCCCCCCCCCAATTTTTTTTTTTTTTCGCTACATGTTGACAAAAAGTTAAAAACCTTGACATATGGAGGCTTTCAAATGTTACTAAGAGAATAGGAAAATGGCGGAGGTTTAGTCTGCGAGTCCGTTGTGATCATGTTACTGGAAATGACAGCGTCAAAATAGACACGAATATAGACCCTTAACTAGACAGAACACTCTGTTCAATCAGGCCGGTGAGAGGGAGCTCTTGTTCGCTTTTTCTGGCCTAGAGTTTCTAGAATCTAGAGCCTATGGCTCAACTCTGACAGTTTCAAATTGGTACTAAGATGTAGACCTAGTAGTTAATCCTTTTCGCGCCGTGTGTGCTTAGGACAGCCTGCACCTTTCATAATTCTCTGCGAATGACGCAATCATTCTGCGTTGTCTTAGACGTTGCCAATGAAGCATCCACTAGAATCGAGCATATAGTCATAGTTCCATGATATAGTTAGCTTTTTGGTTCATCCGGTGAAAGGACGTGTTGATAAGCTTTTTCAAAGTTATCAAAGGATCATTTTTAGCACACACACACCCCCCGCCCAAAAAAAATAAAATCAAATAGCTACATTTACATAAATGTGTATATATTTTGTGTGTACAAAGTTATAAAAACTAAATGAAATGGAGTCAGTGTATGACTATTAAATTTGTGTTTGTTGCGGGTATACTAAATCTAGAATTCACAGGCCAAAAGTATGTGCATTTAAAAGCGGACCGTTCCAATTCAAAGTAACAGATACTAGGTTCTAAATGTAGAACTAGAAGTGATGGGCCAAAAGTATTTATTGGGGAACGTATTGAAAGTGCAATAATAAAAAAAAAAGTGAGTTCGGCCAAAATAAAAATGTATATATATATATAATATATATAGAAATATATAGAATCTAGATCTCTCTATTTTATATATATATATAGAATCTAGATCTCTCTATTTTTTTTTTAAGTTGTCGAACTGAATACTGAACAAACTATTTTTTTTTTCGTTTATTTGAGTTCTAGAAAGTTGCGTTTTTTAATGTTATGTCAATCGATAATTACATCCGGTATATCATTATTCCAAACATAAACAACACAGAATGAGAATCAGAATAGATATATAAATATAAATAATAATCTCTCTACCCTGGTATCTAGCTAGTATTATAATTATAAGCAGTATTTAGCAGTATATTCTATATTTCTAGATCTAAATCTGTAGTATAGACTAACTATAGACTGTAGATAATCTTTTTTTAATAGATCTAGTCTAGGTCGGAATCTCAATCTAGGCGAGTTTAGTCAGTTTAGACTTAGACTTAGTTAACTTACTTACTGTTACTGAGTGTTAACTTAGTATTTTTTAGTATAACCCGCCTGTTATAATAGTTATAAGTATAATATTTATTAGTATTATATATGTTATACTGAACTATAAGTTATATTAGTTATACTTTAATTTTAATACTTTATAGTTATATAATTATAATAACATAATAAGTTATAGATCTAGTATTCTAGTATATAAATATAGACTTTTATAGAATATAGATCTAGTCGATCTAGACTCTAGACAGTAACAGTTGAGTTAGAGTGTTGTAGAGATTTAAATTTAAAAATGAATAATTAAGTAGAACTAGACATTACTAGACTCTAGATATAGTTTTCATCTAATTCTAGATCTAGGACTAGAATTTATATCTAGATCTAGTAGAGTAATCTAGATTTACATCTAGAATTGAATAAAAAGATTCTATTTCTAAAATATACTATCTAGATCTAGCTTGTAATCTAAGTTGTTAAGTTCTACTGATCTTGATCTAGTTATTCTAGTCTGAATATAGCCATGATCTAAATTAATACATTTTTAAAAAGATTTTCTTTGGTTGAGTATTATACCAATGGATTGTGTCTATTCTGCAGGTTAAATCATTTAAATTGTGAGATTGGAATGGATATTTCTTGTAAATATTATAAATTACTCAGTAACATTCTTCAGATATCTGATTAATACAAAATATAATTGTTCAAGATATTGTTTAGTTATTTGTTTGTTTGTTTACAAACTTAAAACATAGCTATAATGGATATGACTACAGTTGGATGCTTGGAATAATACTCCTAAAAACAGCATTATAAAATGATTGTGAAGCAAGTCTAAATGGATTGAATTTGTTGGATAAATCACTTATCAATAACCAAAATAGTTGTCAATTAAGACATACTTTTCTAACGACCCTATCATGGTGAATGTCAAAAGTGAAATTGATTACAAGTTGCCTAAAAAAATGAAAAAGCGAAGACAATTGGATGCACTGGTAGACACCATAAAATTGCCGCGAGGTAGAAAGAATGGCTCAAGTGCTCAAGAGTTGCTAGACTACAACTCAGATTCATCAGAAGTTTCTGAGTTCTCATTACCACCTATAACTTCCAAACGAAAAAAGTAATTTTTATCTTTTGTATGCTTAGTTTGAAACTTACATGTTTGTTCATTTTGAAAAAAGGAATTAAATTTTTGACTTTAAATTCCTATGATGATTTAATTGTTAAAAATTGATTACTTAACCCTTTAGACGCGTGTGGTAGTTTAGCCTCTATTCTATTTTATATGCACTCTTGTTAAAATACTCTGCACTTTAAGGGTTAATAGCTCATATATATATATGTATAATATATTAAAACATAGATAAAAATGTTATTATTATAAGTTCTTAACACTATATTGCTCATGTAAAAAAGTAGCTAGTTAAGTACTGTATTTCTTTAAACATTTTCCAAATCCATAGAGTAGAATAAAAGCTACATCCTATTTCTAAGATAAGTTTTCAAAATAAATCTTACTCTTGAACAATTTGTTCCACCTCAGTGGACATTATGATCTTCTTTGATATTCAGCCGATGTTGTGTGTGTCAGAGTATGATAGCACGAATCAGTCTATTTATAATCTCCATGGCGTGTATGACAACTTGTTTTGGACTAATCTGGGTCCAGTGGCACATACGACATGAATTGAATACTTTAAGGAGCCAGGTGCATTCAGGTAGAGCTAGATGCTCAGATTTACCCAAGTCTTGTTGTTTTTTTTGTTTGTTTGTTTTTTAAATACCAAAAGACTTTAGTTGAAATTAATTCTTAAATTGAAAAAGGCTGTAAACTTATTTTTTTCCACACTTTCTTTTGGTTACGTTGTATTATAGTGCTGAATCTATTTTTTTTCTCTGTACACTGTTTTTGTAGTCATTTTGTTTTATAATATTGTGTCATCAGTATCATAAGTATTGTTTACTTATCCTTTTTAAAAAAAAACAAACTAATTTGGTGAGTATTATGTAAACTTCAATATTTGCACAATTATACATGAATGTAGAGCTTTAATAATGAGATAGTGTTTTCTTGAACTATATAAAGTCTTAAGAAGAACAACACTTGAACTAACTAAATGTGAATCTATTACACCCTTCTCCAGTGCAATCTGCAGATAAAGCCTCACCTGATGCTCAGTTAAAGCTACAGAATCAAATAGAGCAGGTGAACAAAACATTATTTGATGTGAAGAAAGAAATGGAAGGATTCAATAAAACCCTCAAAGAAATGTCCATCAAGGTGAGTTGTCTCTTTGACTTTCTTATATACAGACTTGTTTTGGTGGATCAAGGTGACCATATAAGAGCATGTTGCTTGTTGAAGCAACCCCCGAAAGGGGGCATAGCCACTATTAGTTTTATGTGGTCTGTCCCTCTGTTTTGTTAAGATTTAAAAAAAAAAAAAAAAAAAAAGATGTTGAATATCACTATAAAAAATTCTAGTGTCATTATCTTAACAGTTATAATTAAATCTGTCACCATCATTTTCTGTGGGAAAAAGGAACACATGGATAAGAGAGTATCTTTTTCTATCAATCAAGATTACCCTTACACTAATCACTGTTTGAAAGGTAGCAGTTGATAATTTGGATCCATGTCTCCCATAATTACTATCTGTAAGTTA